>CM052455.1:550064-566314 GCA_028533085.1 Varecia variegata | reverse complement strand
CCACTATTTGTGTGTGTGCAGAGCTCTGAGTCTAGGCTTCCCTCTTCTGACAGCTGCTACACTCCCTCCCTGGAGTAAGTAAACAACACAGAACACAGAGAAGGTACCTGAAGCGGATGTCCTCAGCACTGGGGGGAGGTCGGAAGCCCACTGCGGAAGGACGGGAACACCAGGGGGTCTTGGGGTGGGGCGGGAGGCAGCTCCAGAGGCCTTGGGAGGAGACAACTTGCCTGAATGTCTGGGAACTAGAAGGACAGGCGGGACTTGAAGCCAGACACCCATGAAATCACCCCCATCAGCGCACTCGATCGCATCCATTAATCCATCAGGCCTGCTTTGTTCCATGGCGCCCCTGGGAACCGACACTGCACTCTGACCAATCACAGCATCTTAAACGTGCAGCCCACAAGTGGCACTTGCCCCACTCAGACCCACAGCTTCACCTTAAATAAAGAAATCGCGACTTCCCAGATCCAAGGCCATTCCATATGGCCCAAAGGAGGGACACTGACCAGAGAGGAAGGAAAAGCCAGGGAGCCCTGCACCTGACTCACACCTGACGTCACCACTGACCTGTGTGTCTGCTCCAAGCAAGCCCCCTTCCGGGTCGGAGGAGCACGGCCAACACCGGCTCCAGCGCGGCCTGCAGGAGGGGGAGCGGGCTGTGCGAGCAGAGAAAATCCCTGGCCAGGCTCCGCAGCACCGTCTCCGCCCGCTCCCTCACGTCCTCCAACCCCGTCCACAGACGAGGAAACGCAGGCCGGTGTCCCACGCCGCTCAGCAGTGACGGCAGGATTTGAACCCAGGTCAGACGTGACAGCCCAGGCTCCTGACCACTGCACCGTCCTGCCGTGACCGTCAACAGAATCAAACGTCCAGGTTTTACACAGGTTATTCTTCCTTGAAATCATCGCACAGTGTCTCCGTTAATCTGCAATCCAGGTGGAAACTGTCTTAATCAGAGCTATCAGCAAACCACACGCACCCTTTGCCGACTGACAGCGCTAGTCAGCCCTCGCGGGGGCCGCTGCATTGCCAGTTATCACTTTGTCTTCTGCTGGTCACTCACCTGCAGTTTCAAAAGCAAGCTAGAAACTGAACTACTGAAACCAAAAGAACGTTTACTATTGATAATTAAGACCTTGTGGAAAAGTTTTCAAATAACACACTCTATTCAGATAGTAACAGCGCAAGATGTTGAAAAAACCAATTGCCAATTAGAGTTTCTAAAAAAAATAATTATATAGCCACAGAGTTAAACAACCAAATCAAATCCCTGTATAATTTTTCAAAGGCAAGTGACAAGAGATTAAGGGGTGAAAGTGGGAAATAATCTCTTAGCCATCAACACTGGCGGGGGAAGGGCCTGGGGCCTGGAGCTGAGACCACCCAGGAATCCAGAGTATACTCCCCGCGGCTCCCCGTGTCTTCGTCACCCACATCAGCAGCTGCAGGGGAGGTTAAGACGGGGAGCACGAGCTCCAGTCATCGGCCCCTTCCAGGCCTGAAGCTGCAGCTCTGCACCAGCAAGAGGGAAACCTGCTATCTGTCGCTTGAAGGTTCAGGGCCTACAGCTCCACCACCAGGACAGCCAGACCTGACTGGCCCCAAAGCCACATTGTAGGTAGTTGGAGGCACATTAAAATTCCAGCCCTACTTTGCTATTTTGTGACCTGTGGGACAAGCGAATAACCTTGGGGTCCATCAGAAACCGGATGTGTGAATGCAGGAAGAAAACCTGTTCCTGACGTTCTTCCGGGTGAGCTGAGAAGCAAGTTCAAGGAGCAGTGAATGGCTCTAAAGCCTTTGGGACATCTCAGTGACAAGGCTGATGGAAATCTGAAGTACCAGGAATTACACCTCACAAAACAATACGCAGTATCATAACTTGCCAAAATCTCTCATTTACAAATACAATGTAAAGTATGAGGCTTTAGCTATAATATCCTGTTGGAGAAACAAAAAAAAAAAAAACAATAATAAATATTTATTAGAGGTCTCCCACCCAGCTTCCTAAATCACCCGTAGCTCCTAATGGGTAGCTTATGATAGCAAGCAAAACCGCCTAAGTGAAAAATCTGGCAGAAAGACTGAACACAAAGACACGCTCGGCAAACGAGGAGGGTGTAGTTGAGATAATAAAACATCTCCTGGGAACTCTGGTGGGTAACAGGGTCTCTGAGCCACAGTCTTCACAGGAGGCAGTGATCTCAGAGACCACCTAACTTATACTCCACCACTAGAGAGTTCCCCAGAATCAGCAATTTTCAAAGAATTTAGATAATCTTTACAGAAGAAATGGCAACCAACGTAAGAACATTCCCCTGGTGACACAGGTGGTAAGTCAGGATCTTATGCAACCTCCAAAGCATCCTAAGAAAAGAATCACTGTGGAATACTCCTGAACTACAGAAGAGGTGGGAGGCTGGCATGCCTCTGGACTGACCCAATCACAAACCCTTAAAGTTGCTTTATAAAAAAACACTAGTTTTTGGCTGGTTCATTAATTTAAGCTGCATACGTGTGTACATTTCTTTTTAAACAAATTTTTTAATGAACTTTTCAAAAGTATGCAAAAATAAAACAGCATAATGAACTCCATGAACCCATCAGTCAACTTCAACAGCACATTTGGCAAATCTTGTTCTCCCATAATTGTTCCCCTAGACGTGATATCACTGTAGCCATAAATACTTTAGTTTGTATTTCCAAATGATGAGGATTTTTTAAAAACATAACCTCAATGCCATTATCACCATTAATAAAATAGGAATGGCTTAATTTCATCTACTACCCCAACCTTGTTCAACTTACCTCTAATTTTAAAAGAAAGTCTCCCACTCAACAAATGTTGGTTTGTTTTATGATTGTAAGATCCTTGAAGGAAGACAGTGTTTCTCTGCAGACTCTAGCACTCAACACAGAAAATGCTTCTGAATGGGTTCATGCTCACCAGCTGCTCATCTCTCAAAAATAAAAGCCAGAAGTACTTCTGTCTATATGGGTTCCAGGAATCGGGAGTAAACAGATGCAGATGCACACATTCAAGTGAGGGCTGCCAGTTTCCTTTATCAGAAACAGAAGGCAAGGAGCTGGTTTCTCATAAAGGTGGGTACAGCCGTCCCTCAGTATCCTCAGGGCATTGGTTCTAGGAAACTCCAAAGATACCAAAACCCAAGGATGCTCAAGCGCCTTATGTAAAATGATGTAACGTTTCCATGAAACCTATGCACATCCTCCTGTATACTTTAAATCATCTCTAAATTACAGTGTAACTGCTATGTAAACAGTTGTTATACAGTACTGGTTTTTAAAATTTATATTACTTTTTATTGTTGTGTTTTATATTTTATTGGGTTTTTTTCCCTCTGAGTATTTTCCATCTGTGGTTGGTTGAATTCCCAGATGTGGAACCAGTGATAGGGAAGGCTGATTGGAATCTGACACATGAGAAAAGGAAAGGCCATAACTGGTCAATGAGAAGATGCTCTTTCCTCTCTCGCCAGTTTAACACATGAAGTTAGAATGCGTCTCACAATCAGTGACGTCCTAAGACGCTGTGGGCCAAGCCACGCCCCTGACACACTATTACCAGCCCATGTTCCTGCATCAGAATCTGTGCAATGTATATCAATGGCTTAGAAGAAAATCCCAGAAACAACAATGAAGCACTCTTAATCCCCAGAAACCAAATCATGGTGGGAATGGAATGGATGGTGAATTGGAGAGTTAGGCAAAATTCCCAGAAGAGTCGAAAGTTGGCTAACTCAAACATAATTTCCAAGCTGTTGTAAGAGTCCAGAACCAATAGTTTTTAGTGCTTTTATTAATTTTTTTTTTTTAAGAAATGCTACATGACCAACACTCTTGGGGGCACAATGGATGAGTCCGTTGGAAAAAACAGGCACTTACACTCAGAAAGTGACTCAGAGTGCTCGGATTCTGAAATCAAAGTTTTAGGAATACCTTACCCTGTGAGTTTCACTTATATTTTCCTTTGTATCCATGCACATGAGTGATAGATGGAGAAATTGATGTCTAGCTCTGAAAGAGCTCCTTCGATAAGTAGAAAATAAGAACACTAACTAGTAAGAAACCATCATGTCACAGTTCAGTGGACGGTGTTTTTTCTCTCCTAGTAGTCCATAAAATAACGCATGTTTGACAAATAATGGCCTCTTAGCATTGGTGAAAAGGTGTGTTCCAGACACAGGGGAAATCAGTGATGATCAAGAGTGAGGCAGGAATACACACAACTAGGTGAACTCCCCTGCCTAGGGGATGGGGCAGGGCAAAGGTGGGAGGGGAAAGAGGGGAAGGGGGAGGCGAAGGGGAGGCCTTTTAAAGGTCACAGAGCCAAGATCTAGGTCAATGGGCAAGCCCCTGCGGCAGGAAGGACGAGGACAGTGAGACTTCAAGGCATCCCACGCTGAGCCAACAATCTCACCATCCAGGACAGCCCTATAAACCCCCGACATGAGAGTCACCTGCACTTACCCAGATCCTGATAATAGAGTGCTTAATTTACGGGCAGCTCCAAAACACAGGCCTTTAATTTGCAGCAGTTCCTCAAGGGCTCAAAGGGCAATTTAGCTAAGAAAGACCCTTCATTTGAAGTGCGTCATTTTTCTAGGGCAGCACCACACCAGGAAGAAAAGAGGTCATTCCTTGGACTGGCCTCTACAGGAGACATGAAGAAACCTCAATGGCCACTCTGGAGTTTTGAAGACTCTTTGCTACCATGTAAATGTCCCGGTTGTTTTATCCAGAAATGCACTGCAGGCATGGTGCCCAACCCCACAGAAACTCCGATGGCCCCTCGTAAGTGCCAGTGGCCTCTATGAGAAGGGGCTGCATGCTCTCAACTTGAGAACCAGAATGAGCTACAATTTCCCACAGTTCCACCTCCCTAAATGGCTGTGGCCAATGAAGTCACATCTCTGTTTTATTTTCCACAAATACTACAGATCACAAAGCCTCAACACTACCCACACTGCCAAGAATAACCCCCCTCTCCAAAGCCCAAGTACCTGGCAGGCTTCTGACCTTTGTGTTTTCCCGCAAATGTGAATCAACCACCCCACCACCATCCCCCACCCACAGCAACTCAGCAAGGTCACGTCATGCTGGGAATCCTGTGCTGGAGCAGGTGCTCACGGGCCCAAGAGGATTTCTCATTAAATGATGACGTATGTGAAGACCACTCTACAAATGCGCCATGTTCTTGAATGGCACGCCTGACAACCAACGGCTTCCCCAACCCAACCTGGCACTTCCCAGAAGTCAGCTCAGGAATCAAGAAATGAGATTGTTCCACAAGCGTATTCTAAGAAGCCGATCAGCAAATTAAACCGCTGGCACCTCAAGCAGTCACAGGTACATGGTGGTGGGGAGGACATTGAGAGTATACATGACATTTCAGCCACGATGTTGAAGTCATCCAGGAGACCATGCTGGACAAGAACAGATGACCCAAGATGTCCACCACTAGAAAACCAAAGGCAACAACCCTCACGAAGGAAAACTGGCTCGTTTACTTAGCAAAAGAAACCAAGGAGTATAGAGATCACCAAAAAGAGAGGCACAGCTGAAACCAGGAACTACTTCTGAAGCAAAGCGAGCCACAGAGACTCACCTTCCCCACGAACCTATGGGATCACCAATTTAACACTGCAACCCACCCCTCCACCCAATTCCTAGTCCCCATACGCTGCTCTACCTTTTCCCATAGCACGTAGCATCTTTTCCCCAGCTACATAATTGACCTTATGACGTTTACTGTCTAGCTTTCCCCAGGCCCCCACTAGAATGAAAAAGTTCCACGAGTACAGGGATTTTGTGTCTGGTATGTTCACTGGTGTACTTACTTCTAAACACCCAAGCAGTCCCTGGACAGGTGAACTAAAGATAGCATTCCTGGGACTCCCATACCTGGGGTTAATCCTGAAGATTAAGCACACGGCCAAAGGTGAGGCAATCTTCACACTGTTAAGAGAACAAGGTCAAGTTCCACTCGGAGGACACAGGTGGTGCACTGGTGAGCACACACCAATGCATTCAACGTCATTCTCCAGGGAGCAGAGGTCCTTGCCAGGCCCAGCCGATTCCAGAACCCACTCACGAGGGTACAGGGCTGCAACTGCCAAGACATCCCTCCTCCTTGAGAAAGCTCACACAGTAGGTGCTCAAGAAATGCTCACTGCAAGAATGAATGAAAAGGAGCAGAGCCTGCTTTCACCTCTGCCCCTGCCAGAGGGGCAGCGGAGGACCTACCGCTCTGGACAGGCAAAGGCATGGGGGGTAAGAACAAAAATTTGATGGAGCAAAAGGTAAAAATGAAGAAAAGAGCAAAACAGACAAGTGCTACCATCAAAGCACTCCCGTAAGGGCATCTGCTCCAAGACGCCTTCCAGAATGTTCTGAAACGATGCGGCAGGGTAAGGGCACTGCCAAGGAGGCCCAGGGCTCGAGAAGAAGCCACATCCCGCACCCCGGCTGGCAGAACCCGCAGCCCGGCGCGCAGACGAACCCCCACTGCCTCCGGACGCCCGGGGAGATTCCTCCTGCCAGACTCCCTGGGTCTGCCCCCCACCAGCTCTGTGACCTCGGGAACGTCACTTAACCTTTCTGTGCTTCAATTTCTTCAACCGTAAAATAGGAGAAATAAAAGGGCTGCCACGAGGGGTAAAAGGGAACGTGCCTGGCCCACAGCTGGTGCTATGAAAGCGAAAAGTTAAACGTCACATCAGCCCTCCTCAAAAGCACAGGGAAAAGAAATGACATCACAGGGAACAGTGACCATGGCAATTTCCAGCTGCTACAACTTGGCAGGGCTGGGGGAAGGGGCGCTACTGGCATGCGGTGGGTGGAGGCCAGGAAGCTGCCGGACATCCTACAGTGCAGAGGGCAGCCTTCCACAACAAAAAATTATCCAGCCCGAAATGTCCACAGTGCCAGAAGTGAGAAACCCTGAATAAGAGCAACCCGTGCCCCCCAAGCACCTTTGTCCCCGCCCAAACACATGTCCTGATTTGGGCTCTGCAAATTCAGAACTCTACCCCCTTCCCTCCTGGCCACTCCTCCTCTGTAGGAGGTAGGGACAGGACCCTGCTGGCCTTGGCAGGACCAGGTGGCCAGTGAGAGTGGCCTGGAGAGACTCCCTGCTCCGTGGGGAGCTCCCAGAAGGCAGGGCCGGAAGGGACAGTTCACCAGGGCGGGTGGGCAGCCCGGCAAGGGCAGGCTGAGCTCTGAGGGATCAGCCCACTTCCCAGCTCCCAGGCAGTCACCCCTCAACTGTGTCTTGCTGACAGCTGGCCTCAGTAAGACACAGGGCTCACACACTCCCAAAGCCTGGGTAAGCTTTTTAAATGAGAGCTCGTAAGTGAGAATCTATGTGACAGTTTTTGTTTTTTTCAAAATCCAGCCCTGATGAGTCACTGCTGTCTACATTTTG
This sequence comes from Varecia variegata, assembly GCA_028533085.1. Taxonomy (NCBI): domain Eukaryota; kingdom Metazoa; phylum Chordata; class Mammalia; order Primates; family Lemuridae; genus Varecia; species Varecia variegata. The sequence goes on along the minus strand of CM052455.1, from coordinate 558,861 downwards.
GCATGCGAGGAAATGCAATCCGTACAGGATGACCCCTGCTTCTGGGCGCAACACTGCTGCACTTGGCTGAGTGCACAGTGCCAAGCGTGGCACCTGGTGCTGCGGGAGGGAAGAGCCAGGCAGGAGCACAGCGCCGCCTGCCTCGCTGGGGCGGCAGCCCTCCACCAGGGAAGACACGTTAGTGCCTTAAACCTGTTTTTTTTGTTGTTGTTATCATTTCCTAGATATGGGCACATGGTCTACAAAGGAGAAGGGTGCAGGAGGCTTTCTTGACCGGACAGGTAAACTAAAGATAGCAGTTCCGGTGCCTCCACACCTGGGGTTAAGCTTTAAGATCAAGCACACAGCCACAGGTCAGGGAATCTCTCACACTGTTAAAAGAACAGGGTCAAGTTCTGCTCTGAGGACACAGGTGGTGAGCACACACCGATGCATTCAACGTCATTCTCCAGGGAGGAGACAGCCTCGCCAGGCCCAGCCCTTCCTGAACCCCCACGGGAGGGCTCAGGGGCGCAACTGCCAAGACATCCCTCCTCCCTGAGAAACCTCACCAACAAGGCAGTCTACAGGCAGGGACCCCAGACTACAACAGTGGAACACGGATTCCCAACAGCAGCACAGAATCGAAGACCTACTCAAGGGGATGGGGATCTTTCAGTCATGGAAATGAGACCAGGCCTCCTTCGATCCAAGTGGCACATTTGCAGGGGTGACAATCAGCATGTTAACTACTACCATGGCATGGGTACAGAAGCGGGTCCGAGAGGCCCCCGGGGTGGCAGGATTCAACCCTTTAGTTGCTGAACGTCGGACAGGGATCCCAAGGGAGGACCAGGGCAGCCAGGGGCTGGGGGCACTCGGTGGTCTCAAGATAGTGGTGTATTTCATAACCAGCATGGAAGTATCTCACTATTAAGTCTGCGTGGCCTGGCTGTGCAGGTGTGTTTCCGTCTAGATACCTGTCCAGCTTGTACGTCTCAGCATCATCCAAGCAAACAGAGCTTCCAGAACAGGCTGCAGAAGGACAAAAGCAAAAAAACCAAAAGGGAGGGTGGGCTTGGCCAGGTTTGCCTGTTTTCTCACCATGCGAATTCTGCTGGGCCCACCAAGAGACTCCACAGGTTTTTCCCAGGAATACCCTCCCTCGCTCCTAGGACCCCAGCAGGAACCTCACAGTCAACCGCTTACGCCTGTGTCTCCACCGCAGGCAGCCTCCCGGCACCCCCACCTCCTTCCACCAGGCCCACTAGTGGCCTCTGGATTTGCCACAGGTTATGCTGGACGGCAGCCGTGCCTGCTTGGCCACTGACGTTGGCGTCTTCCCCACTGACTTCTCTCCCCACAAAGATCTGAAGAACATGAGCAGTGGCAATGAGGAAATACTCATATGCCTTCCCCTCCACCCCTGCAGTCATTGTTCTGACCACCTCTCAAGTACCTCTTCCTCTGATCCAAACGGAGACCAGCCCCCCAGGAGCTAGGCTGGAGAGACGTACAGAGGGCCTGAAGCCCCCACACCACCCTTCCTGTTTCCCCAGGTGTCCCCCAGCCCCCAGCCCAAGGTCTGCCAGAGCCTGGGCAAGTCGATGCCACTAGGTGCTGGGTACGGCAGCTTCTTTTTCACTTTTTGCTAGAAGGTCCAGGGAAGAGCTCGCCAGTTTTGCACCACTGAGCAGTCACAATCTGTTTCCATTATGCTTGAGCACCCAGAGGCAGCCACAACATAGCTCCGGAAAAGGGAAACTTTATTTTCTTTAAAGAGAGAAGTTCGTATTACAGCACCATTTGTCAGATTCTCTGGCTATACAGTATTCTTCCCCCGCTACTGTCCTCCCCACCCACCTCAGCTTCGAACTCTCATTTCAAATGGACTTTCTTTAAATCCCAAACCGATTATGGCAAGGAGCTGCACGGGTCTCCCTTTCATGTCCACCCACAGACACGCTCGCAGATCTGCCGCCGCCCGCAAACTGCATGTGAGCCCCGCACTCAAACCCAAACCGCACACGCTGTCAGCGATCATAGCCGCCATCCCTTGCGCCGAGGGGAACAGGGCTGCAGAGGGTGGCTGGGGGAGCCAGAGCCCATCTCCCTACCCAGGGACACGTCCATCAGGGACACTCCAGGTGTCCAACCAGCAGCAACGCAAGCTGCGCCCTGAGCCCACTTTCTTGCTGACTGTCCGCTAACGGGGACTCCGACACCACACCTGGGTACAAGAGAGTGGGCACGGTGTCTGGACTTTCCAAAACGCCAGTCCTTGGCAGCATCAAGGTTCACAGCACAAACTCCAAACGAACCAGTCAGATCAACCTCAAAAGTATGGACGAGAGATTAAAAAAAAAAAAAAAAAAAGAAACTGTTTCTGGAAACAATTTTCCAGAAATCAAGAAGACATTTAAGATTCCTGGTTCACTGAATTTTCAATGGGATATTCAAGCTTTTCTCTTTTTTTTCCTTTCTTTTTCTTTTAGACACCAGTTATTCAACACCCACTATCTGCAAGCACCTACTAATAGTATTTAATTCTCCCAAAAAAGGCCACAAGATAAGAATGATTACCCCACTATAAAGATGAGGAAACTGAGGGTCAGGAGGGTCAGTAAACCAGCAAAGGTCACTAAGCAGAAAGAGGCAGAGGGTCTCAGTGCCAAGAAGTGGATCTGGGGCATCTCCCTCCATGTGGGTGCTGACTGCCCAGCTCAGAACGTTCCTGGCTCCCTGTGATCAACCACATTAAGGACCAGTAGCTAAGTCAGTCTGGCATTTGAAGCTTTCTACAACTGAGTTCCAAATTCCTCCAATTCTACACCCTGATGTTGCCCCACACCATGATCCAGCCAGAGGAGGGTCCTCACCATTCCAGCAGTGACCTGCACCCTCCCCATGCTGCCAACAAGATCCTGCCCGAAGTCCCCCAGCCCTGGACCCCCAGGCCAGCGCTGCGGCATCTGTGCCAGCTCAGCGAAGAAGGGTGATGCTACTGTGGAACGTGAACAAGTGGCCGGGGCCACAGCCCTCAGCGTCCTCTTACCTCCACGCACGCGGGGAGACAGGCAAGGACCGGGTCTTGGGCTCCGCACACGCTTGCAGCAGAGATCACGCTTCGCATACTGGAAAACCCTTCCCTTTCCATCCTAGACGGCCACCCTTCACCCAGAGGCAGCTTCATTTCAACAGAAATCCCGTCCTCTTGTCTGAGGCTCCATCCAAAGCCAACATACCAGGGCCCCGGGGAGATTCAACGTGATGGAAATTTTAAAGCATTTGAGACGCTCAAAGGAAAGGCATCCTTGAAGTGCAAATCGTCCATTTAGGGGGAAAGAGCAAAATATGGGGGGAGGGGTATCAACAGGAATGTAAATGAAATGTAATTTTAAGCAGTATCTTGCATAAATTGCTTTAACATACACATCCTGAAGCTCAGCCCTGCGCTGTGCAGCAGCACCTGGGCTTGGTCTGCAGCACTCACTCCTGCTTAGCTTAGGAACTCTGCAGTCGGAGGTGAGCTGGCTTTCTGGGTTTTGCCGAATGGAGAATAACAGTTCTGCGATGAGTTATTTAACAGGCAGGGCACACAATGACGAGCCCGGCCTGGGCTGCTGAAGCAGCAGAAATCCCAGTCAGTCCCCCCAGACAATCCCCGAAGCCTGCCACTGCAGCCTGGCACCCTGCGAAACGCCGGGCTGTGGAGAAACCGGCTCAACACGGAACGAGAGCCCTGACTTCAACAGCATAAAACAAGAGAAGAAATATAAACCCACTTATCTCGGGGAAAAAAACCAAAACTATAGCTAGTATTTAAATTCCGCTCTTCCATGCTTGGCCTGCTATCTTTTTCACGTCCATACTTTACAAGCTAAACAACCACATACTTTCTTTTATCATGAGGATGAACTAAATTTGGAGAGGCTTCTAATGTCTAAACCCACTGGGACAATCCAGCGGGGAGAAGACTGCGCAGTTTTCCTACAGGACAGCGACTGAGGACAGCAGGGTTCCACTTCCCTTCCAGGAGCTGTCTCAGGGCTTCCCCTCTTGTCTTGGGGGTCCACAGCTCTAAGTTAACAAGTCTTTTGCCGCAATTTCAAATATACCTCGTCCTCAACCGACAAATCACTAAATCATTCTAAGGGCTAGGATTAAATTTCATGGTTCGTTGACAGAAAGAATAGAATCCCAAATCACCAATCCTTGCATAATTGCTCATTTCCCCCCACTTTTTCTACATGGTATCAGTATGGCCACCAGGCCACAAGGAATTCTTGGATTTTTTTAAACTAAGAATCATACTTCAGAGGTGTCTGAAGACTTCAACATGGAAGACCCCGTAAAGCTGTGGTTCCCAGCCCAGCCCTGTTAGGAACGGACCCTCACATCATCCCTGCTCCACCACCCCCATCCACTCCCTGTCTGTGGAAAAACTGTCTTCCATGAAACTTAGGAACTGGGCCGCACAGCAGGAGGTGAGGCGCTCCCCGCTGCCTGCATCACCGCCTGATTTTTGGCCTGAGCACCCGCCTCCGTTCCCCCACCAAACCGTGGAAAAACTGTCTTCCACGAAACTGGACCCTGGTACCAAAAAAGTTGGGACGGCTGCCTTAAAGCATCCCACAACTGAAGCCCCCCAAGGTGAGAAACCAGCCCTGGGAAGCTAACACACACTTGCTGTTTCTCATCACCTGTGCTGATGAAAGTGGCAGACCAAGGAAGGAGAAACATGGAGGCTGGTGGATGTGTTTGGTCCTCTTTGCGTAAAACGCAAAAAGCTTCGCCAGGTCTCACCAGGGCTACGTGGCGTAGCCAAGGCGCAGTATACTAGGAAGCAAAGTTTTAAAAATCCTTCCAGTTTAACATGACCACAGCTTTCAAAGGACTGCACTGCTTCCACTGGCTGTATGCTCTTTACTGTTCAAGAATAAACGGGGTCTTCACTACACATACAATTTCAAAAAAAAAAAACCAGGGCTGAGAGTACCAAGTCAGCTCAGATGCAAGCTGGGCCAATTCAGCACATGCAAAGGCTGTTTTCATTTCTGCCCTCTAGATAAAGCAAATCCAAGAAATACACCAAAAGCCAGGTAAGACACCTACCTCCACCTAATACCTTCACCTGGGAATGAATGAATGAAGCAATGAAGGAAACCTCTAAAGCAGCTAAATCTCAGCATTGACACTTAGGGGTCTGACTTCAAGGCTAAAGTCTGTCCATGTAGTCAGTCCGTTTGGGTTGTTCCCGGACACCATTCCCTTGTCCAATCTAACCCGTGATCCACCTCCACTAACTCACGATTTCCTGGGCTTGCGGTGACACTAAACAGCACAGGAATGAGAGTTATGGGATTTTTGGAAAAGATAACTCTGCTCTCAAAGCCGAATAGCCAGCAAAACCACAACCCCCTTCGGCCCGCATGTGCACAAGCCCAGCGCCCGAAGCCCTGCTCTCCCCGGGGACGCTCGGCCGCAGGACCGCGCCGTCCGGGCTTCTCCGGGCGCAATTCCCCCAGGAGACCCGGGGGGCCGTCCGGAGTGCGGGACGAGGCCGTGGAACCGCACAGAGGCTCACACGCTCTCCACAGCCTAACCACGCGGCCCCTGGAGCAGGTCGAAACACACCCACAGAAGAGGGACCCCATCCGTGTAACCGGGAGCGGGACTGAAATGCAAGCGCAGGAGGCCACGTCCGGCCGGCGCGCGAGGCTGGGGCCCGGCTGGGCAGAGCGTAACGCAGCGGCCGCGAGGGGCTGGCCGTGCCCGGGCTCGCGCCGGGCACAGGGGCGCGGTGGCCCCTGCTTACGCCGGCCCGGGGTTTTATTTGGCACAGGAGTGGCTGCGCCCCCGCCCCTAAACACAAGGAGCAGAGAAGGTGGCAGAAGGCCGGAGCCCACCCCCCGCGGAGTGACAAGGGGCAGAGGGTGAGGATTCGCAGCCGCTAGTGTGGAAGGGCTGAAAAGAAACTTGGACTCCTCTCCCCTGATGTACACGACGCGCCGGGAAGGCGGCCGCCTCTCTCCTCCCACCCGCTTTGTGTTTGCCCACACCCCCGGCCCTAAACTCCCCCCCGCAGGGGATGGACCCCCGCGGCCGGACGAGACCCCAGTTACGCGGAGCAGGGAGAGGGGCGACGTCGCGGGCGGTGAGGGAAGAAAGGCTGCGCCGGCCGCCCTCTCCGGAGCCGGGCGAGCAGAGGGGCCGGCGCGGCCCCGGCCCGGGCGCCCGCGGGGAGGCCGGGGCGGGGCGGGCGGCCCGAGCGGAGGTCCGGGCACGGGAGCGCGGGAGCCGCGGGCCCGCGGCGGGCCCGGCGGGGCAGGGGCGCGGAGGGGTGGCCCGGGGGCCGGGCCGGGGCGGGCGCTCACTCACCTTCCTGCCGGCGCCGCCGCCCGCGCCCCCGGCCAGCGCGGAGCCGCCCCCCGAGTACATGTAGTAGGCGATGCCCAGCACCCACAGGAAGGCGAAGCAGAGCAGCATCCGCGAGCGCCGCCGCATTCTCCCGACTCGGCCGCCGGCCGCGGCCGCTGCTGCCGAGTGCTGCCTGGGCCGGCCGCGGGCGCTGGGCGGCGGAGCGCAGGAAGGGGAAGGGCGCGGCGGCGGCTCCTCCTCCCGCCGGGGCTGCTGCGCGGCGGCGCGCACTGGGCCCCGAGCTCCGCCCCGGGCCGGCAGCGCCGCGCGGCGCCCGAGCAGGAAGCGGCGGCCTCGAGGCGGCGAGGGGGTCAGGGAGCAGAGGGCGACCAATCGGCGGCGCCTGCGGGGGCCGGGGCGCGGGCCGCGGGAGGGGACCGCCGCGTCTCCATGGCTGCGGCACGCCGCGCTCCGCCGGGGGCCTGGGCGCCGCCCCGCCCCTCTGCGTGCGCCCGGCCGCCGGCCGTCCCCTCCCCCGTGAGTGACAGGTGGCTGCCCCGGGACCCGGAGGAGCGCGCGCACACGTGCGCACACAGGCGTGCACACGCACACGGGGACTCTCGGTTACTGGGGCACTGGGTGCCTCAGCCCTTTCCTGCCCACATTGTCCCCTCCTCAGTCCTTGGTCTTTGGGACCACCTCAGACCCTTAGCAAGCTCCCTTATTGGCCAACGGACCTGACTTTTTTTGGTGCAAACCCCCCTCCCGGACTTTGCTGCAGTTTTCTTGCTAATCTTGCAACAGAACATCCCTGATCCCCTGGAGTCGATTAATTGAATGATTTAGGCAGAGGTGGGAGCCTCGAGGTAGAAACTGTGAAGGTAATTTTCAAGGGAACATTTTTCTGGGGGTGCACAGGGCTCTTAATAGCAGGGGTGTTGCTGTTTTAAATAAACATGAAATGAGGAAGAAGGAAGACACTATATATTTTTTAAATCTTTTCGTTTTGGTTAGTTGCTTTCAGTACACTAAGCGTCTTTAAAAGATACAAGAAAACAGATCTCTCTTGTAACAGAATCTGTGTAACCTTGGTGGTGCCCTTGTAACATGCCAAGTTTCCAGTGTCCCTAGGAAAGAAATGTTACTTAGTACTTGATATATTAAATGTTTTCGGGAGCTTCCCAGCCTAGGGGATAATGGCATCTGCCCGAATGTAAATCTCTGCGCACTTCCTCAACAAAACAAAAACACAAACAAGCCTTCAGCATTGCTAAGAGAGAACGCCACAAACAGAGCTTCAATTTACTTAGGCAGAAAGAAAAAAAAGACATCAAATTCCAACACAGCTCCCTCCACTATTGCCAGGAACTTAAGTGAAGCGCCGGTTTGTCACCTCTAAAAAGATAAAGTCCAAAACCAAGAACTAAAAACTGAACACAGGTTGGGAACTTTATTGATCAAGGAAAGAGATTTGAAAGAAAATGGAACAAAAGTTGGCAGCCTTGAAGCCTTGCTTCTGGGGAAAAGTCAAATAAATAGAAAAAAGCTAATGCCCTTCAGAGGCCTGGCAGTGAAGTAAAAGAAGGAAGTCCAAAGGAAAAATTAAAGATCTTGTAGAAATAAAACAGAAGACAATCCTCTCCCGAACAGCAATGGTATCTATGAAAAACCACACTTCGGTACACAGATAAGAGAGCTCTCTTGACCTGGGAACCTACCTCAAAACGCCTAGTAACAGAAACACATCAAATCAACTGCATACAAAGATACAAAAAGAAAACAGAAAATTAATCACATTTCTGATGATGAAAGAATGAATCATAATAATTCAGTTGAGGAAACCCATCCCAATAAAAACCATGAAGCAGAAAAAAATTGTAATACCACTCATCAAACTGAACAAAGTATCATGTATTCATAATAATTTGGATACACACACACACACACACACATATAGCTAGAATCAGAAATTGAAAAACTAAGAACAGACCAGACAAAAATTAAAAAGAAATGCAACAAGACTTGATTGAATTCAGGAAAGAAATTGAAAATAAAGGCAAAAAGCTATCCCAGGAAGAAAGAATAATTACAAGATGCCCAAGGGAGAACATATCCAAACAAAATATGTAAGGGGCCATTGAAGAATGTCAAGAAAACAATCAAGAAATTAAAAATAAGATAAAGAAGTAAAAGGGCGAGTCAGAGAGAAATGGTTGAAATGAAAGCCAGGAAAGAAGAGCCAACATACACGCAACTGGGGTCACTGAAGTAAAAATGACAAACAACGAAATAGAATCAAAACTGTAATCCCAGAAAATAATACAGGAATAAAGAAAATTTCAATCTCTGTATCAAAAGTACCTTCTAGGTATCTTGGAAAAAATGTCATGGAATAATCCACTCCAAAATGTATCTTAGTAAAAACTATTAGGCTGGCATCAGACTCTTAAGAGCAACC
>CM052455.1:534213-549564 GCA_028533085.1 Varecia variegata | reverse complement strand
GAAGAATGTCAAGAAAACAATCAAGAAATTAAAAATAAGATAAAGAAGTAAAAGGGCGAGTCAGAGAGAAATGGTTGAAATGAAAGCCAGGAAAGAAGAGCCAACATACATGCAACTGGGGTCACTGAAGTAGAAATGACAAACAACGAAATAGAATCAAAACTGTAATCCCAGAAAATAATACAGGAATAAAGAAAATTTCAATCTCTGTATCAAAAGTACCTTCTAAGTATCTTGGAAAAAATGTCCTGGAATAATCCACTCCAAAATGTATCTTAGTAAAAACTATTAGGCTGGCATCAGACTCTTAAGAGCAACCTGCAATGCAATGCAACAGTGGAGCAGCATTTATAAGAAACTTAAGGAAAGAAAATACCAGCCAAGATTTTTATACCCAGCCTTGGCAAACAGACATGAAATGAGTGCAGAAATCCAGAGCCCACCATACACGTGGGCCCTCCCCGAGGAACCTTAGGGAATGAGATTCCTCTGAGCAAGAGATAACTGAGGAAGCCAGAAAAATGACGAAAGGAGAGCATTTCATATATTCAGTAGGTATTAACAGATCAGTGTATACACATTATACTTTCTAATGAAGGAGAACAGGTGCAACTAAAAACAACTGAAGGAGAAGGGAGAGAGCAAAGGGAACGTAGATCAATGTCACTGACTGTTCCATCGGGGGTAGATGGGCGTGAGAGGATACTGTATAAAGCTCACAGGCCACGTTAGAAACAATAACAACAACAAAAATGAATTAAGGGTAATAGAAGAATACAAATAAAAACCTAACCACTAAAACAAAATATAAATGTTCCCAACTATTGGACCCTACTCCAAAACCCCGAAAGAAAAGTTCTAAACATAGCAAAGAATACTGCACCAAATAATGAAAGACACAATGAGGGTAGCACAGTACACGTAATAATGATGGTAGGAAGCAGTATGGCGGAGCTGAACCAAACCGTATCAGTCATCCCGATTTACAAATGGGCTTAATTTGCCTTTTAAAGGAAAAGTTTTTCAAATGTGGCCATAAAGGAAAACCCAACTCTAAAGACGGAGGAGCTGTGATCCCGCCATCAAACAAAGCAGAACAGGCTGAGAAGCAGAAAGGAGATGAAGAGGACAATTTACAGCAAAAAGCCTCAACTCCCAATGAACATACATCAATTGCATGTCAGTTAGAAATTGATCAGAGAAGCAATTATTATCAGTGATATGGAATAAGGTAGGTGTGATGGGGATTAAACTTTGCATAATGCTAGAGTTAGAGCTATAGATGTTTGTTTCCATCGTGCGTGAGGGCAGGCCTGAAGTCACTGTGGTTTACAGACCTGGCAGTCAGAAGAAAAGCCAGCTGTGACGTGGGGAATTGCCAGCACAAAGTAGAAACCTGCAAGGTTAAAGTGGATTTCATGAGAACAGCTAGAATTCATGAGGACAAACTGGAATCTACCTCCTATGTTGATTATGAAAATGAAACAAAACAAAAAACGCAGTGAGATACCACTTCATATCCATTAGGCTAGCTATTGTATAAAACATTTTTTAGAAACAGAAAATAACAAGTGTTAGCAAGGATGTGGGGAAATTAAAACCCTTGTGCCCTGTTGGTGGGAATATAAAATGGTGCATGGAAAATAGCATAGCAGTTCCTCAAAAATTGAAACATAGAATTACTATATATGGTCCAGCAAATTCCATCTCTGGGTATATACCTAAAAGAATTGAAAGCAGGGAATTGAACAGATAGTTGTACACTCATGTTCACAGCAGCATTATTTACAGCAGATAAAAAGAGGAAGCAGCCCTAGTGTCCATCATGAGATGAATGGATAAACAAAATGTGGTATAGTCATACAATGGAATATTATTCAGCCCTAAAAAGAAAGAAAATTCTAATATGTACCATAACATAGATGAATCTTGAACGCATTATGCTAAGTTAGATGAGCCAGACACAAAAAGACAGATACTGTATAATTTCACTTATAGGAGGTTCCTAGGGTATTCAAACTCACAAAGACAGAAAGTAGAACGGTGTTGCCAGGAGCTCACGTGAGGGAAGAATAGGGAGTTACCTTTTTTTTGTTTGAGACAGAGTCTCGCTCTGTTGCCCGGGCTAGAGTGAGTGCCGTGGCGTCAGCCTAGCTCACAGCAACCTCAAACTCCTGGGCTCAAGCAATCCTACTGCCTCAGCCTCCCGGGTAGCTGGGACTACAGGCATGCACCACCATGCCCGGCTAATTTTTTCTATATATATTTTTAGCTGTCCAGCTAATTTCTTCCTATTTTTAGTAGAGACAGGGTCTTGCTCTTGCTCAGGCTGGTCTCGAACTCCTGACCTTGAGTGATCCACCAGCCTTGGCCTCCCAGAGTGCTAAGATTACAGGCGTAAGCCACCGGGCCTGGCTGGGAGTTACTTTTTAATGGGTTTGGAGTTTCAGTTTGGGATGAGAACAAAGTTCTGGAGAGGGATGGTGAATGTACTTAATGCCACAGAACTACACACTTAAAAATAGTTAAGATGGCAAATTTTGTGTTATGTATTTTTTATTAATACTACAATTAAAAAACACATGAGGAACTGGAAGAAATTATTTCCATACACATCATAGATAAAGGGATACTATCCCTGATATATAAAGAACTTGAAGAAAAAAAACAAACATCCCATAAAAATGGGCAAAAGTCAAACAGACAATTGATAGTAAAGATCTCAAAAGAGTTCATAAACATATGAAAAGACATTAAACTTCACTCATTATAGAGTTGTAAATTAAAACTACAGAGATACTATTTATCCCACCACCACCACCCCCAATCAACTGGCAAAAATCAAAAACTTGACAAAACATTTTGTTGGCAAGACTACAAAAAAAAATAAGGAAGGCTTCTATGAACAGACATAGAGTGATTTCCAGGATATGTTATTAAATGAAAAAAATCAAAGTGCAAAAGAGTATGTATCGCCTGCTACTTTTTCTGTAAGAAAAAGGGAGAAATAAAAAAACATACCTGTATCTACTATTTTGGCAAAACACATACTCGCATATGGAATAGTAACAAACTAGAAAACAATGAAATTACCTACAAAGGGATGGAAGGGAATGGTAGAAGCAGTAGGAGAGGGAATGACATTTCTCTGAATATACTTTTTTCCTAGGTTTGACTTTTGGAAATGTGATAATGTTCTACATATTCAAGAAGAAGGTAAAATCAGCAAAGATGGGGGAGGGGACTAAATATTGAATACAAACAGAAACATATGAACTCAAGTCTATTACAAATGAATAATATGAGAGTTTTATTAAAAAATCCTGATATTCGTAAGTTTTAAACAAAGTACTTCAGCTGTATAACCCAGCCTAGAAATAAAAGAACTGCAAAGAATTTTAAAACTCTTCTTTATGTTTTTTTTTCATAGTGTTATGGGTGTAGCAATTAAACTATGTTATGCATAGTGTGTGACTGAGAAAATGAGAAAATGTATTGTTTGGGGGAGCAAGAGTTTTCACTGTGGAAGAAGGGAGATACAATATGGAATGGGGGAAGATTCCTATGGAGTGGATTTGGAGTTAAAGACAACAGTATGAACTTCTTATACACACACATATCTATGCTCACATATATGTGCACATGTAAACATACATATACATATTTCCTAGATCTGTCCGCTGAAAGGGCCCAGGAGCAATGGGCACACTTTATACCCAGATCTTGGTTCCTAAATACCATTTTCCACTCTAAGAAGATTTCCTTGGAGAAATGACTGATTCCATGACTGGAGCCTAGAAGGTACTAAATAAGCCTGGAACATCTTATAGTAGAAAGTAAGGAAGGGCAGAGAGAGAGGCAGAGACAGAGACAGAGACAGACAGCAGTGTTAAAAGGACACAGGAGCCAGCTTCAAGGGGTCCCACTGGCTAAATCTAGGACAGTATGTGCATCAAAATAAACATTGAATAAAATAAAAATCTATGAGTTCATAGTGATAATAAATAAATGGGGGAGAAAGGAGGACTCTGAGTAGAACACCACTGGTCAATGTGCAGGGCAGCGTGGATCACCGTTTTGCAAGCATCACAGTAAAGATTTGTTAGGAGAAGACTCCTCAGTGGCTACTGAAGTGGCGGAGGGCAGGGAGTGTTTGATGAGAAGGAGGATATTTACAAGGTCTTCACATGTCTTTCAAAAGAATATTTATTAGTTTTGGGGGGGTGGGAATCAGTAGTTAGTAGGAAACTGGACAATACCTTGGCCAGGTGATCAAAACTAACATCACTCATGAGGGTCAGGTGGATTTCCTGAGTCTGCAGAGAGACCCTGAGAAGGATACAGATCGTGATTTTAGTATTCTGCCCGAGGGATATATAACCTGGATCTAACCATGAATAAGTATCAGAAAAAAAAAATACAGGAACATTCTGTAAAATAACTGGTTTGTATTCTTCAGAAATGTTACTATTGTGAAAGACAAAGAAAGAGTGAGAAATGCCCCAGATTAATAGACCTAAAGAGACATGATAATTAAAGGCAATACAAGCTCCTGTCCTGGAGGGTAAAAATGCCCTGAGAACGTGAGTAGGACAAGGGACTAGAGAGTAGGTAGGAGCATGGTGTTGAGCTGGGGATTCAGCAAGACCAAGTTTCCTACAGCTCCTGAAACAAAGGACAGGATACAGAAGAACCGGGTGAAACCAAGTGAGACCAAGATGGAGGAGAAACCGACCACTGCCTGATCTTGCAGCTCATTATACACTAATTACAATGCATTAGCAAGCTAAAAAACTCCCACCAGCGCCATGAAAGTCCCTGAACGTTACCTTATGTGGTATGAGAAGAAGAGGAACCCCCAATTCCTGGAAATCTCTGCCCTTTCCCTAGGAAATCCATGAATAATCTAGCCCTTATTTAGCATATAATCAAGAGATAGACATAAATGGAGTTTGCCAGCAATATACAGGGGCTGCTTTGTCTATGGGGTAGCCTGCTTGCTGTTTGTTTGTTTAATAAATGTTGCTTTCATTTCCAACTTACGGTTCATGCTTGCATTGTTTCCTGCACGAAGCCAGGAACCTCTTGGCCTTCAGGCCAGGCCCCAGCTTTGGGATCCACTTTCCAGTGTCAGTGGTGTATACTATGGTATACTGTAATAAATGGTAAAGTGTTAAATTTTCTGATTTTTCTAACTGTACTATAGTCGCATAGGAGAATGTTCTTGCTCTGATGAAATATGAACTGAAGTATCAAAGGTTAAAGGAGCATGATATATATTAGTACAAGCTGCTCTCAAAGGATTCAGAAAAAATATAGAGGATGATAAACAAATGTGGCAAAATATCTTAAAATGGCGAGTCTGGGTAAAGGACATATATAAATTCTCTGTATTATTTTTGCAACTTTTCTATAAGTTTGGAATTATTTACTTTAAAAAGTGATTTTACTTGCAATGGTGGTAGAGCCTGATTATATTAGGAAAGACGCAGAAACCCAAAATCATTCAGTGAAAGCTGTACAGCCCAGGCCTCTACGCTCCACCACAACTTGCTTCCCTAGGCTGCTGGCATACATACAACTCTTTTCCATTTCATTTTCTTTTCTTTTGTTGTCTTCCCTTTTCTTTTTTTAGAGACGAGGTCTCCCTCTGCTGCCCAGCTGGTGTGATAGTAGCTCACCGCAGCCTCGGACCCCCGGCCTCAAGAGATCCTCCTGCCTCAGCCTCCCCATTAGCTGGGTCTACAGGCACATGCCACCATGCCTGGCTAATTTTTTAAAAATTTTTCAGAGATGGAGTCTCGCTATGTTGCCCAGGCTGGTGTCAAACTCCGGGGCTCAAGTGATCTTCCTGCCTCAGTCTCCCGAGTAGCTGGGACTGCAGGTGCAAGCCACTGCACCAGGCTCCTTTCCACTTCTTTTATCTTTATTTACCTTCCTAGCACACCTCCACACACGCCGTCAGCCACTCGTGCATGGTTTCTGTAGTGTTCACAGGTAACAGGCTGCGTAGTGAGCACTCTGTAAGCATTGACTTGCCCTTTCGTCAGCCCCTGCTACTGTTCGGCATCGTGGCTGTCATTTATCAATGCAATATTTTCATGCCAAAATCCCTCAGGGCTTGTTCCTGACTGTATACTACAGCAAGAACAGCTACGGATTTGTAGCAACACATAAATATAGCTTCAGTATTGCTGTTGCCAACTCCCCGTACCAGTTACTGTTGTCAGAGATGCCAAGAGCCCTGTACAGTTTAATAATACGTTGTGACTTTTTTATAATCTGATTGTTCCATTTTCCTTTTGCTAAAATATTTTAATGGGGGAAAATACCCAATCAGGAGACAAAGGGAAAACCAAATTATTACTGCTTAAAAGGACCAACATATTAAACACTGAAAATGGATAATCAGAACTCTCTTTTTTTCCCCCAAAATTTAAAGCACTTTTATACAGAGCCTATTGTAAAAAGAAGACATTACAGAGCTCTGCCCAGGTCCTACCAAACTCCCAGGATCAACCATGGCCTGGCTTTAGTGGAGGGGACACTTTGGGATATGACAGTTCTATCCTCAGTGAGTAGCTCTTGGTGACATGAGCTCAAAATCCCCGTACCCAGTGGAGAGTGTTGGCTACCTGCTACAATCTTCCTAGAGATTTCCTGACTTGAACTGTGAATGAGAAATAGTTTATCAGTGTTATTTAGGTTAAAGGAATCAATTGTCCTGAACATGTAAAATCATTAATGGTGTGCTTACCATATGCCGGGCACTGTTCAAATATTATTTTATTAAATCTTCCCAACAGTCCAATGAAGTAAATGCTGTTACTATTTTAGTTTTATAGCAAGGCACGGTGCTGTTAAGTTACCTGCCCAAGGCAGCTCAGTGAGTGGCCGAGCCAGCAATGTAAGTCAAAGGTAAGCATCTGGCTAACAGAGCACGGCTGGCAAACTGAGGCTGCCGCTGGATGTCTGACAGCAGTTACCTGGAAAGGGTGGGGCAGGGATCCGACTAAACACAGCCTAACCATGCTTAGGGGATGCTGGGGAGATTCTGCTGAGAGGTGGTCTTCTTGTCCTTCCCTTCCCTGCTGTGTAAACTCCCTCACCCAAGGCTCCCAGAGGATGTGTCCACTGGGGCATTGTGCCACTGTGTCACTGCACGACCACCTCTGCCAGTGTCCTCAGGCCAGAGCTGCCTGTGGCCAGAGTGAGCCCAAGAGCCCAGCCCCAGCAGGAGGAGGCCAGTGTCAGGAGTGCTGAAAGCTGCAGGCGCATTGTCCTGTCCACATTGCACAGAGATGATAACCCACCCATGCTCTTCGTGTGTATACGCTCTTGCATTGGAGCCCGTCTGTCCCCACGTCCTGGAGAGGGGAGCGGAAGCTTCCTGGCCACTGATGAATACGTCTCCAGCCCTAGCAATGTCCTTTCTGCTCTCTTTCCCCTCCTGCCTATGGCTGCCACCTTCCTTCAGAGTAAGCTTCCTCCCAGGAAGCTGCTTAGCTGGCTCCCGGGATGCCTGCCCTCGCAGACCCCCAGGTAGATCTGGGTTCTTGGGTGAACTTACCTCTGGCTCAACTGGACTCCTGCTGCATTGTCTACAAAGTGCTTTTCCAAGCACAAGTCCTCAAGAGGCGGGTGTCACTCTGCTCAGTTTAGAGGACGGCGAACTAAGGCTCAGAGAAGTCAGGTCGGTTATCCAAAACCAAACACACGGTTAGGAAACGGCAGCCAGGGCATCGCCCAGGAAGGTCACGACCTCCCTCCACCGTCCCTCCCTCTGCCTTCAGCTGCAGATCCCGAGATTGGTCTCGGTGAACAGAGATGTTCTGAGAAAGTCTCTCATTTATTTATAGTTTATACTCCACGCACGTCCAAAAAAATTGGAGTCGTTTTACAGAAATCCGCAAACACAGATACGTGAGATGTACAGAGAAGAGCTGTGTAGGCAGACCATGCAACTCGTGGGGGATTTTCCATTCCTCCCCACCCCTGCCAGATTGCTAATCCTGGAGAGCGTTTTAAAAATACAATTTTCTGAGATTCCCATCCCAGACCTACTGAATCAGAATTGCCAAGAGTGGAGCTGACTTCTGTATATTGTTTTCATTCACCAATGCAAGTAGACAAAGGAGAGTAGAAACAGATTTTACAAAGAGAGAGAAATCATACACTGCATAGCCGCGGGGTTAGAAACTCTGCCAGCTATGCCGAGCCCATGGCAACCCTCAGCCTCCCAGAGCAACATTGCCCTGGTCCTGCTTGAGGATGAACCCAGTCTGTTCTAGAAACACCCCACCTTTGGGGCCTGGACAACACCTTGTCACTAGAGAATGCAATTGTCTTATGTGAGCTATAGATCTTGGCCACACCTGTAAATCCTCTTGGATTTGTAGGGAACCGGACTAGAATTCAATTTTGGAGAGCACAGTCATCGTCTGATCAAAAGGCAAACGTTTCCAGTTTGAGAATAAATGAAGGAATAGTATAAAAAATAATCCTTTTAAAATGCTTATTAATTTTTTTGCTGTGATAACACTGTTGTGGTTATTTACAGAAATGTCCTCAATCTTAGGAGCCGTGTGCTGGAGTATTCACGGGTGAAATGTCTGACATCCGCAACTTACTTTCAAATGACTCAGCAAAAAAAGTATTTATGTTTCTAGAGAGAGTTGCAGATATATAGACAGAGATACAGCAAGAGATAAAAACAAATGTGGAAAAACATTTATTGTTGAATTTGGGTGGAGAACATAATGAGTTTATTGTTCTATTCTTTCAACTTTTGTCTATACCCTAAAATTTTCAAAATGAAAAGTTGAGAGAAAAAGAAAAATAAAGAGACAATGAGGGGAATCTGGAGATAAATTGCAGTGAAAATAATCACAATTTTTACTCGGAAAAAAAAACAACTAGACATTGTAGCCAGACAGAAACATACCACAAGCTTGCCTAGCTGTGTGTCAATCAATTATTCCACAGGTGTTTATTTCGTCTGTGCCGGGCCTAGAGCTTCTACAAACAATGAAAAAGAAAACCCACAAATGCTCACTATAGGGTTCCTGTCCTCCAACTGCTAATGAGTAAATTCAACTGCACAGAAAGTCTTTGCTCCAGATGTGACAATCCTTTGGAGGCTCCCCCAAAAGTCACCAAAGTTATACCTGTGTTAGCAAACAGGTTTTGCTACCAAGAAGAATATCTTTGTCAGAAATTTCTTAACCAGGAAGAGAAATGACACAGGACGTTCCAGGATCTTGAAAAAGAGAAGTTTTACTAAGAAAAGTCCTTAATACCAGATCCCAGCCAGGGCCGACATGCACGGTGTGTCTGGAAGTGCTGGCGAGGGAAGGGAGGGCAGAGCTGGGTCATTGTCAAGGACGAATGGAAAAAAGGGTTGACCCTTGCAGGGGTGGGTGACAGGGAGAGCCCTGCAGGGAAGGGGGCCCGAGAGAGGGGCTTGACGAGGCTGTGGTCGTCATGGGGATGGGCCAGCCCCACCACGGCCTGTCCCCCACCAAGGACCAGCCTGTGAGCAGAGAAGCCATGAGGAAGCCCCCGTGAGTCACCTCACCTGAGGGCAGGCCGGGCCAGCGACGGGCGGTGTGACAAGCCTGGTGGTAATGTCAGGGGCATTTTTGTTTAAGAAGTTGTGGGGTGGGAGAACATTCCTCCCCATGCAGACAATTCCTGAGCATTTCATTGAACAACTGGGGATAAAAGGGCCAAAGTGTAAACTCCCACAGGGAGAACAGTCCCCATTCCACCCCTGCTCACGAAGCAGCTGCCTGGCGCCCAGCTCTGTTCCAGATTGCTGGGACGCATCGCTGAGGAACCCAGAGAACAATCTCTGCTTTCAGGGGCCGCGAGTCGTTCCAGCTCGTCAAGCAAGACAGGACGAGCTCCGGGGAGGGTGGGGAGCTGGAGACGGCACCGCCGGCCGGGCCTGGCCGTGGAGGCTGAGGCTGGAGGTAGAGAGGGGGCTCTGGACGCAAACCCCAGGCCGCACGTCCCCTCAGGGGGCCTCGTGGCCTTGAGGATGCCTAGAGCCAGACAGAAACTGCACCTTGAAATATTTCTGACACGCAGCTGTACGCAGGCAGCTCTGCTTAGAGTGATTTGTGAAGATGTTTGGTTTTTGGTTTTGAACACAGTTGAGTTTGAATAAATGAGCCTCGTTCCTGAGGAATTTGTAATCAGCAGGAAATCTACAGTGCACTGTATGTGATGGGGAGCCAGGCGGCTGCTGTCAGTCGCTTTGGGATTTCCAAATGGGAAAAGGCCCACAGTCCTTAATCTCCCCCTGCATCGACCCGGCTTAAATCAGAAGTGAACTCAGAGAAGGGACACACCAGTGTGGTCTGGAGTGCCCGGGAAGGATCAGGGAGAGGGTTTGAGCTGGTTTTGGAGAAGGACAGTTTGGACGCGCGTGTGAGCAAGCTGGGAGGAGGAGTCGACAGCAGACAGCTGTGGCGACAGCCCCGGGTCCAGGGCTTGTGTAAACGGAGCAGGGCTCTCCGCCTGAACTCCATCCTCCAGCAAACAGAGGCGTTGTGGGTTTGGAGCAAAGGAGTGATAGGATAAAAGCAGCACTTAGAAAGATTAATGTAACGGAGGATTTCGGGTCACACGGAGGTAAAGAGGTGCGTTCCTGCCTGCAGCTGGGTGGGGTGGAGGGGTCTGACCCTCAGCAGGGCCTGCGGAGAAGGAGTGAAACAGGAGCTAGCGAGGGAGCAGCGCAGGGGGACGGGGTGAGAAGCCTCAGGCAGGAAAGGTGACCTCGGGGCTACAGACGCCTCCACAGCCGCAGGCCTGAGGACACGGAGGACAGTGGTGGGCCGACTTCATGAGAAGTTTTATGTATTCCTTCAGCCACTGTCCATTAGGCGCCCGCTCTGTGCCAGCGCAGGAACGTGAGTTGCGACAGGGAACAGACTCAGGTTCCCGCCTCGTGGGGTTGCAATCCATGCCCGGGGAGGCGCTGGCCGTGAGCATGCAGCATAGCAAGTAGCAAAGTAAATGTGAGTTGACCCTTGAACAGCCCGGGTTTGAACTGTGACTTAGACATGGACTTCCTGCCGCCTCTGCCACCTGAGACAGCAAGAGCAGCCCTTCCTCCTCCTCCTCCTCCTCCTCCTCCTCCTCCTCCTCCTCCTCCTCCTCCTCCTCAGCCCACTCAACGCCCAGACGAGGAGGATGAAGACCTTCGTGATGATCCACTTCCACTTAATGAAGAGGAAATGTATGTTCTCTTCCTTATGATTTTTTCAGTAGCATTTTCTTCCCTTAGCTTACTTTAGTGTAAAGATACAGTGAATAATACATATACAGAACAGGCGCTAATCAACTGTCCCTGCTGTTGGTGAGGCTTCCAGGCAGCAGTAGGCTATCAGTGGTTACACTTTGGGAAAGTCAGTAATTTTACGTGGATTTTCACCTGTGCGGGGCTTGGCGCCCCTAACACCCGCGTCGTTCAGGGGGCAGCTGCGGTATGTGAGAAGGTGACAAGTGCACTGGACACAAGGATGAGCAGGGCAGGGCGGGGTGAGAGTGAGTGTGGGGGTGATCAGGTAGGGCACAGTGTTTGGGGCATACTTGAGCCCGGGCTGGAGAGAGGTGAGAGGTGCCTGGAGAATGTCCCAAGCAGGGCCAGAGTCGCGTGCCAAGACCCCAAGACTGTCCTGCCTGTGCGGTGAATCAAGAATGAAGAAAAAGAGATCAGACCCGGTTAGAAGGTGTCGGCAAGTTGGAAAATGCAAGATCCCGCCGGCTGCTCTGCGGACGTTGGCTTCTACCCTGAGCGGAGGATTTGGGGCAGAAGAGCGAGGTATCCGATGCCGGCTGCTGTGTGGAGTTTTATGGCGGGAGACAAGGGCAGCAGCGGGAAGACGGTTCCGGAAGGTCTCCAGCCGAGACCAGGGCCGGAGCGTGCAGGAGACGAGAAGAGCCGGCACGGAGGGTGGAACCAACAGGGTTTCTTGGCGGGCGGGAGGTAGGGTCAGATTTTGCCCTGGGCAAAGGAAATCAGCAGCTGCTCTCAGCTCTATTGTTTCTTCATAACTCTGGAGGCTGGAAGTCCAAGACTGAGGTGTCAGGGCAGGGTTGGTTCCCCCGGTGGCCTCTCTCCTTGCTGGCAGATGGCCATCTTCCCCCGCCATGTCCTCGCGTGGTCTTCCCTCTGTGTGCCAAAGTGTCCTGTTGGATTAGGTCCCAACCTAACGACCTCATTTTAACTTAATTACCCCTTAAAGGTCCTGTCTTCAAATACAGTCACATTCTGAGGTCCTAGGGGTTAGAACTTCAACATGTGAACGTTGGTGGGGAGACACAATTCAGCCCGTAATATATAGCGATTACGTTAGACCAGATGTCCTCCTGAGACAGCAGAGCCACAGTCAGAATACAGCTGCAGTTCAGACAGGGGCAGATGCTGTCAGCTAAAGCTTCTCAACAAATTCAAGACAAAGTCGGAGGCATGGTTAGGGGTACAAGAAACAGAAACCTCCCAAAATTTAAACAAAAAAGAGCAAGGACAGGAAATGTGGCCAGGTTCCAAAGGGACTGGCTCCCAGAACTGGGACCTCCCCAAGAACCAGATTCCCGCTCGGCCTCCTAGAACCTCCCGATCTCCTGCCCTTGGCTTCATGCCTCTCGCTAAAACATCTGGCTTTCTCCTCTACAAGGCCGACGAGGCCAACCGTGTCCCTTCCAGGCCTGGTCTCAGGTGGCTCCCCAGTCCTACTAGCCAGCAGGGTCTAGAGACGATGGCTGAGGCTGAATTGCAGGGCTCCAGGAGTTGAGAGTCTGCTTGGCCGGACACGGTAACACACCGTGTTCCCTCTCTGCACAGTTGGGGCCGGGGTGGGGGGTGCACGATGGAATACAGACATGGCGGAAGGGCCCATTCTCGACGCCACTGGAAGGTCAGAGCTGGGTGCTGGAAGCCGGAGAGCCGGAAGCAGCCCTGTGGAGATAAGAACAGAGCTCAGGAGAGACGGGCGGGGGACGAAAAGCCCTGGTCTGAAGGTCTGGATGAGAATCAGAAGCATACAGCAGAGAAAGCAAAAGTTCTGCTGGCGAGACGGTTTAGACCAGGTGACGTTTTATCCAGCGAGATTGCACAGAATGAGGCAGAACAATAAGGACGGTGAGGCCTCAGACACTTTCACGGGGCTGATAGGAGTCACTTATTTTGGAATTGTTCCATGTTCCATGCTCTCGTGGCTTAGAATACATCAGGGCAACTTCAGGCAGCTTAATTTTTTCCTATACAGAATAATAATTTTTAAAAAAAAATATATAGAATGCTGCAGAGTGTGTGTTTATCAAATAGCTCAGCCTGCATGCAAAAACCAATCCACTATAGAATGAAATGAATCTGCCCAAAGTTGGGGGATATTTGGAAATATTCAGACGTTTCAAAATTATTGACTTTGGTTTTGATGAATGACATTTGACAAAGGCTAGTCTTGCCACCTCTTTGCCTTTCCCACCCATCCAAGGCAAGGAGCTACATGTGACAAACACGGTTATGACCGCCAGTGAGTCTCACTCTTGGAATCTGAGTTCACCTTTCTCTGAAAATGACGTCACAACACCTGCCCTGCCTACCTCCCCAGGCTCCGTAGGTGGGGCTCACCCGAGACAAGGTGCATGGAAGGACTTTGCAAAGGGCAGAGCTAATCTGTCCCACAGGTTGTCTGTCTCCAAGGATAGGCGTGTGGCATTCTCCTGTAGCTGTGGCGGTCAGTCCTGGTGGTGCTAGTCGGGGTGGGTGGGGCGGGGGGTCCCGTCGTTCTGTAGGCCGAGCCCCTAAGAGGGGCTTCGCCCTGGGCATTGATCGCTGCAGTGTGGGCAAGCTGGCTGCCAGCCCAGCCCTGCGGGGACTTGTCATGTCACATGTGATGCAGCAGCAACTGTGAGTGACGTTGGCAGAGCTGCCCCAGGTGCTGGGTGCTACAGTCCAGGCAGGTTTACCAGCGACAGTGAGACCCCCACCCTCTGTGCCGCCCATGGCTCATTCATCAGTTCACATAGGCATGTGCTCAGGCTCTTCTGGCTTATGGCTTTGTGGTGCGGACCTGGTGCCAGTCAAAATGCCACATTCACAGGAAGGGGGCACAGCCCATTCTCAGCGAGGGTTAAAAATTAAACGCATTCTTTCACTTAACAGACTTCACTTAACATTTGCAGTGAATTTTATTTCCCCTTTCTATCTATTTGATCATTTCTTCATTTCTTTGTCCCTGGCCCCACAAGGTCAAGTGTGGTAGATGTGAAATCCCACGAGAAAAGCCCTGGACGTCTGACCCCGTCCTCTTGCGAGCAACGCCGGGCGCTCACCCCCGACTCAGCGCAGGGCTCCTAGGCAGGCGCCGCCGACGGCCGGCCGCATGGGCAGCTCTGCTTGCAGGCCCCGCTAGAAGCGCTTCCTGCTCATTGCTCATGGGCCTGGAAGGTCTGGGTATGATGGCTTACTGCACATCTGTCATGCTTGGCTGCTCAAAATTGTGTAAACATCCTGTCTGCATTTCGATCGTTCACCACATCGTAAATCCACCTTTTCGGTGGAGAGAGCCGGCCCCTCTTGCTGCCGGGGACATAGGTCCCACCATCCAGTTGCACCCTCCTGAAACTTCCACGCCACCATCCAGTTTGCCCAGCACTGAGAATGTCCTGGGATGTGAGACTTTCGGTGCTGAAACTGGCAAAGCCCTGGGTGACCAGAGCTGAGTTGGTCACTATCTGAAGCCACCTACGTGAGACAACAGGCTGGCCTGGGCAGAGGCAGCTCAGGCTGGTGGTTGTGACAGTTGCCACTTCATCCAGTTCCCCGAACAGTGCTGGGAGCTGTCCCTGCAAACTCGGCCTGGAGACCCATTTCCAGCCACCGTCTCAGCTTCTGAATACCCTTTGCTGTGTCTCCTGCTGTACGCCAGCTGCAGGGGGCTCTGGCGACTGACAAGACGGGGGCTCAGGTGTGGTGTCAGCGGGCTGCTGTCACCAAGACTGTGTCTCTCCAATTGGCGTCCAGCTTAGGTGGCTCCCTTGTGGTCACCGCTGCCTGCCATGTGCCACAGGGCTACAAACCGCTCTGCTCTGTAATTCCAACCAAGACCCCAGAAATTTACCCCGATTGGACTGACTTGGGTCACACTTGTTTTAAAACGTAAGTTTTATTATTATTCAGGTATGGTGAGGCAAACAGATCATGAAGTGGCCACCACTGAAAACGTAGTTTGTTACAGTTTCCAGGACAAGGGGACATTCTCGTGCCAGTGGGGGTGGGGTGGCGGAGGGGACGTGGGGAAGCATCGGGCTGCTCTCAAGGCGGAGGGCGTGAGGGGG
>CM052455.1:510625-533713 GCA_028533085.1 Varecia variegata | reverse complement strand
AGCCAACTCAGTGGGCTCCTGGGTGTGGGGGCCGTTCCAGTTGTGCCTGGTCCCGGGCATGGCTGGGGCACGGGAGCATTGCCCCCTGCAGTGTTAGAGCCAGGCCGAGGAGGGGCTGCAGGGCGTGAGCTTTGGGTTCCTCAGTGTGATAGGAAAGACACGCTCCTGGGGCAGCTCTTCCCGGTCCGTAGGCCCCAGATGTCAGAGCATCGGTAACACGGAAAAATGAAGATATAATTCATACTATACTCTCGCCAAAATAATGGTATGGCCCGAGGAACGGAGGGCGCTAATTGCCTCAAGGTGAGTCAAGCAGGGCCCAAAGCACACGGCTTGTATTGGCAAGAGAATTGCCAGAATTTTAGTGGCCAGAATTAAAATCGGTTTCCTATTAGGCAGTGGAAGGTGGGGACCCTAACAAGTGGGGCGACAC
Organism: Varecia variegata; assembly: GCA_028533085.1. Classification (NCBI taxonomy): domain Eukaryota; kingdom Metazoa; phylum Chordata; class Mammalia; order Primates; family Lemuridae; genus Varecia; species Varecia variegata. Next base: position 533,280 of record CM052455.1, on the reverse strand, counting down.
ACGGCTCTTGCCTTTGCTACCTGTGAAGCGTCAGGTTCAGCTCAAACGTGGCTTCTAGCATGAAGCCTCCTGCGGGGACTCGCTCGGCGGAGCTCTGCTCTGCCGCTGAGGGCAGCCTGCTCACACGTCACACACCTCACTGCATGGCAGTGCCTCCTGGACCCACACGGCTCCCCTACTCTCCCGTAAGCTCAGGGAAGGCCAAGGTCCTTCCTCATGGCCTGTGTCCTTCTCCAGCAGAGCACGGCTGCACCCAGCACCGGGGGCACTGCAGACAGTGGCTACTGAATGACCAGCCCTCAAAGTCTTTGACTTCATCACCTCCTAGGTTTCTGAAGCCCGGCCTAACCAGGAACTCTGTTCCATGAGAACCTGGACTACAACAATGTGACCATCTCCTCTTTCCCTCTTCCTCCTCCTCCTCCTCGTCCTTTTCCTTCTTTGTCAGTTGCACAGTGCCAAGGACTGGGGCCTTCAGCTTTCTCTAAGTAATCTTCATCCCATTGTCACCTGCTATAGTTTCGATGTTTGTCCCCACCCCCACCTCATGTTGGAATTTGGTCCGCAGTGTTGGAGGTGGGCCTAGCGGGAGGTATTCGGGTCACAGGAGCAGAGCCCTCACAAACGTGAGGTGAGTTGCGTGGGGCTGCCCTCGTGGTAATGGGTGAGTTCTCACTCTGTTGGTTCCTGAGAGAGCTGGTTGCTCAAAAGAGCCTAACACCCCCGCCCCTCTCTCTGGCTTCCTTTCTATGCATGTGATCTCTGCATAAGCCGAATAAACTTTTTCTAAACAGACTACCCAGTCTCAGGTATTCCTTTATGGCAACACCAGATGGACTGAGACATCAGCACTTCTGCCCACTCTTCGTCCCTAGAGACAGTCACCGCAGAGCATGTTCATCCCAGGAAGTGTGTGCCGTACCTACTTATGGAGGTTGGGCAGAAGGTGGCCGAGAACCTGCTTTTGATGTGGAAAGAGCTTCTCCCCTTGGATCGGCCGAGCGAGCTGTCTGATGGAGAAGTGGAGGCTCGTTATTGAAAAACTCCTCATGTTCTTTCACGTAGGGGTGAGAACTGAGAAGAGAGCTTTTCTTTAAAGACACCTTTAATCAAAGAGAGCTCAGTTAAAGGGCTGAAAGACAAAACTTGTCACTCTGAAATGAGCAGGCCAGTTGTCTCAAAGGAAATTGTTAGCATATTTCAAGAACAGCATTGTTAGAGCAGACTTGAGAACGCAGACGCCTGAGAATCAAACACCGCAAGTTACACAGAGGAGATCAATCAGACCCCAATGCACGAGGGCTGAATTCAGAGACGTAACCAGCAGGCATCTTCCTTGATTGTTTCTCAGCTCCATATGCAGCGGGGCCCAGGTAGTCCCTCCTCACCTGAGGAAAGGAGGCGGAAGCCCAGAAGGGAGGAGCGCGCTCCCTCCCAATAACACGAGAAAGCAATACCAGGAAACAGGGAAGACAAAGGTCTGCACACCAACTTTTCTCAAGAGTATTCTATGAAACTCTCATTTCATGAGATGCTCTGTAATCAGATAACTTTGGCAAATGCTTTGTATTCTAAATCCCCTTGCAGGTACATTATAGACATTAACATATTAAAAGCACTGAGAAGTCCTGCAACAAAATAATCAGTTTAACTGCTTCCAAACCCAGAATTCTCAAACCTATTTGGCCAGACAAAATTTTTTCCCATAACATGTCCTGTGGAACTAGTGTTTCCTAGCACACAGTTTGGGAAATGTTGCCTTGACCCATTTTAAGGCCTTAATTTGGCCATCAGTTTGAGACTTTTCTCCTACCAACACTTTCTAAGAGAACCACTAAAAAGTTTGACATTGGACTTTCCTGTTTTCATGTGTTAATGCTACTCACACTCTAGGAGGAGTGTTGAGGAGCAGCAGAGGATCCCAAATGCTGGGACAGCCACACTAGAGTCTGAGGAGTGCCCAGACCCCACCTACAATGAAGTCTTCCCTGGATGAATAGCCAAAAAGACCCCGCAAGGTGGCCCCTGCACCAGGGGAAAAATCTGGCGGCATCTAGGTGAGCCTTGTCATGTCACAGCTGCAGACAATCAGTGTGGGGTTCCTAGGGCATCATGGCCCAGGCTCTTTTGGAAATGCATGTGACTAGCAGGAACATGGAAGCGTCATGTAGACTGACAGCCCTTGATGGGGTATGTGGGGAAGCCACAACTCTGTTCCCATAAGGGACCCTGGGAGCTCAGGTCACCTGGGTAGCAGACACTGGCACTAGATTATGCCCCCGGTAGAGAGGAAATTTCTCCTAATCCGCAGTGTGTCCTGACCTGCATTGGCTCAGGGCTTCACAGTCCAGAGCCGATAGATGGCAGGTGTCACTGCAGACACCTGGGTAGGATTGGATCCACCTGGAGGGATAACGGTACGGACTTATAAAAAGTAGCAAATTAAGAAGCCAGGACCCTTCCTGGAAGGTAAAACCACTACTTGTTGTTAATGCCAAGACAGGAGTTAAGAAATCAAGACAGGACAACCCAGGGCCCCGTGGCAGTTGTGTTCGGTTGTGGGTGATATAGTTAGTTACACACTGTACCAGGTGGCTGATCAAGAAAGCCAGGCTAGGGCTGAAATCTAATCTACCTTCCACCCGCCAGGCTAGAGCCCTCACGTGGGACTGTGCATACTTATAGAAAGCAGCACCTTTTACTAATTCACACAAAGTCCGACGGGGCCCCTATGGGCCGGATGCCAAGCCTCAGCTTGTGAGGTGAGAGAAGGGGGACCTGGCTGGGGTCTGTCAGCACACTCGTCACGTAAAATTTGGGCAAAACAGGTAATAAACTGAGACTGTAGGCAAATCCAAAATCTCAAGCTGGCAAGGACGTGCAGGCAAACAACACACAGGACAAAGGGCTCAGGTGTGGTCAGCCTAGGTGAAGCCAACTGGCCTGTTCTAACAGTGCCTCTTTGAAAGCTGCAAGTCTCCCCGCCCCAGTCTCTTTCACAAGACTTGAAGGTGTGGCTCTGACCTAAGTGACCACGTATGAACTCTTCTCTAATGTTAATAGAGTAACAAGAGCCAAGGGTCTAAGGAAAGCGTTGCAGCCAGACCTAGGAATGGGGCTGGAAACGCAGCACCTGGCACTGATGGTGTTTAGAAGCAGCTGTAGGAATCACTTCTCAATAGCGCTCGATGTGTACGGGCCTTGGGTTTACTGAGCATGGTCTTGTGGTCAAGGGCATCATTTCAGACAGTGTTTCCTGCTGTTGCTCAAGTTACCTGTCTCTTGGATTGGCATCATTGCAAACACGTGGCTCACAATACGGACCCTCTAATCTGTTCACCTGCCTCGTTCTTTCTCTGATCAGCTCGACTTTGCACTCCTGCCTCCACCAGCTGCTCTTCAACCTTCACCATTTTCTTAAGTCCCGTATCATTTTGACTGCGTGACTGTACCTCCCGCAGTACAGAAATAATAAACGTCACCAGAAATGAGCTTCTTCAAGCTTTGTACCCAGTATCACAAACTTTAGTTCTAATGGCATTTATTCTTTGCTCATTCTCTGCCTGCAGAAGGAAATGTCTTTTCCAACTTAAAGAAAAGGATCTCCTTGATTCTGTCTGACCTACAAGCTGCTTCTCTCTCCTGCTCTCTCTCTTTGCCACAAAACTTGTTAGAAGAGTATCGTAGACTTGCACTTTTGCCCATGATGAACTGCACAGGCTGGAATTACCTTTCCACCTTACACCACTAGAAAACTGGACAAAATTATAAGAAACAACTTTTTTATTAAGTGGACAACAGACAGTCCAAGGCTGAGATTACTGAGCAAGGGAAATAAACAAGATAAGCCGTACAGTTGCCCCGGCCCGCTGCCGGGGGCCAATTTGCAGACTGCGGTGCAGAAAGGGGGCTCCCAGACAGTCTGAGGGCCATGCTGAGCTCAGGAGAAGAATTGGAATTGGGGAAGAGGAAGGCAAGGTGCCTGGAATTTGTGGAATAGTATACTGAAAGAAGAAAAAAAAGGGCCCTGCACAGAGAAAGGGCTCTAGAAATCTGTGGGAGAGATCACACCAAGTCCTCAGATGAGCACAGACCTGCTCACCTGTGAAAGGCAACTGCATGCATCTGGGGAACGAACTCTGCAAAGCAGTAAGCTAAACACTCCTAGTGCTCATGCATGGAGACGACACTGTGTGCTCCCGCCAGCCACAGTGGACAGACCTTATAATACACAGGACATCGAGTACAGTCTTCAGGAAAATACTACCCTAGCGGCAGAGATAAATTAGCCCTAGACTAAAGGCTGCTCCTGGCATACCTCCACAAAGCTCAACAGCAAGCCTTGAAAGGAGCAAACAAATTCAGAGGAACTTATACACCTCCCAGGACTAAGTCTAACACTTTTTAGAGGAACACCAAAAATTTAGCACTTCAAAAATCTAAACTTCAAAATGCCCACCATTCAACCAAAAATTACTAGGAAAGCGAAAAGTGAGAAAATATCGCTTTTTGCTGACAATATGACCTCGTATCAGAAAACCCCAAAGACTCCTGGAATTGACAAATAAATTCAGCAAAATCTCAGGTTATAAAGTCACTGTACACAAATAAGTAGCATTTCTATACATATCAATAACAGCCAAGGTGAGAGTCAAATCAAAGACTCAATACCATTCACAATAGCTACATAGAAAATAAAATACCTACAAATATACTTAACCAAGGAGGTGCAAGATCTCTTCTAGGAGAACTATGAAACACTGAGGAAAGAAAGTGAAGATGAAATAAACACTTGGAGAAACATACCATGCTCATGGATTGGTACAATCAACATTGTTAAAATGTCCATACTACCCAAAGTGATTTACAGATTCAATGCAATCCCCATCAAAATGCCCATGGCATATTTCACAGATCTAGAAAAAATAATTCTACACTTTGTTTGGAACCAGAAAAGAGCCTGAATAGCCAAAGAAATCCTAAGCAAAAGGAACAAAGCTAGAGGCATCACATTACCAGACTTCAAACTATACTACAAGGCTATAGTAACTGAAGCAGCATGGTATTGGTACAAAACTGGAGACATAAACCAATGGAACAGAACAGAAAACCCAGATATAAAACCATCTACCTACAGCAAACTGACATTTGGCAGAGCAGACAACAATGTGCACTGGGGAAAAGAATCCCTATTCAATAAATGGTGCTGAGAAAATTGGATAGCCACATGCAGAAGAATGGAACAAGACCCCTATCTCTCACCACTCACAAAAATTAATTCACGATGGGTAAAAACTTAAATGTAAGGCATGAAACTATAAGAATTCTAGAAGAAAATGTAGGAAAAACACTTGTAGATATCAGTCTAGGCAAAGAATTTGTAACTAAGACCCCAATGGCAATTACAGCAATAACAAAAATAAATAAATGGGACTTGATTAAATTAAAAAGCTTCTGCACAGCTGAGGAAATAATCAACAGAACAAAGAGACAACCTATAGAATAGGAGAAAATATTCACAATCTACATATCTGATAAAGGGCTAATATTCAGAATCTACAAAGAACTCAAACAAATCAGCAAAAAAAAAAAAAAAAAAAAAACCCAAACAATCCTATTAAAAAAGTGGGAAAAAGTCATGAACAGACCTTTTCAAAAGAAGATAGACAAATGGCCAATAAATATATGAAAAAATGCTCACCATCACTAATCAACAGGGAAATGCAAATTAAAACCATGATGAGATATCACCTTACCCCATTAGAATGGCTTATATTAAAAAGTCCAAAAACAATAGATGCTGGCATGGATGCAGAGAGAAAGGAATGTTTATGCACAGTTGGTGGGACTACAAATTAGTATAACCTCTATGGAAAACAGTATAGTGATTCCTCAAAGAACTAAAAGTGACCTACCATTTGATCCAGCAATTCCACTACTGGGTATCTACCCAAAGGAAAAGAAGTCTTTCTATCAAAAAGACACCTACACTCAAATGTTTATTGCAGCACAATTCACAATTGCAAAGATGTGGAATCAACCTAAGTGCCCATCAATTTATGAGTGTATTAATAAAATGTGGTATATGTATACCATGGAGTATTACTCAGCCATAAAAAGGATGAATTAATGCCTTTTGCAACAATTTGGATGGAACTGGAGACGATTCTCCTAAGTGAAGTATCTCAAGAATGAAAAAACAAACATCACGTGTACTCTCTAATAAATTGGAACTAACCGATAGACACACAAGTGCATAGAGGGAAGTAAAAGTCATTGGAAATCAAGCAGTGGGGAGGAGGAGGAAGCAGGGGGCAAAACTCCACCTGGCAGATACAATGAACACTATTCGGGTGGTGGGCACATTTATAGCCCTTACTCAAGCCATGTAACAAAAACTTTTGTACCCCCTTAGTATTTTGAAACAAGAAAAAGATGAGAAAATATGAACCATTATCAGGAGAAAAATAACCAAGAGAAACAGAAATGAAAGATATGATAGAATTAGCAGATAAGAATATTAAAACAATAATAAATATGCTCCATCATACAAGAAAGTAGAGGAAAAGATAAATATGAGGAGGCAATAAATGAAAGATGTAAAAATACCTAAATGGAACTTACAAAGATGAAGAATACGATATCTGAAATATAAATATACTGAAATATGTGAGATAAAAGAGATCAAAATTTCATGACAATAAAGAGGTCAAGCAATCAAGAGGACATCGAAATGTTGAATCTGTATTAACTAGTAACCCACTTCAAAATAAAATAAAATTAATAGAACTGAAAGAAGTAATAAAGTTAATAATTATAGTTAGAAATTTCAACATCTCTTTCTCAATTACTGATAGAACAAGAAGAAATAAAATCAGTAAAAATATAGATTTCAACAACACTCAACCAATTTGTCATTTATATAACACGCCATCTCAGAATAGCACAATATACATTATTTTCAAGTGCATATAAATAATTTTCCAAAATAGACCATATCTGGACCTTAGTATAATTTTCAATGAATTTAAAAGGATTCAAGTCATAGAAAGTATGTTCTCTGACCACAAAGGAATTAAACTAGAAATCATTTACAGAATGATATCTGAAAAATTCCCCAAATATTTTGAAATTAAACAACACAATTTTAAATAACCCATAGGTCAAAGAAGAAATCACAAGGGAAATTAGAAAATCTTTGAACTGAATACAAATGAAAACATTTATACCTTAAATATATACAAGAAGAGAAAGAAGAAGAAGAGGAAGAAGAAGAAGGAGGAGGAGGAGGAGGAGGAGGAGGAGGTGGAGGAGAAGAAGGAAGAGGAAAAGAAGAAGAAGGAGGAGGATGAGGAGGAGGAGAAGGAGAAGAGGGAGAAGAACTAATTCTGAGGGTTAAAAACGAAAACTTAACCTATAAAAATTTTTGGCTATATCCAAAGCAGTACTTAGAGGGAAACCTATAGCATTGTGTGCTTATAGGTAGATCTAAAATAAATGAACTAGGTTTCCACCATAGCACACTAAAAAAGAAGAGCAAATTAAGGCTAAGTTAATCAGGAGAAAGAAAATAGTAAAGATTAAAAAAGAAATAAATGAAATATAAAATATAACAACAATAAAGAACAATCAATAATATCAAAGCAGATTTTGTCAGAAGACAAATAAAATTTATAGCCCCCCTGCCAGACTAATAAATAAGACATGAAAAAGATAAGAGATGAAAAGATAAAGAAAAAGATAAAAAAGAGAGAAGACACCAATTATTAATGTCAGGAATGAGAAAGGGGTCACTACTCCAGATTCTATAACTATTCAGAGAATATAAGAAAATAGTATGAAAAATTCCAAATTAATAAAATGGACAAATGCCTTGCAAGATAAAAACCTCACTGAAGAAGAAATGTTATTGATAGTCGTGTATTTATTAGGGAAATTAAATTTATAGTTTAAAACTTCCTAAGAATAAAGAGAATAACTTTGCATTGGAGAAATGTGACAAACACTACCTCAGCCAGGTGACAGTTAGTAGCAACAGTCATTGGTATAATGTGATGACAATGGTACTTTACCTCTGTAATCTTCCTCCCCCAAATCTACCATCCCAGTACAATTTGAGAAAACATCAAACAAACCCCAGTTGATGGACATTCTACAAAATACCTGACCAGTATTCCTCAAAACTGTCAAGGTCATCAAAAACAAGAAAAGTCTGATAAAACTGTCACAACCCAGAGGATTCTAAAAAGACATGATGACTAAAGGCAATGTGGTAGCTGAATGGGATCCTGGAACAGAAAAAAGGCATTAGGTAAAAAGGAAATATAAATAAAGAATGGACTTTAGTTAATAATAATGCATCAGTGTCAGTTCGTAGTTGTGACAAATGTACCACATTAATGCAAAATGTTAATGGTAGGGGAAATGGGGTATAAGGTGTATGGAAACTTTCTGTACTATCCTCACAGCTTTCCTGTAGATCTAAAACAATTCTATGATGGAAAGTTTATTGAAAAAAAAAACTAACACCTTCTCACAAAGAAAACTCCAGGCCCACATGGCTTCATAGGTAAATTCTACCAAACATTTAAGAAATAAACAACACCAATTCTGTACAAACTCTTCCAGAAAATAGAAAAGAAGGGAACATTTCCCAACTCATTCTATAAGGCTGATATAGAGCTAATACCAAACCCATACAAAGACACTACAAGAAAAGAAAATTACATACCAATATCTTTCAAGAACATCGATAGCAAAATTCTTAGCAGAAGTTTAGCAAATCAAATCTTGTGCTATAACCCAGAATACATCATTACCAAGTAGGATTTATGCCAGGAATGTAAGGTTAGTTTAACATGTGAAAAATTAGTGTAATTCAGCATATTAACAGCTTTAAAAAGCAAAATCATATAATCATCTCAAGAGATGCAGAAAAAGCATTCAACAAAATTTAATACTCATTTATGATTTAAAAACCCACCTCTCAGCAAACTAGGAATAGAAGGGAATTTTCTCAACCTGATACATGCTTGGTGATGAAAGACAGAATACTGCACCCCTAAGATCTAGAGCAGGAGAGGGATATCTGCTCTTGCTTTTTCCATTTCATGTGGTACTGAAGGTCCTCACAGGTGAAAGGCGGCCAGAAGAAGGACGTCAAATGCACAGATGTAAAAGCAAAAAATAAAACTGATTGTATTCACAGATGACATGACATGATTGGATATATTTAAAATACTAATGAATTTACAAAAACGGTAGCAGAATAAGTGAGCTTAGCAATGTCAATATACAAAATCAATTGCATTTCTATCTACAAGCAATGAACAATTAAATAATTAAATTAAAAATACGATACCGTTTATAATTGCATCAAAAGAACAAAATATTCTGTGATACATTTTATAAAACACGTGCCACACCTATACACTGAAAACTACAAAACAGTGTTTAGAAAAATTAGAGAAGACCTAAATAAGTGGAGACATATATTATGTTCATGGATTGTAAGACCCAGTATTTTTTGATGTCACTTCTCCCCAAATTGATTTATAGACTTATAGAATACTAATAAAAATCCCAGCAGTTTTCTTGGGTAAACATTGGCAAGCCATTTATAAAATTTCTATGGAAATGTAAATGACCTAGAGTAGCCAGAAAAATTTTGAAAAATAAGAACCAAGTTAGAATTCTTACGCTACTTGATTTAAGATTTATAGGCCAGGTGCAGCGGCTCACGCCTGTAATCCTAGCACTCTGGGAGGCCGAGGCGGGAGGATTGTTCGAGCTCAGGAGTTCGAGACCAGCCTGAGCAAGAGCGAGACCCTGTCTCTACTAAAAATAGAAAGAAATTATATGGACAGCTAAAAATATATATAGAAAAAAATTAGCCGGGCATGGTGGTGCATGCCTGTAGTCCCAGCTACTCGGGAGGCTGAGGCAGGAGGATTGCTTGAGCCCAGGAGTTTGAGGTTGCTGTGAGCTAGACTGACACCACGGCACTCTAGCCCGGGCAACAGAGTGAGACTCTGTCTCAAAAAAAAAAAAAGAAAAAAAAAAGATTTATTATACAGTATTCAAGAGAATGTGATATGTGTGCACAGATAGATATATAGATCAAAGAGATATAATGTCAGCAAGAATGGCAGAGTAAGGACCTCTGAAAATCCTTTACTCCAGGACAATGAGACTACAAATGCTCCTAACTTATGATGCAGTTACGTCCCAATAAACCCATTGTAAGTTGGAAATATTTTAAGTTGAAAATGCATTGAATACACCTAACCTGCTGAACATCATAGCTTAGGCTAGCCTACCTTAAACATATCCAGAACACTTACATTAGCCTACAGTTGGGCAAAATCATCTAACACAAAGCCTATTTTACAATAAAGTGTTGAATATCTCATGTAATTTATTGACTACTGAAAGTGAAAAACCAGAATGGTAGTATTAATACTTGAAGTATGGTTTCTACTGAATGTGTATTGCTTTCACACCATTGTGAAATTGAAGCATTGTAATTCAGGGACTGTACTGAGAAAATCTTTCAGAACAACTTTATCAGCTCTGGAAATTAACCAAAGGCTTGTAGTAATCTGGGGAGCATTTATTCCAGAGAAACAACTGAATCTCAGTAAGAACAGTGGGCTTTGTGGTGTTTAACTTAGCCCTCCCACCTCATCTACCCAGGTCTGCAATAGCCTTGAAAACAAACAGCCACAATCACAATAAAATCAGCACCTGGCAGTCACTGGAGGGGGCAAAATGGGGCTGGAGCTCTTTCAAAGCCCAATTCTGAGAGAATTGTCATTATTTGACCTGTCTGGTGGTTCCTTGAAAGTTCCCACTCACAAGACTTTTCTTCTTTTGACCTAAGAGCTCTCCAAATGCAAAAAGCCCTTTTCCCAGGGGCATTTGTTGAAAACCACCAAGGGCAATTGTTTAACATTGTAGCTGCCTGAGGGAATGGAGAGCAGTTGGAGGCAAACAGTAGGTTGTCCAAAATCTTAAGAGGAAAAGCTGGGGAATGAGATTTCCAAAGGGGGCTTTGAAAAGCTTTGACATATTCCTGAGACTCTAGATGGCCACATGCACGTGTAGGACTGTGCATATGCTCAGGGCTTTGTAAACGCTCAGGAAAGAGCTGAGAAAGTCCTAAACCCTTACCTGTAGCTAACCTTGATGCTGCATGCAAGTGGGGAGTGAAGGCTAAACCACCATTGTAGACTGCCTGGCTGAGGGTTGAAGGCATTCACCAATATACACACAGAGTCCTGCAGCAAACAAAGAGAGACTTATTGGTTCTTGGCATTTAAAGCAATCTCTGTCTGATCATTAGCTGACTACTAAGTTAACCAAGCAGACACTTCAATGGCCAAACATGACAAAGAATAGACTCTATAGAATAAGTTCAGAAAAGTCACTAAACAAAGCACAGTAGCAACAATAACAAACAGCAACAAAAAACAATTCTAGAGAGTGTGAAGAATCTGAAATTCAGAGTTGTCACATATTACTTCAGCAAAAAAATTACAAGACATGCAAATAAACAAGGAAGTATGTCTGTGCACACACACGAAAAATCAGCCAATAGAAACCATCTCTGATGCAGCCCATACATTGGACTTACTGGACAAGGTCTTTAAATCAGTATTTAAAATATATTCAACTAAAGGAAACCATGTTTAAAGAACTAAAAACAGTATGAGAATAGTAATGTCTTAACAAAGGTAAAATATCAATAAAGAAATAGAAATTATTAACAAAAGAACCAAATATAAATTGTGAACTTGAAAAGTAAAATAACTGAAATGAAAAATTCACTAGAGAGGCTCAGTTGCAGATAAAAGCAGGCATAAGAATCAGAAAACTTGAAAATAGATCCCTTGACAATATCCAGTCTGAGGAACAGAAAGGAAAAGAATGAAGACAAATGAACAGACCCTTAGAGACCTGCCAGATACTGTCAAACTTACCAACATACTAATAATAGGAGTCACACATGGAGAAGAGAGAAATGGTCAGAAAGAATATTTGAAGAAATCACAGCTGAAAACATCCCAAATTTGATGAAAAACATTAATCTACACATTCAAGAAGTTTAACAAACTCCAAGTTGGATAAACACAAAGAGATCCACACCTAGACACATCATAATCAAACTGTTGAATGTCAAGCAAAAGAGCAGAATCTTGGAAGCAGCAAGAAAGAAGCAACGCACCAGGTACAAGGAAAGCTCAATGAGATTAACAGCTGACGTCGCATCGGAAACCATGAAGGTTGGAAACAGTGGGACGGCACATTCAAAGTACTGAAAAGGAAAGGCCTGTCAATCGAGAATTCTATATCCAGCAAAACATTTCTTCAACACTGAAAGAGAAATTACAGCATTCCCAGGTAAACAAAAGCTGAGAGAATTTGTTTCTAGTATACCTGTTCTACAAGAAATACTAAAGGAAGCACTTCAGGCTGAAAGGCAAGAGTACTAGGCAGTAACTTGAATCCATCTGACAAATAAAGAATTTTTGGCTATATCCAAAGCAGTACTTAGAGGGAAATCTATAGCATTGTGTGCTTACAGGTAGATCTAAAATAAATGAACTAGGTTTCCACCATAGCACACTAAAAAAGAAGAGCAAATTAAGGCTAAGTTAATCAGGAGAAAGAAAATAGTAAAGATTAAAAAAGAAATAAATGAAATATAAAATATAACAACAATAAAGAACAATCAATAATATCATACAGTCACCAGTAAAGGTGACTCCATAGGTAAATATAAAAGAAGGTATAAATGTATCTTTTGTTTCTAACTCTTTTTTCCTCTAAACTGATTTAAAAAACAATTGTATAAATCAATAATTAGACCAAAGGTACAAAATGAAGAGTCCAGAAAGAGACCACACACATATGGCCAGTTGATTTTTGGCAAAGATGCCAAGGTAATTCAATGGGGGAATGGATTGTCTATTAGCAAATGGGCTAGAACACCATATTTTAAGAATGAAACTTAGACCATATATAAACAACTCAAATTGGATCACAGTTCTAAACTTAAGATCTAAAACCATAGAAGAAACTTGTAGAAGAAAAAATAAGAATACATTGTGACCCATTTTGAGCAAAACTTTCTTTCATAGGATACAAAGAGCATGAACCATAAAAAATAAACTGATAAACTGGACATCATCAAAATGAAAGATATTTCTCTTTAAAAAACACTGATAAGGCAAGTCAAAGCCTGATAAAGATATTTGTCAGCTATATATATGTTAAAAGATTCGAATCCAAGCTATATGAAAAACTTTTTTGTGTGTTAAAATACAGGTAACGTAAAATTTACCATTTTAACTATTTTTAAGTGTACAGTCCTGCGGCATTGAGTATAACCCACCCTTCTGGGTCATTTTCCAGATGGACAAGCCTCCCTTTCCTGTTTATTCTCCTGAAGGTTCTAAGGTGCTTTTTAAACCCAGGAAACTGTCTCATAAAGCAATGTGCCTGCCACCCTACATGATTCAAAGTAGCATGTCACCATGAATTTAAGAAAATAAAATCACAGCCCTCAGTAAAATGGATTTAATGGTCACAGTGGTGTTCATAAAACAGCTCTCCTCAGCTTCTTAAGCACAGACCTTAATAATTTAATGTTTTTTCTGCTGTGACACGGAGATTTTCTGAAACAGAGAGAAACCCAGCAGTAAGATAAAGCCTACATCTCCCTCCATTTTCATGGCAGAACTAAAGCCTCTTCTGCCATCCTTCGATGCCCGGCTGTAGAAGTCTCGTCACACCCGCGCACTGATTTGGGATATGCCCATCTTTTCCCAGCTAACCGGGATGAAAGCCCCAGTTCTTAAAAAGTTTAGTGAAGAAAGGAGATTTCAGTATTTCCATTTGGTCTAACTTATTTTAAATCCTGAATCCTTACTCTAAAAACAAAAACCACTTACATTCAACAATATAAAAACAAAACAAAGCACCTAGTAACCTGCCATGTTGACCAGTTATGTTTCAGAATCACTCTCCATCTGGTAGGTTTATTATTATTACTAAAATTTCCCAATTAAAGCTATATATCCAAGATTTTAAAACATCTTTAAAATATTTTAAACACTTTCTCATATAGAAAGTAATACATGTGCACTCTGAAAATTTGGAAAATAGACACTATGTGAAGAAGGAAACTAAAATTACCCACAATTCCACTGGCCAAGAATTACTGTTAACACTTTTTAAATAGCTTTTCAGTTTTTTATGCACATGTACACGTTTATGTATATTTATGAGGACATACTATATATACTCTTTTATAGGCTGCTTCTTTTTCTACTTTTAATAATCCACTATGAGCATTTAATCATCATATAGCCTCTAAAATAGTATTTTTAATGTCTTTTATAGCATTCTATCCTATGCTTTGCATCATTTATATAACCCAGAACCTATTTTTTTTAAAAAACTCATTTATTTGCTTTTAAATAACACATCCTTATATATTTATCTTTAGTGCATCTCAATTTTTACAGGATAAATTCCTAGATGACATAATTCTGACGATATAAACTTTTAACATTTGCGTGAATGTCTGGACATGCCAACCAAGATCCTGTTCCTTCAACAAACTCCCTCAGATGGTTCTTCTTACGTTAGGCTGCAGCCCTGTTACTTGCTAAAGAGCGTCTACGAAATTGGGTATTTATTCCTTCACCTGGCGTCCCAAAACCCTTCCTCCACTTCCGTATCAAGTGCTCGCCACACATTGTCTCTCATCATCACGATGCTCCAAGGTTGGTAGCGTTGTCTTCCTTTTGTAAAAGTGGAAGTTGACAGGAGACAGGTTCACTAACTTGTTCAAGGTCACATCACTAATAAATAGCTGTTGGAATCCAGGCCTGCAGAGCCTGTGTTCTTTTCCTCAGTGACTGTCGCTAAGGCTCCAATTATGAGAGGAAAGAGGCAGTCTGGTGTCATGCTTGAGCCAGTCTGCCTGGACTCGAACCCCAGCATTACACCTGCCTTTGTGACCTCGTGAAAATTATTGTCCTTGTCTGTATCTGTTTCCTCCTCTATAAAATGTGGGTGATAATAGCATCCATCACATAGGGTTGCAGTGAGGATTAAATCAGTTAATATCCATGAAGTGGTCAGACTTGTACCTGGCACGTTGGAAGTATTAATTACTTTTTTCGTCATCATCTCACATCACTTTTTTGTTATAGTCATGGTTTTAATTTATTGTAATGAAAGGAAACAGATTAAAATCAGCAAGAGCAAAAGACGCACAGGGTGGAGTCCCGGGGAAGCCGGGCACGAGCTCCTGTTCATTCTTCACCAGGGCAGGGGTGTGGCAGCGCCCAGTTCTCCAGCAACATGCAGGGACACCATTATCGTTGCTGCTGTTGTTTCTGTCACACTGCAGGAAACCCAGCCTCACTGGCCATTTCTCAAACGTCACTTGCTTTCGGAATCTGTGTCTTTGCTCCGCTGTTTTCTACTCCCAACAGGCTTGTCCCTCCCTTCATTTGACTAGCTTTGTGGCCGGTATTTATTGAAGAGGCTGGTGAGATAAATCTTCCCCCTCTTTCCAAAGCCACTCACTTCCTCCTCACTGCGTGGTCTCCCCCTCTTCTCTGGCACCACTTGTAATTCTTTGTGGTTTTCATGCTGCCTGTCTGGTTTTAGAATCTTGTGTGTACCTGCTTATTTCCTTGCTAAACCTAAAGCCCACGAAGGGCTGAGACTGCCCTGGGAGCTGTCACACGTCAGAGACGGTGGCGAGGTGGAGCCAGATTGTCCATGTTTAATGTCCAGGTCTGTCCCCCACTTACTGGCCCTTTTTCTTTTTTCTCTCTCTCTTTTTTTTTTTCGGAGACAAAGTCTCACTCTGTCTCCCAGGCTAGAGTGCAGTAGTGTGATCACAGCTCACTGCAACCTCATACTCTTGGGCTCAAGTGATCTTCCCACCTCAGCCTCCCAAGTAGCTGGGAATAGGTGAGCACCACCATGCCTGGCTAATTTTTCTATTTTTAGTAGAGACAGGGTCTCGCTCTTGCTCAGGTTGGCCTCAAGCGATCCTCCTGCCTTGGCTTCCCAGAGTGCTGGGATTACAGGCGTGAGCAGCCACACCCAGCCTTACTGACCCCTTTTCTATCTCATCCAAGTTATCTCACTTCTCTGCATCTTGTTTTTTCACCTATAAAATGGGCATCATAGGACCTACTTTGTGGGGATGGTGGGAAGGTCAAAGACATAAATATATGTGATAGGCTAGGATTCATGTCTGGAACATAGTAAATGCTCAATAAATGCTAGTTATAATTTACATGGTAGGCAGTGAGTAAATGTGAGTTGACTGAACGTAGGAGCTCATGGCTCATGCTTAATCTCCAGACATTTGTCTGAATTGTCCTCTCTTTCGTATCTTTCCGTAAAGCTGTGCAGACTCTCTCTGGTTATTATGCGGTATGATTAGCGATTACTTCCTAAGATTAGTCTCGTTGTTTGAGATGGTGATGGGAGTGGGAGCAGCAGTGTAATTGTTTAGCTCTAATCTCTGGGTCAAACAGTGAAGATATAAGTAAATCTGGGAAAATAAAGAAGGAAAATAACCTCTGACAGACAACCTTTCACATTTCTCCTGCAGCCAAACTGTTTCTGGGAGCACAGGCCCCCTCTCATGCCAGCTCCAACCCACCTCCCTGGCTGTGGGCACCTTGGTCCAGGGGAACAGGAATCTGGGTGTGAGGCCACATCCCAAGGGGAGGTCGGGTACAAGCAGACGTGCGGGAGCTGCAGTTGTCCAGTAACGGTCTGTGTTTGCCTGCGACCCTCACCACAGTCCCAAAGAGCAGCACGGCCACCACCTGTCCCATGCTGGTTTACCTGCTCATGAGCTGACCTCTGGCTCCACCTGAGCTTAGTCTCGGGTGTTCGGGCTTCCTCGATTTCCCGCTGTTAGTTGGGGAGGGCGCGGTGTTAAATACGACTCACAGGAGGCTGTTGTTTTGGACGAAGCTCTTGCCCTGGGCCCCAGAGCAAACCAGAATGGAGCCATTGGTGCTGAGGATCACAAAGCCAACTGAAACTTTAAAAAACAGGAAAATCCCCAAACAAGCCATTGAAAACAAACAAACAAGAAATTCAGAGCAACCAGTCAAAAAGGGCCCAGTCAACCTGAGCCGGCATGAGGAAGTCCCCTCTGCCTTAGTACGTACAAAGAGAGTCACTTAAAGAAACTTGATGTTGACCAATCTGCCTTCTGTATCATGCTGTTTCCTCGTTCCCATTCAAGGTACCTTACGAACCCACCACTCTGCTATGCCCTGTGGAACTCCTCCTTTCAGACAGGATGCTGCCTGGCTCATGAATTGCTAATAAAAGCCAATTAGATCTTTCAACTCAATTGGTCAGAATTTTGGTTTTTGACAGCAATCTGTTTATGACGTTTGAGTGAGCGCCCTAAGAATTACGACATATGCTGCTAATTTATCAAAAGAGCACTAACCTGTACCTTTACCCTCCTTCTGGGTAACATGCTGCCTCTCTGCAGAAATAACCGTGTTATACCACACAGTACCAAATCCCATTTCTGTGGCTGTGGTGACTGAGCCCTCCCCCACTAACTGGGCCACATTAGGGGAGGTGAACAGGTTTCGATTTCCAGCCAACACCAGTCAATTCGTACTAGCCAGAGTTCTGGAAGGATTCTAAGGCAATGTTCAGGTTCCGAGGGGGGAACAAAAAGATCCCTGAGGTCTCCCAGGAGTGAAGAATGAGCCTGGTGGACATCAGGGCTCAGATCAGAGATTAATCAGAGGTAAGATCTGGACAACGAGAGACCTTAACAGCCCAAAGTCTCCCCTGAGGGTTGTTTTGGGGTTTCCTGGATCACCGGCGGCTCATTGCAACATAGAAGCACATGATCTCTAGGTGGGGAGGCCAGTGCACGTTTGGGGGTCCTCCCCTGGCGAGAGGACACACCCCACAGATGGAGATCTGGAGAGGCGTGACATGCCAGGTGGTCACCATCACGCTCGGGGACCGGGATGAACCAGACAGAAAAGCGAGTGAAAACACTCGGGCACAGAGCAGCGCTCGCTCCTAGGAATACAGCATGGCGCACAGTTCAAGCCGACAAGGCGGGGTGCGGGGACGGGGTCCAGCCCCCAGTCGGCTTCAGGAGGCCTGGGTCCTCCTTCTCTTGTTATCGATATGTCCCTGCCAGGGTTCCCTTGAATTACTGTGGGGTGAGGTTGAAGCAGAGAAAACAACGCCAGGTGCATGGTAAGTGACAAGGTGAATAAAAACATAAACCCGCTGTGAGGCACAGGCTTGTGAAACCAAAGACCCACGTTTCCAGACCTGCCCCTTGGAGCCCCTGGACGTTTCGGGGGGCGGGGGGGGGGGCTCCTCCATTCTGTTCATTTGCAGACAGGCTTGAGCCCTCCGGAGACACCCAGGGCAGGGAAGATACCAGACCTCCTCTCCCCGTCTGGGGACTTGAAAGCTGCAGGGAGAGGCAGGTAAGTAGAATGAGCTGAATACACATGGAATCTTCTGGAGAAATAGGCTTTCTCTGGAGGCAGGGCTCATGCACGCTGAGCTCCAGCAAGACACAGGGTAGATGTGCACTGAGCAAGCTAAGCACTTCTTCAAATTTCTTTTGGAAGAGAAGTAAGAAGACATTTCCCCTTCAACTCCCTTGGCATAAAATGAAAACACTGGAAGGAAAACTGGATCTGAAAAAATGTTAAAATTAATTGGGGCCTTTCTGGGGTGCAGACTCCTCCCCACCCCTCCCCGAGCCCAAAGGCACCCAGTGCTCTCAGAGAAAAACTCACATTACTGACAATACCCTAAAGCGTTACCACCCTGGGCACATTTGCATTTAAATGAACCAAACTGAACAAAGATTTCTCACCTGGGCCCCTGACTCTGAGGTTTACCAGGCTTCCTGGGCCGGCTGCTCCAGCTCCACGTGGCCCAGAAAGATTCTAGATGGAAACGCTCTGGAGCCCCTTTCCTGAGTGGCTCCCTAAAGCCAGTGTAAATGGATCCATCTCTACGTCCTTTTCTTCTTTCTTCCCTCCATTTAGTTGTCATCAGACCTGACCATCTTAAGCACATTCATGCATCAGCCAACCAAGTTATTTCTGCCTCGTATCTGACTAGTGCAAAATCTAATTTAAAACTCAATCAGGTGAAGCGATCAATACAATATGGAAATCCAGGACTTCCACCCTCGTGTAACGCACAAACAAGAATAAAATATATTTACTAGAATAATTACTAGTTTCAAAGTGCCTAATAATTGCTCCCTGCTAGGGGCAAACCCTTGGAGAGGAAGAAAGGTGGAATTAACCGAGAGCGGGTCGAGAGTGGGCTGTTGACCACCCATCCCGCTGTGCGGAACGATGGGGCGTCCCCTCCCTGACCAGAACCCTGGCTCAGGCCGGCCGGGAGGCGGGCAAGCCCCTCGCAAGGACACTGGGCCCAGGGCTGGGGCACTGGGCTAGTCAGGGCTCTCCAGAGAAACAGACCAATAGGGCAGAGGCACAGAGAGGTAGGACCCGGGCGGTTCACGTGAGCCCGGAGCCCGCGACGTCCCTGATCTGCCGTCCGCAAGCCGGAGAACCAGCTGACCTGCGGTGTCCTCCCAGCTGGCGCCTAAGCCTGAGAACCAGGGCTGATGGGATAAGTCCCCGCGTCTGAGGACAGGAAGGACGCCGTCCCAGCCAAAGCACAGACAGGGAATTCGGCCTCCCTCTGCCTTTTGTTTTATCTGGGTCCTCAAGAGCCAGGGTGATGGCACCCACATTGGTGAGGGTGATCTTTCCCACCCAGCCCACCAATCCAAACGCCCGCCTCTCCCAGGGCCACCTCACAGACACACCCAGAAACAGTGTTTTACGAGCTGTCTGGGCATCCCTTGGCCCGGTTGCGCTGACACAAAATTAGCCATCACAGGGCCCATCTGTTTCTAACAGGCGTCACCTGGACCCATGGGTGGGGCAGTGAACTTTACCTCTGAAGGTCTGTTTTGTCACGCACCACGGCTTGTGGGAGCCAAGCCCCACCGTCTTGGTTGTGGCAGGGACCACGGGGGTGTGCGGCCAGGCACGCTGTAAGCTCTAACGCTCGGCGTAGATGGTGGCTCTTTTGTTAATGTGACCGGCTGTATAGTAAACAGATGGATAAACCAACCAGCCACTGGTGCAGGAAACCTCACGCGGGCAAAGCAGGGAACACGGGACGTGCGGGGACGCAGTTGGTGGTGCGCACGGCCACGCGGGACAGAGGTCAAAGGCTAAGTCTGGGTTCTAAGAAGAGCTGGTGAGTTCTGAGGAGGGTGAGGATTTTAAATCTATGAAGACAAGGAGCTTCTAGGCAGACAGGATCGTGCCATTCATTCATTCATTCATTCCGAAAATTATTTGCTGGACAAAAGTCTATTGTGGGTTTGATCTGTATCAGGCCTTGGAGCAAACGCCTCAAGGTAAGGATTCAGCGCAGGCAGGCGGGATGCCTCCGACTAGAGCTCGGAAAGGAGAGAGAGGAAGGGGGAGAGAGAAGAGGGGGTGGGGGGCGGGGAGGAGGGCTCCCGAGCCGGGGCCAGACTGCGGCGCGCTCTGCATGGGAGCCGGGCTCTCCTGTAGGTGCAGAGTCGCTGCCTTGAAGACAGGCCGAGGAGAATGCCAGGTCTTTCCCTGTGTTCGGCGGGTGCTCACCTGGAGAACAGCGCCGTATTTAAAGAGCAGATCAGAGGCATCGAGCCAGAGTGCCCAGATCAGAGATGCTTCTGAAGGTCCAGACGCTCACGGAGCTCCCAGTGCTGCACAGTTCCAGGCCTCCGAGTTACCGAAGGACGTGGCTGGCTCCAACCTGGGCCCTGCCTCTGTGACCCCCGGTTCCTTCCCATGGGCCCCAGTCCTGTTCCAGCTCCCCAAAGCTCCTGGCTGTTCACAGCTTCTTGAAATGGAAAGGACCCGCGGGACAGGGTGCGTCTGTGCGGGGAGAGGTGCACACGGGGCTACTTTGCTGTCAGATGCAGAACACAAGGCCCGGTGGACAGACGGCCCCTGGGTGCCCCTGCAGCCGGGGAGCCAGGGAAGTGGGAGGAGGGGCCTTAATCACGGTCCTTCTGGTATGTTCTGAGTTTGGAATAAGACAGGTACCAATCCGAGTGCTTCTCACCTCTTCCCCCGCACACACTGCTGGGTAGAAACGAGACGGTTTTCACTGTTGGTTCACGACTCGCGGGATCGGAGAGACGCCAGAGGCCTGGTTCCCAGTGCTGCTTTCTTACTGGCTGGTCCTATGACTTGGGGAAGTCACCTTGTTGTTCTGATTCTGTACTCACTTGTAAACGGAAAGTGTTGGGATTAGAGCTGTGTCCTCACCTGGAAGGTGGGTGATAGATGGGTAGGAACATTGGCCTCTTGGGGGAAGGGCATGTAGGTGTTATGGACTGAATGTTTTGTGTGCCCACAAAAGTCACATGTTGAAATCCTAACCCCCAGGGTGATGGTAGGAGGCGGGGCCTTTGGGAGGTGATTAAGTTATGAGAGCGAAGCCCTCATGAATAGGATTCCTTCCCTTACAGAAGGGACTCTCATCCCTTCCAGCTTGTGAGGACACAGAAAACGGTGCCATCTGGGAACCAGGAGACAGCCCTCACCAGACACCAAGTCTGCTGGCACCTTGATCTTGGACTTCCCAGCCTCCAGAACTGTGAGAAGTAAATTTCGTTTGTTGATAAGCTGCCCAGTCTGTGATATTCTGTTACAGCTGCCGGAACAGACCGAGATAGTAGGAATATGTAAATTAAAAATCCCACTGTGGAATTTTGATGGTATTGGCTTTGCCCTTCCTGGCAACCCGCCACCCACAGTCCCTAACCCTGCGCCCGCAGGTTGGACGTGGACATGCTGGGTTGCGTGGAGGAGGGTTAGAAGGTCAGGGCCCCTGGGAGCTTGGTTGGGTCACCCCGACGCCCCGGAATCCGTCACTGACTTTTTAAACTCCAGGGCTGGCTCACATCTGATCATTATTGTCCCTAAGGCAAGTGAGCAGAATTGATCGTCCTGTCCCCGTAGAAGAAATCAACGGAGGAGTGAAATTTTGCAGCCAACAGCTGAATGCTCAGTCCCTGAGGACACTGAAAGACAAACCGTAAATCCCAAATTGAAGAACATCGCCACGAAGTTGTCATTGAAACAGTGACATGGAGTGCCCAGACACTGGACTGAAAATCCCCGGAACCTGTACCACAGGAATGTTTTAGGGAGTGGGGACGAGAGCGGGAAGCTGTAGACTCTGGCGGCCTCCGGGCTTGAAGTCCCGTGTTCCTGTTTCGATTCTCGCCCGTGTGTGTCCGCGCTTGCGGCGCTCCTCCTCTTCCTCCCCTTCCTCCCCTTCCTCCTCCATCCTCCCTCCTTCCTGCCTCCCCAGGGCCCTTCGCCTCCGATCTGTCCCGCACCTGCCCTGCCTGGGGACCAGGCCCGTCTTGACACCACGCACTGCCGGAGAAAGGACCCAGGGCAAAATGGGACAGCGCCTGGCCATGCTCCCAGGGCCTGCTGTCCCCGTGCCTGATCGTTTCTCTCACACCTCCGTCGCGGTGTTTCCAGGCCTCCTCGCGTTTCTTAAAC
>CM052455.1:458241-510125 GCA_028533085.1 Varecia variegata | reverse complement strand
GCGTGTGCGTTAAGTGCCGAAGACCGCGATGAGGAATGCCGAGCCGGGCTTTGATCCCGGGCGGCCTGAGGCCAGAGTGACTCTACGGCACGTCTGCATTTATCGTGAGCTGCCTCTCCGTAGTCAATCAAAGGCGATACTGTGAAATGTAGGAACCAAAGTAAATTGCTCTCTGGATGTCACCCGCGGCCAGGACTTCACTTTCCTTTGGCCCAAGCGCCCCAGAGGAGCGGGAGAGCTCTCAGGCCATCCGCCCACTCCGGTCACTCTCTGTGTCCCCTCAGGAGCTCTCTGCACTCAGTGCTCCGCCGCCTTCCTCTGATCCACAGCAGGAGCGTCCAGAGAGAGCAACGGCAAGACCCCGGCGTAAACAGCAGTGATTCACTAATGTTAGGCAAACACTGGCGCTCACCATTGCTCGTTCGTCGAAAGGAAGCGGTTTCTCTCATGGCTCCTGAGGCATGTTCGTTTTTGGAAGTTGTGTTAACTCTTCTAACCTGTTCTGATGGAGCTTCACAGAGGCACCTGGCGCGGCAGCGGGGGGCGTGTTGGGTGAGTCTCGTTACCTGCGCAGGTGCCGGGGATACGTGAGCCAGCTTCAGTTAGGGACACGCTTGGCCCTGGCTCGCGTATCTACGTCCCATGAAGCCAGGACGAGCCCTCCTTCAGACACTGTTGTGTCATTTCAGCCTCCGCGTGGAGAGCAGGTATTTCTTCAGGTGACTCAGCCCACGTTTGAGCTTTAAGAAGATAAAACAAGAAATCAGGAGACAGAGAGGGAGAAGAAAATTCTCAACGCGTTGTGTTTAGTAGCCGAGAAACAACTACATCAGCAAAATCCACAGCCTTGCTCAGCTCCAGCAGGCAGGTTTCACGCAAGAGGAAGGAGCGTCCAGACGGGGAGGGCAGGCTTCCCTCTGCGTGACTGGCATGCGGGTCCCCCGGGTCTGGGCTCGGCTGCATCCTGGCGGCTGGCTGCCGCTTGCTGGAAGCATCACAAAAGCCCCACTTGAGCAAGTCAGCTGTTGACTTTGCCTGCACCTTGGTAAGATCACAAAAGGAGACCTGTGCTGTTTCCCGGCTGAGAAAGGACACTGCTGTGTGTGTCCTCCTACCTCCTCCTCACTCCCGAGGGGCTGGATTCCCCCCACCTCCTCCTGCTTCTGCCCCCAACAAACAATTCGCCATGGGGCCGAAACAGCATACGTAGGCAAAAGACAGAGAAAGCAGGGAGCAGAAACCTCGAGAACTCGCTCACGGTGTTTGCGTCTGCGAAGACGGTAACAGAGCCCGCGTGGGGCTGGTGCCCTGGCCAGGACCGGTCACCGGAGCCCACACTCTGTGGTTCTCCCAGTTCCACCCATTGCCTCATTGTCAGCAATGACATTTCGGTTCTCTGAGCGGAGGGCAGGTATTTCCTCAGGTGGCTCAGCCAGTATGTTTGACCTTTGGAAGAAAAAATAAGCAAGCAGGAGACAGGGAGAAGGAAATTCTCAGTGCATCACTTCCTCTTCTCTCTTTGGCAGAACAAGCGCGGAGAAAGAATTGCCAAGAGGCAGTGTGTGCTCCAAGTGTAACGATTTAGTACAAATTCACTATTTCCTTTTCCATTATTTCCCTCTTGATTCATCATGGGAAGGTCTGAATGTTCCCCTTAAAGAATCATGGCCCAGAACTTTCCTTGGCAGTCAGTTACAACCGCTCCTAAAAAGGTTTTTGTGCTTCCTTGAGGCTGTTTCTCAAAGCCTTGGAAAATGGTACGTACGTAACTGAAGGGACTCACCTCTTCCAGTGAAACAGGGTAATAATAATTCTCCCATTTCACAGCTGCGAGACAAGAGGCAGAGTGAAGTTAAGGGCCTAATTTAAGTAGTTCCAGCCCACAAACTGCGACATCTGGAGGTTTACAGGGACAGCATGAGGAAGGGACAGAAAACAGACCCTGGGGTGACACGGAGCTCTGAAAAATTGTTCTGACTGCTGACGGGCCGGGAAGAATTGCCAGGCCCAAAACCAGGAGCCCCTGCTCGGCCTGGCCCGGTCCACATGGCCCCACCCCCGCTGCCCCAGAGGGACTGGACCCTCACTCTGATAGGGTCTGTCATCAGGGAGACCCCAAATGTTCCGCATGGGAGTTTCTGGGTGCAGCAATGTGGCACCATCTCCCATCCCGCTCCGTATATCGTTTATTGATTCTTGAATGGCTCGTGATAGCAGTGAGATGTAATTGACTGTCGTGCCCTGCTCTAAACCTTTACTGCCGCCTCGTAATTCATCTGGGCCTTACAACAACCCTCGAGGGAGGGCTGGTATGCTCACGCCCATTTACAGAGAAGGGCGGCAGGCACAGAGATTGCGAGATCATGAGATTGAGACAGAGATTAACAGGTGAAGAGATTAAGGCGGGGAAATCTCATGGGCAGAGCAGGGGCAGGGTGGGACTGGAAGGCGGACCACCAGCTCCAGCACCGGGGCCCTCCCCCGTGCAGTCCTGGCAGCTCCGTCCTCTGGACTCCCAGCTGCCCTCCTGAGAGGCTGCTATGGTCAGTAGTGTTCTGTACGTCTTTTCCAAAAATGTTGCATGGCATTTGTATGTATACACACATACGTGCATGTATACAGTATGTTGTATGTATAGCATATGTGGAGTCTTTCTTCTCCAAATAGTAGAATGTATACGCTTCCTTTTTGCACCAAATACGATAATATGTTCCTTCCATATCAACTCATACAGAGCTGCCGTGTTATTTTGAACAACCAGATAGTAAATTCCATTGTATGAACCATAATGTGTAAACTCGCCTCCCGAGGCACAGTTAGCTGTTTCCATCACTTTGCTATCACAGCTAGAGCTGCAGCGACTGTTCTCGTGGGCACACCATTTGGCACAGGTGAGGTTTGTGGTAGGCAGACCGGCCACCCAAATGATACTCACATTCGCATCCCTGGAACTTGCAAATATGTTATGTTACACGGCACATGGACTTTTGTCGATAGAATTAAGTTGATGGACCTTGAGACAGGAGGTTATGCTGCATTACCTGGGGTGTATGGTCCAGTCCCATGAGCTGTGCTCTGGTCTCAATGTATGTGCCCCCCCACGTTCATATGTTGCGGCCCACCCCCAAGGTGACGGTAGTAAGAGGTGGGGCCTCTGGGATGTGACTGTGCCCTGACGGATTAGTGCCTTCGTTAAGGAGGCCCGAGGGGGCTGCTCACCCTCCCGCCATGTGAGGACACAGAGAAGGCGCCACCTCTGAGGAACAGGCCCTCACCAGACACCGAATCTGCCGGCACTTTGATCTTGGACTTCCCAGCCTCCAGAGCTGTGAGTAATGCATGTCTGTTGTTTGCAAGTTACTTTCCCAAGTCTAAGGTATTTTGTTACATCAGCCCACGCAGACTAAGACGGCCTTACGGGCACGGAGCTTTCTCCAGCTGGAGGCAGGAGAGCTGAGGGTGCCAGAGAGACTTGGATCGTGAAAGGACGGCTCACCCTCGCTGGCTTTCACGAAGGGAGCCTTGAGCCAGGGAACGTGGGAAGCCTCTAGGAGCTGAGAACGAGCCGTGGCTGACAGCTAGCAAGGCACTGGGGACTTGAGTGCTATAGTCATGTGGCACCAAATTCTACCAACAACCTGAATGCGTCTGGCACTAGATTCTCCCACAGGGCCAGCCAACACCTTGACCTCAGCCTTGTGGGACATGGGTTAGAGAGACCAGCCGAATCGTCTCTGGCTTTCTGAGCTACAGAACTGTGAGATGATACATTGGTGTTAAACACTCAATTTGTGGTAATATGAGACAGAAACAAAAGAAAAGTAGGGTATTGCTGATCACCTACAAGTAGAATAGCTTGGTCAAAGAGCACATGCATTGGGCCCGCGCAGTGCTCACACCTGTAATCCCAGCACTTTGGGAGGCCGAGGCAGGAGGATCGCTTGAGGCCACAAATACAAGGCCAGCCTGGACAACATAGAAAGATCTTATCTCTATAAAAACAAAAACAAACAAACAAAAAGAGTACGCACATTGATGGATACTGTCAGATTGCTGCCCTTGGAGTAGGACCTGCCTGAAGATACTTACGTTCTTGGAGCCTTACTTTCCATACCAGAAACATGGGAGTAACAACAAGCTTGGGGCTATGCAGGGATGAGAAAAAAATACACACACACATTCATATGTGTATGCATATATGTGTGTATACTTACATGTATGAGCATATACCCATACATGCACTTGTACACACATATATGCACATGTGCATATGTGTGTATATACACAGATGTGTGCATGCATGCAGTAATACACACGCATATGCGCATGCACATATATGCATGTGCTTGTGTGTATATGTGCACGTATTCATGTATATTCATATGTGTGCATGTATAGGTATATATACATATACATACACACACATATATTAGAGAAAACACGTACCTTGCTCATGGTAGATATTCCATAAATGATAATAGTTGCTATAGCTTCAGAATTAATTAAAATACACCTGGAAATTTTACAGATAGATATCGAGGCTCAAGAGGGTCTGGTGATATGCCCAGGGTCAGGCCACAAGAGACGGGAACGTGATTCCCTCAGCCCCAGCATGGTGTGTTTGTACCCTGCCAACCTCATCTCCGGATGCTCGGGGACGATGACAAGCCCCCTTTGCAGAGGAGAGGCGTTCTTTCCAGGGGTGAGCATCATTCTGCATGGGCCCATTAGCATAGCATCAGAGCCTGTCCCCTGGGGTGATTATAATACTGTCACCGCTGCACAGCTCTAAGGGTGCCTTGTGTTCTCTTATGGTGCTAGGCTTTGAGGGATGAAATACAGGACTCAGAAAGAAATGTTACCCAGACAAATAAAGGCTGCAGAACCAAGGCATTTTCTTTCTTGGAAAGGAATAAAAAGGATTATTATAATTTACCTCTCCTTGGGGCAGGGCAAACTCTGGATAAAATAAAACCTTGAATTGAACGTTTTTAGGTTATTTATCTAAGTGGCTCCCAAATCACACGTTGCTGTAGCAGAGTCACCAGGCGTCTTGTTAAGAATAAGAAATTGGGGGCCCCCTTTGACCTGCTAACTCTAAGTCTCCGGCGAGGCCTGGGAATCTGATTTGTAACAAGCCGCTCTGGGTGATTCTGTCTGTGTCTGGGTGTAGACACCACTGTCCGGGCGTCCTGGAGGGAGGACAGTGGTACCGGCCGCTTGAGCTGAGTGGCGGGAAGCTCCTGTATCAGGAGCCAGCCTGCCCGGCCGTCACTCATCCTAGTGGAAAGCTCTTTCCTTGGAGCTGTGGTCCTCCTCCCCTGAATTGCCACCCATCCAGCCTTCTGGAGAAATAAAACTCAACGCTTTCATCAATGGGACAGCCTTTCGAGCATTTGATGGCAAGGACATTCCCAGGCCAAACAGGCTCCCCAGACCCCTCCTGGGAGCCTAGAGCCTTCTTTCTGTCTGCTGGCTGCCCAGGTCCTTTCCATCCCAGCTTTGGTGCCACACCCCTTTGCTGGTGTCATCCAGGGCCGCTCCCGTGTCGGAGCCGACCACAGGGCTCTGCCGCACCACGCCAGGGCGCGTGGCATGCTGGCGGACGGATGTGTCACTCCAGTTACATGCACGGTGTTAACTGGAGTCTTCTCGAGATGAAGCCTTGATCCAATGGTGGTGACATGCAGCTGGAGGGGACACTGTCTCTGCTGTCCTATCACGATGTCCTTATCTACAGTAAATCCTGAATCTGAGATGACGGTGCAAGACATCTGCATACCACTGTCTTGTCATTCGAATAGTCCAGTTGCCTTGGCTCCACCCCTGTTCTAGCCGCTTTGTGCTGTTGCAAACTTGGGTTTCCTCCCGTCATCCATTTTTACTCATTTTATCCACAGACATGGCTCTTGTTCACAGTTACTGATACCTCTCTCCACTCTGTGGTCACGTGGTGGGAACGTGTCAGGGAGATGTGGCTTACAGGTCAAGTTCTCCAGGGGCGTCTGTGCTCTCTTAGACACTAGACCTAAAATTCAGGTAATGGGTGGAGTGTGGCTGTGGGAACAGCAGGCAAATATTTCGCCAGGCGCATGTAACGAAGGAAACACAGCTTGGCAGAGACTCTAATCAATTATCCCTTTTTCCTTCCTTATTGAAAGCACATGTGAATGTGTGTATGTGTGCACGTGTGTGTACATGTGTGTTTATTTATATATACATACACATAATACATATATTCATAGATATGTATGACTTTTAGTGATAGCCAAGAGATCAACGACCAAATGAACCCACGTAACGGAAGAAAAAACTGAAACTCAGAAAAGCAAAATGACATTTCTAAGACTACAGAGTTAGTCACTGAGTTAGAGCTAGAATGTGCACAAATGTTACAGTATATTATTATGTTATTGTATTTCCCACTAGGTAACACATACACATGGCTCTGAAATCAGAATGATGCAGCAAAGATAAACCCTGAGAAGCCTTCCTGTGGCCCCGTGCCCTCTGGCCTCCCTCCTCCCCAGCCGCCTCGTCTGCAGCGTGGCTTCTTGGGCGTCGTTCCTGTGTTGCTTCATGCAGACACGAGCAGACACAATACATGGTGTTATTTTATACCCCTTTTTACCGCAAGGGTAGCATGTTGAATACACTGTTCGCTGTTTTGTTTTTTCACTTATGAAATCTTAGAAAACATCCATTATTATTATCATTGTTTTTTTTTTTACACCTGCATTGTATGCAATGCCTTCTGCGGCTGTACCATAGTTGTTTATCGTTTGTTCATTTTTAACAGCTTATTGAGATAAATTCACATACCGTAAAATCCATTCAATTAGAGTGTATAGTTCAGAGGTTTTTAATGTATTCAGAGATTTACAACCATCACACAGTACCATAGCTTTTTAACAAGTCACCTAAGAGAAAGCAATTTTGGTTATTTCTCCTCTGTTACTCTTACCCCCACTGCCAAGAGCTGTAGTAAACATTCTAGTTTGTGAACACGTACTTGGTTCTTCCCTAAGATATACACATTGATACAGAAGAACAGAAAGATTGAATGTCATGCACATTTAAAATTTTGATAGTTACTTTGTCCTCCAAGTAGATAGTACTAATTTATTTTACCACCAACCACAATGGAGGGGACGCTTCTTCCCAATTCCCCTCCAGGACAAGACATTATTCTTTTAAATCTGTTACTTATCTGAAGAGTAAAAAATATCTCATCGTTGTTTCAGTTTGTGGTCAATTATACTTTTATTCTCAAAATACGTTTTCCATGTGGTGGCCAGCCTCCAAGACGGCTCCGAAAGATCTCAGCGTCCCTTGCGTGTTCTCCTCCCATGTGACTCAGGGCTGGCCCGTGTACCCGACCACATGGCAGGAGTGATGTGCGTGACTTCTAGGGCCAGGTCATAAAATGCTCTTGGATCACTTGCTGTGTGGGGGGCCAGCTGCTCTGTCACGAAGATGCTCTGTCCAGAGACCCCCACGCAGAAAACCACGAGGCGGCACCAGCCTAGCGGGCCACCTCCAGACCGCACGCTCTGACTCCGGTTAAGCCTTCGGGTGCCTGTGCCCCCCGCTGACATCTCCTGGCAACCTCATGAGAAAGCTGAGCTGGAACCGCTGGGCTGAACCACTCCTGAACCCCAATCTTCAGAAACAGAGAGAGAAAAAGATGGTGCTTGTTGTTTTAAGCCACTAGGTTGTGGGGTGATTTGTTATGCAGTGGTAATAATTACTATGTTCATTGAATGTGGGAAGTGTAGCTGCTAACTCTTTGCAGATTTCTTCAGACGGTTTAATATAGTGCTAGCTATAAATACGCACACCTTGATACAAATCATTGCTTTGTTCTCGGCTTTAACAGTTGTTGGCGACGGCTTGCTCCTGCTCTGCTCAAAACTCTTCTGTGCCAAGGAGACATCATTAGCATGTCCATGTACACTCTGACAGAGAATGCCACATCTCATTCCTGCGTCCCCACTGGTCCTCTGCAATGGGACCCAACTTTGCAGGGTTCCCAGGAGGTTCAGATCAGGACAATTAACCTCCCGATTTCCCCTGTTCTGAGGGAAGGCCTCAGTTTGCCTCCTCGAGTGTAATACATGGACCAAGACGGCCATCCATCCCCGCCCCGACCCCCTTTTTCTAAGGGTGCTTTCGTGGAACTGGCATTGCAGCTGCAAGTGTTTCTGGATTTCATTCTGGCAGTGCACAGATTGCTTGTGATTGTTTCCTTCCCAAAGGGGACGAAGATTTGGTTTTGTTTGCTTTATTCCTGACCCACTACTCCAGCCCAAGACCTGCCCTTTCGGGGTTTCTCTTTACTGAGCCGTGGCCTGTGTTTTATGCGTATGTGTCTGGCTTAGCCACAAATTGACAGTGAACAGAAAATCAGTAGTTGGCGCTGGCAGGCTCTTTTGTCAGGAAAGCTATTAATTTACAGCCACATTCTACAGTTAAAAAAAATCTCAGTTACAGAAGAGCCTCATGAAGAAGAGGAATGTTCGCGGGGTTTCCTCTGGAGCCGGGGCAGCCTGCTTGCCAACACACACACACCTCCTTCACTTTGAAGCAACCTTGATACAGAGCTTGCTTTGAACAGAGCATTAAAGATTGATGATGTATGAACTGCACTACCAGGGTTCCAGCAGTTTCCAAGCCCGACTTCTCTAGCGACTTTTCAGAGTGGCCAGATATTTCTATTTTAAAAATCTAAAAACTCATTTTAAAGGCCAAGTTTTAAAATAGGGACATGCAAATACTGTCCTCACGGCTGCCGTCCCTCTCACACATGTGGACGGCTCTCACGGAGGGGCGGGAGCTGCGGCCAGTGTGGCAGCCGCCAGCCACGTGCGTCAGTTGCAACCCAAATTCAGGGGAGGTAGCCAGGCGCGGTGGCGCGTGCCTGTAATCCCAGCTATTTGGGAGGCTGAGGCCAGAGGCTCGCTTGAGGCCAAGAGTTTGAGACCAGTCTGAGCCTCCTGTCTCCAAAAGAAAAAGAAATCTACATTCAAAATAATTAATATTAAACTAAATTAAAAATCTAGCTGCCTTCCAAGTGCTCAGTAGCCACATGTGGCTGGTGGCGGCCGTGCTCAAGATTGCAGATTATAGAATAGTTCTATCATTGTGGAAAGTTCTATTGTTGATTCAGGTTTAGAGAGGTTCGCCTGGCCTTTTTATGCGAAAACCAAATAGAACAAAACGTTCCCCCACTCCTACCAAAAAGGTAAGGCCGCTGGAGGCAGACTTTTCCGACTGAGATTTAGCTAATATTTGCTAAATAGGGAATTAGGGAGTCTCCCGCCTAAGTAGGGAGACTCAGTGGTTAAAAATAATCAAATTTTGAATATCGAATATATACAACAGCTAAGAACTATCTCTCTTTTGTGTTGAAAACAAACAGCAAAAAGGAACGATAAAGCATGAGGTTTCCTTAGTGGGTGTCTGTGACATTCTGACACGCCTTGCAGAAGCAGAGCTCGGAAGAACACAGGGACGCTCGCAAATCCGTGCAGACGGAGAGCGCGGTTTCCTAAGTGCCAAGTGCTATTTCATTATTTATTAACATTAGTATTAACAGGAAAGAAAATGCTTCTCTGTGATGGATTTTCTTCTGATAATGTGAGCTCCAAAATATGTTTTGTGCATCTAGCTTTTCTAGAGTGTAAAAGGGGCAATAAAAACAAACAAGCTTAAAAAAGAACACATGGAAAATCTGCCGGGGAAATAGACCCCATCTATTTACAAGGTACGAGGAGCTCTGTGTTTCCTGCAGGGAGCACCGGGCACCTTGGGAATGTTTACTGACTTCTCGCTGACTAGGAACGAACCTATATGAGTGGCATGCCCTTAGTCAACACTAACCAACAGCAATCAGCAGCAATAACAATAATAGCTCACATTTATTGACAACTTATGCTTCAGGCTCTGTGCAACGAGCTTCACACGCGTTGTTTCATTTAATCACACAGTTATCTACACGTTAGGTGCTATGCTACTGTCCCCATTATGCAGACGTGCCAACTGAGGCAACAGAGGGTCTCGTGGGGCACTGGGGAAGCGGGAAGGGGTCAGGGACAGCAAACCCTTTTTGGGTGAAGTTTTGCATTCTGTGGAAGGATTTGGCTCTGGCAGGTTCTGGAAGCCCTGAGCTGCTTTGCTGTCCCGAAGGGAAGACAAGCCACCAGAGACCCCCAAATTCATTGTCAGCCGATTGCGGGATAGGGGATCCCGCAAGAGTGAGAAAATAATTCGCAAGTGAAAAAAAGAAATCTTGGTTTCCTGGAGCCTCAGGGGTTTCAACCAGCTAGAAAGGAGGACATTTGGGAAACTGGCACAGCCACAGAGGGACCCGGTGTCTTCGGCAATAGATGCTAATGCTCAGAGGGAATGGAAGACGGTCCCGGGAAAGTCAGGAGGTTGAATGGCTCGTGACCACCCTGCCCCGGTGAGGACAGGCTGGAACATTCACGAAGCTCTTCCTTGGCAGAACGCTGAAACAGCCGCACGGCTCGTCTCTCCCGCCCGCCCGATGCTCGAGGGATGCAAAACTTTACCTTTAAATTTCACAAAACAAGAAGTTCCCGCCACCTTTGTGGATATTCGAGAAGGAAGGTTCCAGAGAACCAGCAGTTTAAATCCCTCCGAGAGGCTTCTGCAGGATGCACGCGGGTCTGAGGCTGCTCCCAGATCCCGCAGCAGGAAGGGCCGGTGGAGCCCAGAGGGGCAGCCTGCTTTAGTGGAGGAAGACTTCTCTCTAAGAAGAGGGAGCTCGCAGGGAACGACCTGGCACCCACGCTCGGGAGCTCCCGGTGCTGCGCCCGCAGGACAGCCTGGAGTCCGTCCTTCTTCCTTCTTCTCCGGTGACAGGGACTCAGCACTGAAATGTCGCCCAGCAAGGCGTAAGGGGCAATTGGAGGCAAAGCCCGATCCTGCCGTCATCCTTGGCCGCCCCGCGCTAATCACTGCGAACGCAGTCTTTTCCAGACTTCTGTGGAACTGCCTGGGCCGGCACCGCTGCTGAGGGATACCTCAAAGAGCAGAGCCTGGTGAAGACGGGGAGGGGAGAGTGTGCTTACTCTCGCTGCCTGGGAGAGGAGGTAACAGCCCTTCTGATGACATTCAAGCTCATTGATAGTCTCCCCAAATCTTAGGATTTTTGGTGACCCACAGGAAGATTTTAGGCGTTAATAGGTCAATGGACCAAATTGCTTTTACATCCCCAAGCTCCTGTCTCTCTGCCCTGTTAATTCAGCCTTGGACGGTGCCCTCGTGGGACAGGGGCAGGGCAGGGCTCAGGCTGCCCGGTGCGTGCTGTGCCTGGCGTGATGCCCAGGGTGTGCGATGGAGCCTTGCGTGTGCACAATGTCTCCTCCGCTGCGGAACTTGCAAATTCCACCAGGTAAGCAGCCTGTATGAGCAGGAGTCAAGATTTCAAGGATTTTCTATTACTTTTTTTTTTTTTTTCTTTTTCAGATGAGGTTTCTACCCTCAAGGAGCTTACAGTCCTGGGGCTGAGGAAATAACACTGGTGTGTCTGTTTTCTTTGAGTCTCTATCATGAGCATGTGCGTTCCCAGAGGGCAGGACTGACCTGACTCCTCCCCTGCTGTGTCCCAGAGCTGTGCTCGGAGTGTGCTGAGCTCTGACAGGGGTTCAGCCTGGCTTGTGGCATGCATCTAAGGAGAAAGGCGGGGACACAACAAAGGTGCCATGTGGCAGAACTTAGCAGGAAGGTAATCTTAACCACCATTGGGAGGACAAAGAAAATATTTACAAAGAAGGTGGCACTTAGTGTTCTCACTGTTTCACCAAGTTAACTAAATTTATCACTTGTTAGTTAATAACACATATCAAGCCACAGTTCATCGATTCTGCCAAGTGTGAGGTTTCCAGCTGTTAATGGAACCAGCCCGGAAGCTCACCCGGTATTCTTTGTATTAAAGCATAACCTTTCTGAAGGCACATTTTAGAAAATGCATGTTCATCTCCTTTCATACTCATTTCCAAGTACTTTCCATCCTATGCTTGCAGTTGTGGACTAGTCTATGTTTCTTAGAATCAAATGTTACTTTAATGGGTGAGTTAGAATATGAGATCAGATGCCTGATTTTGCACAGAAGCTTGTGGAAGGCTGGGACGTATCAATTGTTTCATGCAGGAAGTTCTGTGGGTGACGATCTTGTGTTGGGATGGAGTTCTGATGATGCTGAGGGGTCTCTGTTGAAGGCCTGAGGGCTGAAGGGAGTCGTCTCTGTCTGCTTGAAGGGGAGAAGACGGATGAAGCAGATTCTCAACTGTGTGATCGGAAGGCCACTTCCGAGCCGTGACGACCGAGCAGGCCACAGGCATTTACCACTGCGTGCGAGGCCCCTGCTGTTTAAGGGAGACCACGTGCGCAGTGAATTCCGAGATACAGCCGGTGCCTGCACGCAGCTTCTGCGTCCACAGGACACATCACATGGACAGGTCACATGAAGCAGCACCTGTTGAGTGCCAAGGGTACGTTGGTGCCCACCACCACCCGCTCTCTCCTGCCCCAGCTCTCGGATGCCTCTGATGGCAGCTTCAGCCCCACTCCAGGCCTGGAGTCAATTCTGATGAGCAGGAAGCGTATAAATAGCCCGAGCCCTGTTCACTTGCAGTGCGTGGGGGACGTCGTGGAAAGCCCTAGAAGGGTCTGATGCAGAATACACGCTCAACGAGGGATATCTGTGTGAGTCCATGATGCCTTCAGGTGTCCAAGGGTGAATGGGAGGCAGAAGGTGGCATAAATGATGGTGACGTCACATACGAGTTAGGATAATAGGCATGTACAAGGGCATAGGTCAGGGGTAGGTAGGTCGGAGAAAGCCTCGTGGAAGTCTCAGAAGAGTTTGCCAGGTGGGCGGGGGGGCATGGGGGCCACAGCAGGTGTGGATTAGCAGGTGTGAGCATGGTGGAGCTTGCCTGTGGCTGGGGGCGAACTGGGGCTGAGATCCAGGCCAGGCTTCACGTGCTGTGTCGTGTGTGCTCGAAGGGACACACGGAGGTGTCCTTCACGGCAGGCACTGTGGGCACAGGGTGCCCTCGCAGGGGCAGGGGCGGCAGGGAGCAGCACGGCCTGGCTGTGGGGGGCACACGGGGAGAGTGAATGAACGGGCGAGGGAGGGAACGGCCTCTCTTGGGCCAGTGACGACCGGTGGACCCCAACCCTCCACTCCTGCCAAGCACAGGCGGGGCGGTGCGGGAGGGGAGGTGGATGCCCGTGGCCCGAGCTCCGGGCCCCTCGCTGGCTGTGGGAGGGGTCGCAGCAGCGTTCATGTGGTTATATGTCTTTGTGAAATTTGCAAACGTAAGGTATTTTTGTATTCTTTTTCTTAAAGTGGACTCTCAAAATGGTATTAGCTTCAGGCCCCACGACCCCCTGGATCTGCCCTTGGGGGTGAGCAGAGGTGGGTCTTCGTCGGCCATGGGAATCCAAGGTGCCACATTCACACGCTGCCTCCCTCCTGCGGACCAGGTGGGGACCGAGCTCTGCCCTGGTCCTCCAGATCCGGAGCGTGTGCTGACGGCCTTTGCTGCGGTCTCGGGAAAGACCCGCCACGAAGAACGAAGACCGGGGCGGCAGGGAGCGAAGGCAGGAGGCAGAGCCACCGTGAGTCTGGGGGCGGCGTCTGGCTCCTTTGGCTGTGCCGGAGGGGAGGGGGGATGAGCCCCGCAAAGGGAACCTCCGCCAAGCATCAGCCCCCCAGTCTCGGGCCAGCGATGGGAGCGAGGCGTCCTAAAGGGCAACAGCGCACTGAATAAACAAACCGAATTCACAGGGGTAAGTAGCCCTCACCGCGCAGTTCACACAGTGGCTTGGTGATGTGCTTTCAGCCGCTAAAGTGACAATGAGAGGCTAGTACAGAAATGCTGCCACGCGGGGCTGACAGCAGGAAGGACTGGCCCCACGGGAAGGGGTCTTGGTGGCGGCAGCTCTAGCTTGCTGGGGCGGAGCCGCCACTGCCACGGGCTTTCTGGATGGAGTCTCAAAGCGCGCCTGTGTCTGCGTGTGTGCATGTGTGTGTGCATATGTGTGCACGTGTGCATGCATGTGTGTGCACGTGTGTGCATGCACATGTGTGCGTGTGCGCGCGTGTATGTGTGTGCACATGTGTGTGCGCTCATGTGTGCACATGTGTGCATGTGTGCATGCAGGTGAGTGCGTGCACACGTGTGTGCGTGTGTGCGTGCATGTGTATGTGTGTGTGCACGTGCACGTGCAGGTCTATGTGCATGTGTGTGTGCGTGCATGTGTGTGTGCGTGTGTGTGCGTGTGCACGTGCACATGCAGGTCTGTGTGCATGTGTGTGCATGCATGTGTGTGTGTGTGTGTGTGCATGTATGTGTGTGTGTGCGACATCATATAGATATTAGAGAGCAGAAAACCCTCCTGCAGGAGAGGTTTTATAAATAGACACCAGTAGAAGGAGGAAGCAGCTTGTCTAGACTTCAGAGCTGGCTTTTGTGGCTGGTATTGATCAGTTCTGCTACTGATAATCCTTCTTCCTAGAAAACACATTCATCCCCTGGTGTCCATGGGGGTTGGCTCCAGGACCCCCGGAAGATGCCAACATCCACAGATGCTCAAGTCCCCGACATAAAATGGTGTCACGTTTGCATATAACCTGCTCAATCCTCCCGTGTACTTTAAACCATCTCTGCATTACTTGTAACACCTAATACAATGTACATGCTGTGTGAATAGTTGTTGGGCTGTATTGTTTAGGGAATAGTGACAAGAAAAAAGTCTGTATGTGTTCAGCCATCCATTTTTAAGGAATATTTTCGATCCTCAGTCAGTTGGATCCACAGACGGGGAAGCCGGGGATACACGGGGTCTACTGCAGACTTGCTTTGCTTCTTGTCACCCTCTGCCTTCATTGTAGCAGGAGTCCCCACCTTGCTGCCCTTGGGGTTTGCTGCAAAGCTTGGCATTCAGTGTTCAGGGCAGTAAGTCATTTCTGGTGTTCAAAACTGGAGGACGTATTCCTCATCCTCGCCAGCTATCTGGTACGTGTGGCCACTGCCTCCAGAATAAACATTCTTAGCAGTCAAAGGCCTCTTCCCACAAACATTCCCCGCCCTACACAGCTCAACTGAGCTAAACTTCTGACCTGCCCGGACCTGCCCTATATTTTCTGTCCTCACAACTTTACTCGAGCTCTTTCCCTGCTTGGAATACCCCGTCCCTATCACTGGGCGTATAAATCCCAACGTCCCTTCAAGCACCACTTCATTCATGCAAACATTCAGAATCTTTCAGAATGTTCTACGAGTTCCCTGCAATATTTCCTTGACAACCAGGAGCAGAATGGAAATGCAGGAGCCTGGGGACCAACGAGTTTCTAATTACAGTTTTGGGGTTCCTTCCTCCTTCTCAGGGGACCCAGGAAATTGATTTGACACTGGTTTTGGGCTCGGAGACCAAGCAGATAAGGCCTGGAGATCAACTAAATGTTGCAAATTAACCATTGGGGAGCAGTTTTCTTGGGGAATAAATCGAAAGCAGAAAGAGCATTTGGCTTTAGGGACCGATTGTATAATAAAGCGGATGTGATGGTTGACTCATTGGTCTCCAGGCCAAAGGCGCACAGAGAACTGTGTGTCTGGTCGGGAGATTTTATAATCCTAGGAAAAGCCAGAGACATCTTTTGGGGTTAGAAGAGGACTTCTGTTTTAGATAGTGGCAGCTGTGATTGGCAGAGTGGCTACATTTTATGAATCACTCTGGAAGTGGAAATTCCTGTGAAAATAATAGGATTCTCCAAGTGTTCATCACCCCGTCCCCAGACACCTACTGAGCACCTGTGTGGTAGGCAGCGTGACGCACGCCCAGACCCCCCAGGCCACGAAGGCGCTGGGGTGTGTCACCAGCAGACACCTGCAGCTGCCAGCCCCTGCAGGGGTTGCCTCCGTTGCAGAGAGCCACCTTGCCCGGGTTCATGCTCCTTCCAGGGCAGCCCACACATGGCGTCTGACCCAGTTTGGGGGTACAGAGCTGGGCCATCGTGGGCCAATGTGGGCCAACTCTGAAAGGTCATTTTAGTCCCAGAGCTCCCCATAGGGTTGGTTACTTTGTCGTTGGGCTCAAATCACAGCTTGATTTTTCCCTCTGCGCCATCCTGTTCCCTCCCCCTCCCATCCATATCATCGCATCTCACGATGCCCAGGGCACTCCTTAAAAAACGTCCTTCGTGCTGAACTCCCACTCAGCAGCTGCTTCCTGAGGAATCCCACCTTCCACAACCTGCTTTGTGAATAGCACTGTGGATGATTGCCGAGGGTTTTTAATCTAGGTTATAAATGTTCGAGAACTATTTAGAATTTCCCATGGAATCAGATAGAGCGTTTTCTCAGATCTCTATAAATATTTAGCAAACCGAACAACGGATAACAGAAGGAAACCTCAAGCTGATTTGCAAGGCAGTGAGTCCATCTCTTCCTCACTGACACCCTCTCTGCTGTGT
The DNA here is from genome assembly GCA_028533085.1 of Varecia variegata. NCBI lineage: Eukaryota > Metazoa > Chordata > Mammalia > Primates > Lemuridae > Varecia > Varecia variegata. The sequence goes on along the minus strand of CM052455.1, from coordinate 493,615 downwards.
GTCCCTATGCATCGCCAAAAATGACCTTCCCAGAGAAAGGAATGCGGCTCTTCAGTTAGCATATACGGAATCCTTCATGCAGGTTCTGATGGCAAAGCCCAAGTGCACAGCTGGAGAGCGGCTGAGCCCAGACGAGAAGCAGAGTGTCCTCTGCCCAGTCCAGACCATTTGCCACAACTTCTCTGAATTCATCTTGGCAGCTCTTTGAAAAGGTCAAGAGTTATTTCTGGCCCCAGTCTGTCCAATCTCCTCTTTCACATAGTCTTCAAAATCTGCACGGACCTGGTCCGAGGCCGTGCCGTGGCAGACACGGGCACTGGTGTAATCGGCAAGTGTTGGTGTACTTGGTCCAGGGAGCGCAGAAGGCTGAGTTGTCCAGACCCGGCCTCCTGGCTCTGAAATGACCCACGGGTTATTGAAGGGAAAAGATGAGCGGGGGCTGGAGCTATGGACTCGATCACCATTTCTTACAACTTGGAACCTTGGAATGCAGGTATAGGTATGAGGTCCTTCCGTGTAAAAACCCATGTAAGCATTCATCATGCAATTCTAAACATTTTAGAGAAAAAGGACTAGGCTAAGAGCCAAAACACTTGGCTTCTCGTCCTAGCTCTTCCTCTAATCAATTATGTAATCCAGGACAAAGAATTTGCTCCTTCATATCAGTTTTTCATAGACAAAACAATGGCGGTGAATTAGATCCTCTCTGAGGTGGTTATGGCTAAACCATTCCAGGATGGGTCTCTCTGTTAAGGCAATATGGTTGAAATGGTCATTCTATATTTTTAAAAATTAATAGACTTTATTTTTTAGAGCAGATTTGGTTTTAGGTCTTTATGTATCTATTGCTACGGTATCGTGCGGACTATCGTCACTGCCATAAAAACCCTCCGTGGTCCACGTGCTCACCCCTCCCTTCACCTGACCCCTGCCTGGCGGCCACTGGTCTCCTTACAGCCTCCTCAGTTGTGCTTTTCCAAAATGTCATGTAGTGGCAACTGCACAGTGTATAGCTTCTTAAAGTTGGCTTCTTTCACTTGGCAATATGCATTTAAGGTCCTTCCGTGTTATTTTGGGGTGGGATAGCTAAATTCTTTTTATTGCTGAATAATCCTATTGTCCGGATGTACCACGGTTTGTTTCTCATTCACCTGCTGAAGGACATCCTGGTTGCTTCCAATGTTTGCCAATTATGAGTAGAGCTGCTGTAAACATCTGTGTGCAGGGTTCCGTGTGGACATCAGCTTTCAAATCATTTGGGTAAATACCAAGGAGTGTGATTGCTGGATCATATAAAGAACATGTTTAGTTTTGCAAGAAACTGCCGAACTGTCTTCCAAAGTGGCTGTGCCATTTTGCATTCCCACCAGCAACAAATTCTTGTTAGCCCACATCCTCTCTAGCTTTTGCTGTTGTAAGTGTTTGGACTTTAATCATTCTAATAGGTGTGCGGTGGTATCTCGTTTTAATTTGCAAATTTCTGAGAACATATGATGTTGTGCATCTTTTCTTATGCTTATTTACCATCCATATATACACCTTCCTTAGTGAGGGATATGTTCACAGATTTTGCCCACTTTTAAAATGGGTTGTTCATTTTCTTATTGATGAGTTTTAAGATTTTTTTTTGTATATTTTGGATACTAGACCTTTATCAGAGATGCGTTTTGCAAAGATTTTTTCCTAATCTGTGATTTGTCTTATTTTTTTAACAGTGTCTTTCAAAAAGCAGTAGTTTTTAATTTTAATGAAATCTGACTTGTCAATTTTTTTCTTTCATGGATCGAACTTCTGGAGTTGTACCTAAAAAGTCATCACCAAAACCAGGATCACCTAAATTGTCTCCTATGTTGTTTGTCTTCTAGGATTTTTATAGTTTTTAATTTGACATTTAGGCCTACAATTCATTTTGAGTTCATTGTGAAGAGCACAAGATCTGTGCTAGCATCATTTTTTGCATGTGAATGTCTGGTTATTCCAGTACCATTTGATTAAAAACTAGCCTTTCTCCACGGTGCTGCTTTTACTCCTTTGTCGAAGACCAGCTGACTGTCCTTGTGTGGGTTCAGTTCTGGGCTCTGTGTTCTATTCCACTGATTTGTCTGTTCTTTTGCCAATACCACACTGCCTTGATTACAGTAGAACTAGAATTGGTAGAATTAGTAGAAGCAGAAGTCAGATAGTGTCAGTCCTCCAACTTTATTCTTCTTCAATGTTGTGTTGGCTATTCTGGGTCTTCTATCTCTCCATATAAACTTTAGGATCAGTTTGTTGATACCCACAAAATAATTTCCTTGGATTTTGATTAGGATTGCATTGAATCTATGGATCAAGTTGGGAAGAACTGCCATCTTGATAATGGCATCTTCTTATCCATACTCATGGTATGTCTCTCCATTTAGTTAGATCTTCCTTGATTTCTTTCTTTAGAGTTTCATAGTTTTCCTCATACAGATCTTTTCTATTTTGTTAGATTTATACCTAAGTATTTTTTGGTGCTAATGTAAATGGCATTGTGTTTTTAATTTCAAATTCTAATTGTTCATTGCTGGTATATGAGAAAACAATTGACTTTCGTATATTAATCTTGTATCTGAAACCTTGCTATAATTGCTTATTAGTTCTAGGAGGGTTTTTTGGTTGGTTCTTTGGGATTTTTTACATAGACGATCATGTCATTTGTGAACATAGACTTTTTTTCTTTAAAATCAGTATACCTTTTATTTTATTTTCTTGTCTTATTGCATAGCTAGAACTTCCAGTATGTTGTTGAATAGGAGCAGTGAGAGTGGACATCCTTGCCTTGTTCTTGATATTAAAGGGAAAGCAAAAGCCAGACTCAAAGGCTATAGATTGCACTTACAAGATGTTCTGGAGAGAAAAAAACTACAGGGACAGAAAACAGATCACTGGTTACCTGGGGTTGGGATAGGGGCAGAGAATTGATTATGATGGGGTGTGAAGGCACTTTTTCGGGTGAGGGAACAGTGCTATATCTTGATTGTGGTAGTGGTTACACAACTATATGCATTTGTCACAAAATCCACAGAACTGTACACTAAAACGCCCAAAGCATACAATATGTAATATATATGTTTATAATGTTTAATTAAAATTTGTAAATTATAGCTTAATAAAAAACATTGCAAAAGTCCCAAAAGTTTAAAAATCACGTACTTCTGCACAGCTGTAATCTGAGTGAATTATGCGTGTCGGCCTGCCTTTTTTATTTACGGCACCACACTGCAGAGTCCTTGCTGGTTCCTGCTGCAGCACTTGAAGCTCCCCGTCCTCCAGGGAAGGCAGTCACTGCCTGGCACCCCCACACTGCGCCTGTGTCAATCACACACTGGAAACTGAAGTTAGAGTGGATCATCCACTTCCCCTCAAAGATCACAGGACTAACTCATTATTTATTTATTTATTTATTTTATTTCAGCTTCTTATGGGGGTACAAAAGTTCTGGTTAGATATATTGCCCATGTCCCTCCCATTCCCCCGAGTCTGAGCCTCAAGCGTGTCCATTCCCCAGACAGTGCACATCGCACTCTTCCTGTAGGTATACACCCATCCCCGCCCCCACCCCCGTCCCCCCAAGTCAGAACTTCAAGCGTGCCCATTCCCCAGACAGTGCACATTGCACTCATCATGTAGGTATACACCCATCCCCCTCCCCCCTCCCCCCACCTCTGTCCAATATACAATTGGTGTTATTCCCAAATGTGTACTTAGGTGATGATCAAGGAAACCAATTTTCTGGTGAGTACATGTGGTGCTTATTTTTCCATTCTTGGGATGCTTCACTTAATAGAATGGGTTCCAACTCTATCCAGGAGAACCAAAGAGGTGTCGTATCACCGTTATTTCTTATAGCTGCTAACTCATTATTTATTACATGCTGTTTTCCTATTTCCCTTTGTCACCACCGGAAGTAACCTGACTTCCAGCTTAGCCCGAATCAGCCAGACTCACCCCCTTGGTACCAGTGAGTAATCGTGTCCACTTGCTAGTAATAGAGACTGGACTATAGTGGTTAATCATTTAATGCTTTACTCTCCCACACAAAATAGTCCAGAGGCCACGACATTGTCAGGGACACAGGCTATTTCAGTATTTGTACATGTTTTAAAAAATATTTGGAATTATCTTGTTTGAACAGAAACTCAAAAATGGGTCAAAAGTATGCATATTTTTGTGGATTCTTGATTCACACTAATGAATTGCTTCTCTAGTGGGATGTGCCAATTCACAGTGCCACTAGCCACAGGTCACAGTAGCCATTTTATTGCAGGATCTGCGTTAGAAATATTCTGCTGGGGGCTTGGTAAGAAGGGGCTCAGGTTGATAAAGCAAGTAGCCAGGGGCTGGTAGGTGAACTCCAGTCTCCCGACTCCGGGTCCTGTGCTCTTTTGCTGAGAAATTTATGAGAATTCTATTGTTGCCTAGATTTTCTCTTGCTTTCCTGTGTCTTTTCCTCCCCCCTTTCTTTTTCCTTTCCTTCCTCCCTCAGCTGTTTATTGAGATCCCACAATGTGCCAGGCACTGGATCTATTCCATCCTAAGACCTATCCTTTCGGGGAGGAGCATTTGGTTGTCTTCTTGAAACACTTTCTTCTCTTGCCTTCTGGGGCATCAGTCCCTCTTCCTACAGCCTGGCAGCCCTGCTTGGGTCGGGGGTGGGTGGGCAAATGGGTCAGAACAGGGGGTGTGCAGAGTCCTATTGGTGGAGGAGAGGGACTGTCAGGGACCCACACAGTAGCCAGCCTCCTCCTCTTCCTTCCTGATCTTATCAGCGACAGGACTTCACTGCCAGCCTCCCTTGCAGCTAAGTGTGGCCCCACAGGCGATGGAAGTGGAAGTTATCGAGTTGTTGGATGACACTTTTAGGAAACCTTAAAAGGGGCTGCTGACAACTAGCTGAATGTTCCTGATCTTTATTTCCTGTACGTACTGGCCATGTCCACGTCTCAGTCCTTGGACCTCTTCTCTTCTCAAATGCTTTCAGTTTAGGTCATCTTATCCAATGACAGGGCTTTGAATACCATCTATAAACTGGCCTCTTTCAACTTTCTGTCTCCAGCCCTGACTTTTCTGCAGAGGCTCTGATTCGTGTGCCCAAAGGCCACCTCAGCATCGCCTTGTGGGTGACTAGAAAGTGGCTCAAACTTAACACGTCTAAAAGCGAGCTCTTAATTTCACACCGGACTCAGATCCTCCCCCGCTGTTTCCTTTTCAGTAACTGACACCATCATTCACCCAAATGTTCAGGCCCAAATCCCATGAGTCACGTTGACCCCTCTCCCTCCCTCACACCCCACATTCATACCAGCTGCAAATATTTTAGGTTCTCCCTTTAAATTGTATCTTGAATCCAATCACGTCTTACCTCCTCCACAACTTCCCCCTGTCCTAGTCACCGTCAGCGCTTACCTAGATTCCTGAGCTGTCTCTTGAGTGTCCCCCGCTTTCTACTCTTCCCCCTACAACAAAATCTCACAGTATGAAGAATGATCTTTGACAAACTTAAGAGCATGACACGTTCTTGCTCAAAACCTTCCAAAGTTCCTTTTGGCTTTCAGATCAATCACATTCCTTTCAAGTTCCTCTGGTCCCTGCCCACCATCCCAATCTCATTTCTTCCCGGCTTCCCTGGCTCCACTGTGGTCCTTTTAGGCACACTCCAGCCACAGGGCCTTTGCACTTGCTGTGCTTTCTCCACTAATATGCTCATTAGGCCTCTGCTCCAATCTGCCTCTGCAGAGACTCCTCCAACCACCGTGTCTGTCTGTCACTGCCTGGTGTGTAGAGTGTGCCGGTCGGTTTATTGGCTCCCTCCTCCAGTCGCATATAAGCCCCAGGCCTTATATGTGTGCTCACCACCATGCTCCCTGAACGCAGCAAAGACTTGGCGAATGAATGAAATGAACAATTTAGGTGCTGTTATTTTTGATGCTCTTATTTTTCACTGGAAACATGGATTGCTTCATTGATTTCTTCCCTGGTATTTAACGTGAAGTTGCCTCTATTTTTTCCTAATATAAAAATACTTCAAGAGGCCGGGCGTGGTGGCTCACGCCTGTAATCCTAGCACTCTGGGAGGCCGAGGCCAGAGAATTGTTTGAACTCAGGAGTTCAAGACCAGCCTGAGCAAGAGCGAGACCCCCACCTCTACTAAAAATAGAAATTATATGGACAGCTAAAAATATATATAGAAAAAATTAGCCGGGCATGGTGGCACATGCCTGTAGTCCCAGCTACTCGGGAGGCTGAGGCAGGAGGATCGCTGAGCCCAGGAGTTTGAGGTTGCTGTGAGCTAGGCTGATGCCACGGCACTCTAGCCCGGGCAACAGAGTGAGACTCTGTCTAAAAAAAAAAAAAAAATACTTCAAGAGCATAGCCAATACTCCAGCAGTTGAGTCTAGGTCTTAGGCTATGTATGTAACAGCTTGGTGAAAAAATTCGTTCAATTCAATCCCATGGCTTATGTTGAACTCTCGAGTGGAGAAGAACAGAAATCTTGCATTTCCATGCCTTCAGGTTTCTGTTAAGTTGTCCTTCTGCCTTGCCCAGTGATCCACCGTGACCTAATCCAGCCGAAAACTTCCCTTCCAGCCGCCCCCAAACATTCTCTCTGTGTGAAGCTGTCTGACACCCTCCCACTGGCAGGACCCATGACTCTCTCATCTTGAGTTCGGATCCCTCCCTTCTAGCATTTACCAGGCTGCGGTGGGGGGCGTTGTTTCTTTCCTGCCTTTCCGGTGAGAATAAAGGTTCACCAGGGTCAAGAGCTATATCTTAGTCATCTTCTGTGTGCCAAGCACAGTGCCTGGCACATCCTAGATGATTAATACATTTTTGTAGAAATGTTGACTGAATTCTGTTCCCCAAAATCAATTAGAAGAAATGCTGTTTTGTGATATCTGTGCTAGGAATAAAAAACAGTGCGTGGCCACCTCTACCCTCCCCAACTCCCCAAAGAGAACATGGCAACAGACACCAACTTTGTCCAGGCTTGGGGAAAAGTCTTCTATGACATTCTTTCTGATCACACTTGTATTTCCCCTGGACCTTCCCCACCCCACCCTATTCCTTGCAACACTTGGGTTACTTTTTCATCTCCTACATTTTGTGAGATTCCTTTTGAGTTTGTTTGCCTCTTTGGGGACACACTGTTGCAGGATATGAATAATTGAACACAACAAATTTGGATATAAATTATGGATTACAGATACCGAGTTATTCCAGAACTGTTGCTCTTGTGTGTTGTAGCAAGGTGCTAGAATATTAAACATGTGTGTTTAAATCATCTTACACTGCTTCTTGAAAAGAAAAGAAAGAAAGACTATGAAAGCCCAGAACATCGGGGAAGATTGCTGCCTTGGAGCTGGTGGCTTTCCTGAGTTAGGTCATGCAGCCCCTGGAAGCGTGGTGGCCTCTTGGGTGCACTGGCGCTCGGTTTGTGGAACTCTGGAATAGCCGGTGGCGGCTGGACCCTGATTGCAGGCACGTCTCTGTGCCCCGGGGGGGAGGCGAGAGGACGCCCGGAGGAATCTGCGATGGTGCAGCCGTCCTGAGGGGCTGGGGGAGGCAGAGCCCCGCATGCAAAGCTGCGGAAGTCCCGCGTCCCCGCGATCAGTTCTTTCGGGCGTGTACCCAGGAGTGCAATGTGGGGCCGTGTGACAATCCTGCTTTCAACTTCTCGAGGAACCGCCATCCTGTTTTCCACAGGGGATGCACCATTTTACCTTCCCGCCAACAGTGCACCAGGGTTTTAATTTTTACTTTCTCTACGTCCTCACCAACACTTATTTTGCTGTTTTGTTTTTTCGTAGTATCCATCTTAATGGGTGTGAGGTAACATCTCATTGTGGTTTTGGTTCACATTTTTCCTAATGATTAGTGATACTGAGCATCTTTTTGTGGGCTTATTGGCCATTTGTATCTCTTCTTCAGAGAAATGTCTATTCATGTTCTTTCTCCATTTTTAAATCAGGTTATTTGGTTTCTTTTGTTGTTGAGTTGTGGGAGTTCTTTATATATTCTGGATATTAACCTCTTATCAGATATATGATTTGCAAATATTTTATCCTGTTCCATAGGTTTTCTTTTTACTCTGTGGATTGTATCCTTTGATGCGTAGAAGTTTTTAATTTTGATGTAGTCTAATTTATCTATTTTTACTTTTGTTCCCTTTGCTTTTGGTGTCATATCCAAGGAATCATTGCCAAACCTTTCGAGGTATTTTTTAAAGATAAAATGAGATATGTGTGAAAGTCCTTGTAAATTATGAAGTAGTACAAAAATATTAGCTGTTATGTAAGTTCTCAAGTACATGGTATTCAGCCAAGCCCTGTAGGGATGCTTCAAAAATTAGCAAAAACTTGTTCGTCAAGATGATAGATTGAAAACACACATATAATTTCATTCCCTCCATAAATCTTACTAAACAGACAATAGAGGAATTTTTTTAAAATAGCAACCAAGGTTATGCCTTTATAACCTCATTGAGGTATAATTTAAATTCAATAAAATGCACCCATTTTACAGATAAAGTTTGATAAGTTTTCACAAATTTATACATTGCTGTAAACACCATAAGAATCAAGATATTGCATATTTTCATCACCCAGAAAACTCCCTTATGTCCCTTGACAATCCACTAACAACTCTTTTCCCAAGAATTCACTCATCTAGCTTCTGTCACTATAGATTAGTTTTGCCTTTTTGATAATTTCATATAAAAGGAATCAAAATATGAAGTCATTTGGGTGTGGCTTCTGCTCAGTATGTTTTTTCTTTTTCTTTTTTTTTTGAGACAAAGTCTTGCTCTGTTGCCTGGGTTAGAGTGCCGTGGCATCAGCCTAGCTCACAGCAACCTCAAACTCCTGGGCTCAAGCAATCCTTCTGCCTCAGCTTCCCAAGTAGCTGGGACTACAGGCATGTGCCACTATGCCCGGTTAATTTTTTCTATATATATTTTTAGTTGTCCAGATAATTTCTCTCTATTTTTAGTAGAGACGGAGGTCTCGCTCTTGCTCAGCCTGGTCTCAAACTCCTAACCTCGAGCGATCCTCCTGCCTCGGCCTCCCAGAGTGCTAGGATTACAGGCGTGAGCCAACTCGCCTGGCCAGTATGTTTTTGACCTTCATATAAATTGTTACATATATCAGTACTTTCTTCTTTTTTAATGCTGAGTAACATATCATGTTATGGAGAGACCACCATTTGTTTAATCCATTTAAGTGTTTTTTGAACACTGGAATCATTTCTAGTTTGGGGCTCTTATGAATAAGATTACTATAAAAATTTATGTACAAGTATTTATATGGATATATGTTTTCATTCTCTTAAGTAAGTGGAATTTCTGGGTCATTTGTATGTTTAACTTTTAAAGAAACAACACAACTCTTTCTCAAACAGCTGTGCCAGCGGTGCACAATAGTTCTAATTGCTCCACGTCGTCACTAACACTAGGTAGGGCCAGTCTCTTAAGTTTCAGCCATTTTGGTGGGTGTGTAGTGGTATCTTATTGTGGTTTCATCATTTCACTGATGATTAATGAGGATGAGCATTTTTCATGTGCTTATTTACCACCTGTATGTTATCTTTTATGAAATGTCTGTTTAACCTTTGCCCATTGCTAAATTGTTTTGTCTTTTTATTTTTACATACATTTTCCATATAGTTCTTTTTTCATATATATGTGTTGAAAATGTGCAAATGTTTTCTTCAAGTCTATGGCCTGCCTTTTTGTTTTTTAAAGCTGTATTGAGGCACAATTGATACCCGGATTTCATATATTTAACATTAGAATTTGATGAGTTTTGACACATGTATTCACCCATGAAAACATCATAATTATAGTAATGATTATATCCATCATAACAATCAAAGTAATGAAAATAACCATCACCCTACTCTCTTTTGTGTTGCTCCAAATTTTCATTTGGTCTAATTATTTTTCTGCTTTTATATTTCTTATGGTGCAGATCTGCTGGCAAAGAGATACTGCAGATTTTGTTGATATGAAAAAGTTTTTAATTCACCTATACTTTTCAAATATTTGTTATGAGTACAGGAATCTATTTGACAATTTTTGCTTTCATTACTCTAAACATGTTTTCTCATTGTCTTCTGAGTTGCATAATTTTTGGCAAAAAGTCTGCAATCATTCTTATCTGTATTCCTTAGTACCTAATGTGTTTTTTTTCTCTGGTTGGTTTTAATATGTTCTCTTATCACAAGTTTTCAGCCATTTGATTATGGTGTGCTTTGATGTGGTTTTCTTTGTGTTTATCTTGCCTGGGTTTTCCTGCTCTTCTTGGATCTGTGGGTTTTTAATTTTCATCAAAGTTGAAAAAGTTTTGGCATTTTTTTCTGTCCCTTCCTCATTCTCTCTAAATGAGACTCCAATTACTTATATGTTATACTAATTTTCCAACAGGTCATTGTTGCTTTGTTTACTGTTTTCAGTTTTTTTTTCTCTCCCTGTCTTTCATTGGATGGTCTTCTATTGTTATGACTTCAAGGTCAATGATATATTCTTTTACAGTGTCTCATCTTCCATTAATTTCCTCAGTGAATTTTTTCATTTCAGACACTATTTTCCTTCTTTTTTGCTTAAGCATTTGCATAAAGCTTTTACCTCTGTTTTTTTTTTTTATTATTTCAGCATAATACAGGAGTACAAATGTTTAGGTTACATATATTGCCTTTGCCGCACCAGAATCAGAGCTTCAAGTGTGTCCATCCCCCAGATGGTGCCCACCATACCCATTAAGTGTGCATATACCCATCCCCCCCCGCCTGCCCAATGAATGTTACTACTATATGTGCACATAAGTGTGGATCAGTTAACACCAATTTGATGGTGAGTACATGTGGTACTTATTTTTCCATTCTTGTGATACTTCATTTAGTAGAATGGATTCCAGCAAGAGGTGCTAGATCACAATTTTTTTTTGTGGCTGAGTAGAACTCCATGGTACACATATACCACATTTTATTAATCCACTCATGTATTGATGGGCACTTGGGTTGTTTCCACATCTTTGTAATTGTGAATTGTGCATTTCAGACATGATTTTTTTACTCTCAAAATTCAATCTACTTTTTATTTTTTTACATCTTCAATTTCCCTCTTCATTACATTCATGTTTTTTAAAAAGCACTTTGTATGTATTTATACTATGTAAATAAGTGAGTTATTTATATAGTCTTGCTATTTCCACTCTCACTGCCATTTCTGGATCTATTTTTACTGACTGATTTTTCTCCTTGTTTTGAGTTGCACATCACTGCATCTTCACATGTCTAATAGTTTGTCATCAAATGCTGTGCCTACAAATTTTATGCTGTTGTATATAATATTCTTTTAAAGGTTTTGGACTTTGTTCTTCCCCACAGGTAAGAAAGTACTTGTTGCTTTTAAGTCTTGTTTTTAAACTTTTATTTTTGAGTGGATCTAGAGTATGTTTTACTCCAGGGCTAGTTTAGTCCCACTACTAAAGGATTTTATTTTCAGGGCCCCATTTATTTTTCTAGGTCTCCCCACTTATGGGAACTTAATGATTATCTAACTGTGTGATTCCTGTATGAGCTCTGGGAATTGTTCAGTTATAACTTCCCAGAAATTTGCGTTTCTCCAAAAGTTGATTTTGCATGGCATAATGGAATTTGACCCGATTTACGTGCAGACTGGTATTCTTACAAGCTCTGAAGGGGATCCTTGTGTTAATTCCTGGACTCTCTTTCTGTGTAGCTCCTGAACTTGCTGGTACTCTGTCCTACAAATTCTAGTCTCCCTGGCCTTCCTAAATTCTGATTTCTGACGTTTCAACTTTGTGAAACTACAGGGCTCTGTTGGGTTTCCTTCTGTGTAGTGCAGCCTGCAAATCATCTGGACAGAAAGTGGGGACAATCACAGGGCTCACTTTGTTCATGCACCATGTTTTGAGGATCACAGTCCTGCCATTGCCAACATCTAAAAACAGTTGTTTCGTGTATTTTGCCCTGTTTCTACCTGTTTCTAGATGGAAGGTGAGACAGATAGCAGCTACTCTTTCATGGTTTGTGTATTGGTGTCCTATGGCTGCTGTCGCAAATTACCACAAACTTAGTGGCTTAAATACCCAACAACACAAATTTATTCTTATAGTGCTGTAGGTTAGAAGATCAACACGGGTCTCACTGGGCCAAACTCAAGGTGCTGGCTGGACTGCGTTCCTTTCTGGAAGCTTCAGGCGGAATCCACTTCCTTGCATTTTCTAGCTTCTGGGCTCCCTTTCTCCACCTTCAAAGCCAGCGATGGCAGGTGGAATCCTTCTCAGACTGCGTCACTCTGACCTCCTTTTCTGCCTCAATCTTCCGTTTTTTAGGACCCACGTGATTACATTGGGACCACCCGGATAACCCAGGATAATCTTCCTATCTTACGGTGCGCTGATTAACAAACGGAACTTCATCTGCAACCATAGTTCCCTTTGCCATGTGACCTGCATGTTCATGGAGTCCAGGGATCAGGATGTGGCCATCTTTAGGACTGCCATTCTTCTGTCAACCACAGTCGGAATGCAGAAGTCTGGAATCATAAATAAACACAGTTCTCCAGAAGGAGAAGGAGTACTTAATGTAGGGAAGGTAATGGAACCAAATTTCAGAAGCTGGAAAGATGAAGCGTAAAAAGTTTACTGATCTAAAGAAGGCTAAGTCTTAAACCAGCAATGGGGAAGGCTGAGAAAGTAGCCCAGCACAGTCTGCAGAATCCTCAGAGTGTTCAAGAACTGGAGATGGCAGGTGCTCCTGGCAGTGTGGCTCACACGGATGCTAACGTAAGGTATCTGGGCTGAGCACCTGTTTAAGAAACAGAGTCCTAAACACCCTTTCCAATTCTGTTCGGTTGCATACTTGCCCTCTTCAATGCTAGCAGAAAGGGTTTTCCTTAGGGTTTTCTTCCCTAAGGAAGCGTCTTTTCTAATGAAATGACTCGGCCAGAACAGCCTGGAGGGAAGGAGTGAGCCCTTATGGGTGAGTCAGCTACACGCCCAGAGCTTCTAATCGGACTTGTCCTCACTCTTCAATGGGGGCTAGAAGCCAAGGAGCGCCATGCCCGAGGAATTCTTCTATGGCAAAACATGAATCAGCATGCAAACAAGGAAAACAAATACAATAGAACTTGAAAGAGACAGACGGCAGAAAGGGAAAAAAATCTTTAAAAAAAAATGATCTCTAATACCCTGGGGGATATTAGAGAAGATGATAATGAAACCAAAGCAAAAGCCAGAGGCTGCAAAAAGTAAATAAATAAAAATAAATAAAGGGACAGTCAGGAAGTAAAAAAGAGATATTGAAAATTAAAAGACAAACAAAAACAAACTGTAGAAGAAATAAAATCTCAGTAAAAAGACTAGAAGATCGACTTGTGGAAATATCACAGAGGACAGAGGAGAGAGACGGAAACACGAATGTTGGACTCAAAGGGCAACCAAGTGCTCGGCTGAGTGGGTGTAAGGAGCACCGGTCACGGCTTTGTGTGAAATTTCAGGATCCTGGAGACAGACAAAAGATTTTATGTACGTCCAGGTGGGGAGAGGACAATCTGGTCACATCCAAAACACCGGGAATCCAAGCGGCCGCAGACATCACAACGGCAACACCAGAAGCTCCAAGACAGTAGGGCAGTGCTTTCAGAATTTGGAGGAAAATTATTTCAACCTGGAGCTCCATATTAGTCAGACTATCAGCCAAGCATGAGGACTCAAACATATGTATTATATCTTAAATATATATTCATTGTTTGAATAAAGAAAGATCAGAGGGCTAACGCAGCTAGGAATTTAAGAGTTGTCACATTGCTTCTCAGCACTGTGCTCAGAAACTACCAACATTCTGGTTGTTTTGGCTTCCAGTTCTGCAGAATTTGACTCTGTTCTGGTTGCTTAGTCAGGGGGAGGGAGTTACTATTGCAACAGGATTCTCCTTGTCTTGGCCACAAAAATGAGCAAGCAGGGCAGGAATCTGCGGCTATGAGGCAGTCCAGAGGTGACATGCTTTCAATTCTTACAGCCCCTCAAATCACAGCACAGATCTGCCCCCTCGGTCTAGGGCAGGCCCTCACCCCTGCATGGCCCTGGTTCAGAACTGGGAGAAATGGGGCAGGACTTGTCAGTCAGCCACTGTGGCTGCTGCCTACCCTGCCTGCCTGCCACCCTGGGGACAAAGGTGCGTCCTCCTCTCTCAAAACCTCTATTGTTCCATATGGCACCACTCTGTCCCAGAATTATTTGTTTACCTGTCTCCCTTCCTTGTTTTTCCCACCTGAGAAGGTGATTTCTTGAATGGGTGAGGATTAGACTGCATGGATCTTTCTCAGGATCTTTCTCAGGGCTCATTCATGGTTAGCCCTGTTACCGGGGTCCGTATGACGTGCTGGGCATTCATTTGCTCGCTCATTCAACTACATCATGCACTTTTCCGGGGCCTGGGGATAACAGACAAATTAGGCAATGTTCTCGAACGTATGTTCCAGTAGAGGGAAGAGACACGCAAAATAAACAACACAGACTCCAGGCGATGCCCACACGGCCCGGGGATATTCTGACTTCATGGAAGAGCAGAGCTCTGTGTTCTTGTTGCTCGTTCCAGAAAGTTCAGCCATAAACAAGGATTGTCACTGTGGTCTGTCACTGAGTTAGTTAAGAATCTTCCAACGAGGAACCTGTGTGGGCGCAGTTCAGTACAAACATGTATGCACCCGTGAGCCAGCTACTGAACACGCAGAGAGGCGTACGATTCGGCTCTTAGCTTAAGGAACTTACTTTCTGTTTCTGAGAAACAGACATAAAAGCGTAACATTTTAATAAAATATGGGAAGTGCTGTCTATGTTAGAAATCAAAGTGCAGAGGGGCACAGAGGACATTTGGGGAAGCCTTTCTCTGCCCACCCTTATGGAATCAGCTTTGCGACCAGAGACAGGAAGACTGGACGTCCGGAGTGGCCATGACCTGGCACGCCTCAGCCTGCCCAGCAGGGGCCGAGGCCTGGCGTGCCCAGCAGTCCTCGTAGTGGGCTCGGGCTGGCCACAGACACTGCTGAGCAGCCGGGCAAATGTCGGGGCTCCTGGCTCCCCTGCCGGCCTTAGCACTGTCAGCAGTTCCAGAGATATTGACAGGCCTGGCCCCGGGCAAAGGGGGGATGTGGCTTCAGTGTGTCCTCTGAAGAGCTCAGCCTCCCTCTGCTCTCCTGCCACTCCTGGCGCCCTGTTCCCAGGTCCCCAATTTCACCAGCTCGCCCTGCATCCTCCCACCTCTGTCCTTGCTCACACAACACACGCACTTGGACGTGGCTTTGGGGACATGGGCAGCTGTTTGTACAGCTGTGTGCTGTGCAAGCACGGCCCGTGACGTATGATCCATGCCATTAATTTTAGTGTCCCACCGGCTCTTTCAGATGAGTTCAGGGAGGAACGGTGTCCCCTGCCACTGTCTGGGTGGAAACCTCAGCAGGCCCGACTGTGCTTCATGCGGAAATTGAAAGTCTTGGTTATTTTACAGAACAGCACTCAGTCTCTTTTCAAACACTGCCATGCTGTACTTAATATATTTCCACTGAACTTGCTGATTTCCACCCCCAGCCTGTGGGGGGACGTCTGCCCTCAGGGGAGGGCGCGATGCTCCTCTTCCCGTCCTCCTCTGTTCCTCCCTCCACTTCTAGCTGCCCCGGCCAGCCCTTCGCGGGGGCGGGGGGTGGGCAAGGCAGGCGGAGGAAGTTCTGACTCGGCTGGGCTGGTGCCTTTGTGACACAGTCCTGTGGCCTCTTGCTCTCTTGTGCAATCTGTGGGTTCCTGGAGGCCCCCTGCTGACTCTGGCTGCACCCCTGCCACAGCAGAGGTGAGGACTCTTCCCGGGGCTGGCTGCTCCCGGTTCAGCTGTCCATCATGCAGACTGCACCAGGGCTCCTCACTTTGCAAATACGCACAGGATTTCTCCCAAAATGCTCCGGGCTGACATAGTCCTCTTACAGGCTCCACATCTGGTCCCTGGGTTTCTCGCCCCCCTTGCGCTTGCTCTAGGGGAATGCAGTTACTTCCCAGCTTGGGAGATCTCTCCCTCCGACTCCCTGTCCCTTTCTCCTCTGTCCCCTTCCGGACGATGGCCAAGGCCTCAAGCGGGGAAGCCCCACTCCCATGAATTACACTGGGAATGGCATTCCCGACCCGGGTCACGCAGCGGGACTGCCCAGAGGTATCAGGCCTGTCCAATTGCCTCTCCATTTCCATGGGCAGGTAGCCGGGGCCCTGCAGGTCTGTTGAAGCTGCTGTCCTTAGGTAGGATGGGGACAGGGTGACTCCCTCCATGTCCTCCCCTTGAGGTGGGGAGGTGGGACCCACAGAAAGATAGCAGCCTTCTCCAAGGAAATCACGTTACAAATTCTCCCCTTCTTCTAGTCCTGTAACTTAAAAAAAAAATCTTCCTTGTGAATTTGTCATCTAACTTGTCCCTGATTTCTGATATCCACCATTTGAAAGTATGTGACCAAGCTCCCCATTTAACATTTTGGCACGTGTTTGTTTGTTTCCACGGAAATAGAATTATTATTACTCTAACTTGCCCTTCTTACTTGTCAACGCCATGGATACCCCTGCAGGTCTGTGGGTCTAGATCTATGTCTGTTTTTACTGTAATTCCCTTTGCACATACGCATAGATACATGAGTTTACGTAAATGGCAGGGCTGGGGGCGGGCGGACAAGCCAGGTGCTTGTCAGGGTCACCCCCTGGCAAATGGGGCTTTATCACACTGTCTTGAGGCGGCCCCTTCTGTTCAGGAGGGTGCATCACGGCAGCAGTTAGGGACGCAGACCCTGGAGCCACACCGCCAGGCCGGAGTGCGGGCGGTGCCGCTTACCAGCTGTGCGAGCTCAGGCGACCTCACTCCGTGTTCTCCCATTGCAGCATCTGGCCCGATGGGGTTAAAAAGATGTCTACCCCATTGGTTTGTTATCAGAATTAGATCCATTTTTGCATATACCTGTGGGGGGTGGTAGAGAGAGACAGAGGGAGATAGAGAGAGGGAATATTCACATACTATGTGTGTGTGTGTATAGAGAGAAGCTTACATATACACACATGTGTGTTCACATACAACGGCTGTCCAGAAAGTATCCAGCCATTGTTAATATAACAAGAACATAGTACATGGCTGGATACTTTCCGGACAGCCCCGGTATATACACATGCTATATAGAGTATATATTATATATATAGAATACAGGCCACCTTCTGTATCCACAGATTCCACATCCATGGATTCACCCAACTGCGGATTGAAAATATTTGGGGGAAGAAATTCCACAAATTTCCAAAAAGCAAACATTTGAATTTGCTGCATGCCAAGCACTGCATTGAATCCACCAAATGAAGTAGTGTGCAGGCATTGTATTCGGTGTGATAAGTAATCTAGAGATTATTTATGTGCATTTAAAATATAGGGGGGATGTGTTTAGGTTATATGCAAATGCTTCAGCATTCAGACTTGAGCATTCTTGAATTTTGATAACCAGAAGGGGTCCTGAAACGAATCCCCCAGGGAAACCAAGAGAGGACTCGTGTGTGTGTGTGTGTGTGTGTGTGTGTGTGTGTCTGACGCCTAGTGAGAGCTCTGTAAGTGCTCTCTATTATTATTATTGTTATGTTTGCTAACCTCATCCCTCCCTCTCTTCTCCCCCCTTGAACTGCATGACCTACTTTTCCTGCCCAACCCTCCAGTGATAACTGATGTTAACAACTTGAGAATATTCTTTAAAAAAAAAATTCCATACTTGTTGACATACCAACTTTGTCATATATTAAATTCTATTTTCAAATTAAAATCTATCTCTAGACCATCTTTTCTGTCTAGTAGATCAGCCCTCTGTATCTGGGGATTCAACGAACCGAGGAGTGAAACTATTTGGAAAAGCCAAAAAATAACAAAACAATAAAAAAATACAAATAAAAAATGCAGTATAACTATTTACATATCATTTATGTTGTATTAGGTATTATGAGTAATCTAGAGATGATTTAAAGTGTACAGGAGGATGTGTGTAGGTTATACACAATACTACACCATTTTATGTCAGGGACTTGAGCATCTGCGGATTTTGGTACCTGAGGGCATCCTGGAACCAATGCCCTGTGGATACTGAGCGATGACTGCATTTGCTTCTTCCTTTGAGTACAGTAGCTTTCAAGTATGTTTGAATTGGGTAGATACCCAGCAATGGGATTGCTGGATCAAATGTTAAGTCTATATTTATTTCTTTGAGGAATCTCCATACTGTTTTCCACAGAGGTTGTACTAATTTGCAGTTCCACCAACAGTGTATTAATGTAAGTGTTCCTTTCTCTCTGCATCCATGACAACATCTATTGTTTTTTGCCTTTTATTAATGGCCATTTTGACAGGGGTAAGTTGGTATCTCACTGTGTTTTAATTTGCTTTCATTGATGATTACTGATGTTGAGCATTTTTTCATGTTTGTTGGCCATTTATCTATCTTCTTTTGCAAAACTGCTGTTCATGTTTTTTGCCCACTTTTTAATGGGGTTATTTGTTTTTTTCTTGCTGATTTGTTTGAGTTCTTTGTAGATGTAGATTCTGGATATTAGTCAGTCCTGTATCAGATGTATAGTTTACAAATTTTCTCCCATCTGTAGGTTATCTATTCAGTCTGTTGATTATTTCCTTTTCTGTGGAGAAGCTTTCTAATTTAATTAAGTCCCATTTATTTATTTATTTTTGTTGTTGCTGTATTTGCCTTTGGGGTCTTAGTCATAAATTCTTTGGCTGATGTCTAGAAGAGGTTTTCCTGTGTTTTTTCCTAGACTTTTTATGGATTCATGCCTTACATTTAAGTCTTTTATCTATCTTGAGTTAATTTTTGTATATGGCAAGAGATAGGAGTCTTGTTCCATTCTTCTGCATGTGGCTATCCAGTTTTCCCAGCACCATTTATTGACTAGGCCTTCCTTTCCTCAGTGTACGTTGTTGTCTGCTTTGTCAAAGATCAGCTGGTTGTAGCTACCAGGTTTTATTTCTGGGTTCTCTCTTCTGTTCCATTGGTCTATGTCTCTCTTTTACACCAGTACCATGCTGTTTTGGTTACTGTAGCCTTGTAGTATAATTTGAAGTCAGGTAATGTGATGCCTCCAGATTTGATGTTTTTGCTTAATATTGCTTTGGCTATTTGGGCCCTTTTTTTGGTTCCAAATGAAGCACAGAATTAATTTTTCTAGATCTGTGAAATATGACATTGATTTTTTTTTAATTTCAGCATATTACAGGGGTACAAATGTTTGGATTACTTATATTGCCTTTGCCCCACCTGAGTTAGAGCTTCAAGCGTGTCCATCCCCCAGACGGTGCGTGCACCCATTAGGTGTGAATATACCCATCCTCTTCTCCCCCTCCCACCTGCCCAAATGAACTTTTAAAAATCCATATTCAGGGTGAAGAAAATTCTGTCAACATTCTAATTGAAATTCTATTAACTTTACATAATATATAATAATTTGGAGAGAATTAATTTTGTATGGTATTTTCTTCTTATCCATAAAGAGTTCCTTTATTCAGAACTCATTTTGTATCTTTCAAATACACTTACAAAGTTTCCTTCATATGCATAGCATGCTTTCACTATTATATTTATTCATATGAGCTTTACACAATAGTTTTTGCCACTATTATGAACAGAATTTTTTGGTCATTTTTCTCTGCATGAAAAACTGCATAGAGAAAAGCTATTGATTTTTGTATATTTATCTTACATCTAGTCATTTTGCTAAATTGCTTTTCTTGATATAAAACTATATCATTAGCAAGAGAGAATTTTTTTTTTATTACTTAATATTTATTCCAATTGTTTCACTTTCTTTCCTAAATGTATTTGCTAAAACCTGTAAGACACTGTTCAAGAAAAATGGCAGAACTGGCATTCTTGTTTAGTTTCTAATGATAATTAAAATGGTTTTAGTGATTTGCTATTTAAATGATACTGACTAATGAAACTTTGTAACCAGCATGTAACATATTTAAGTGGATTCATATTCTTATCTTATTTAGAATTTTTTTGAAAAATGGCTACTGAACATTATTAAGTGCCTTTTCAATATGTATTAATAGACCACATGGATTTTCTCTTTTAATCTGTTATTGCAACAAATTTTATGTATAGATTTCTTGACACTTGGACCACCCTTGAATTTGTGTAATAAAACTTACTTGGTCATAGTGTATTTCTTTTGATGCATTGCTATTATCCTATTTGCTAATATTGGATTAGAATTTTTGTTTTCATATTCACATATCAGATTAGGTTATAATTTTTCCTTTTGGACAATATCAAGTTTTTGTCTTAGTTGTATAAAATAAATTAGGGAAACTTTTTCTATAGCTTGAAATTATCTGTATTTTAAAGGTTGAGTAAATATAAACTCTAAAACCATTTGTTCCCAGTAATTTTTAGTGGTAGTCTTTATTTACCTTTCGCATCTCTACTGTAGTAATTGGTCTTTTCAAGCTTTCCATTTCTTCTTGGTTAATTTTGTTAATATATAATTCATTGGAAATTATTCATTTCCTCTAGAGATTTAAATTTATTGCCAAAGTATTTTCTTGTAATTCTTTAATTGCTTTTTATCTGTGTGTCCTTCCTTCCTTCCTTCCTTCTTTCCTTCCTTCCTCCCTTCTTTCCTTCCTTCCTCCCACTTATAAATCAGGTTTATAAGAGTTAGCCATTTGTTGGTCTTTTTAAACACCAACTTTGGGAATTATTTATCCGTTCAAAATTTTTTTTGTTTCTATTTCTTTAATTCCTTCTTGTTGCTTTGATAATTTTTCTGTACTTCCCCTCCTTTTTATAGACAAATACAACATCCATTTTTCGATTTCTTCTTTCTCTAGAGAAGAAGACATTTTTAAATTATAAATAGCTTTTGCTATGCATGTAGATTTTGACAGAAAATGTACTCTTCTCCATTGCTTTCTAAGCCATTTATAATTTCACTTTTGGTTTTCTTTTTGATCCATGAGTATGTTTCTTAATTTTATAATAGTTAAGGGTTTTTTTTTTTGCTTCTTTCTTATTCTTATTTTTTTCTAGTTTTATTATCTTGTGACTAGATAAAATGGAGTACAAAAGTCCTACTTTTTCTTTTTTAATTTAAGATTTCTATAATGATCAAGTGAGAAAAGACACACCTTGGTATATCTTGTTTACTTTTTTGTCTTTCTAATCACAAAATTGAGATCTTTGTTTTGATTCTGGTTTTGTTTGGCTAGTAGATTCTGAGGTTGGATGGGGTAAATGTGGGTTTTCCCAATGGAGTGTGTACAATGTGGGATGTGTGGATAATATATACTACAAATTCTCAAGTATACTTCTTGCGTATTGACCAGAGAATAGTATCTTGGCTGAGAAGAAAACTCTTGGATTGCAGGGTTGTAGGGTTTTTCTCTTCATAGTCTACAGGTGTTAAATTACCACGTTTTGGTCTCTAGACAAGGTAAGAAATCTGATGCCAATCTGGACCTCTTTTTTTAATAAGTAACTTGTCTTTACCATGTGGAATGTTGAAGGATTGCTTCTCTAGCCTCTGCCTCTCCTCCTGACATTTTTTTTCAGTCATTTCTTTTCCCAGACTCTCTTCATTACCTGAGAGTGCATCTCAGGGTAGAAGTTTGGGGTGAGAAAAATCCCGGAAGTAGTATCAGGAGGAGACAGAATGTCTTGCTTGGTTTTAAGAGCTGGAAGCTCTACACACACACGCTGCCCGGCCGTGTTGCTGTGTGACCGCTGACCAGAGCTTAGTTCACAGGAATGGGGTGTAGGGTGGGATGGACACAGACTTGCTGAC
This sequence comes from Varecia variegata, assembly GCA_028533085.1. NCBI lineage: Eukaryota > Metazoa > Chordata > Mammalia > Primates > Lemuridae > Varecia > Varecia variegata. The sequence goes on along the minus strand of CM052455.1, from coordinate 471,719 downwards.
AGGCTGACTCACCGTGAGGCTGCAGGAGCTGCAGCAGTCGCCAGTGGGCATGACTTTGGCTTAACAAACGCCAAACACTAGAGCTCTCTCTGCTCGTTCAGAGGAAGCCTGCCACTTCCCGACTTTGGGTAAATTAGGCCATGCTTTTAAGGAGATACTCAGAGGAGAAGTTTAAATGTGAGTTATTTTAAGTAAACATACATTTAGGAAAATGGACAGATCATAATTATCTAGCTCCATGGATGTTCAGGAATTTCACACACCAGTGCCCCCACTGCCCATGACCAGGGATAGAACATACCGGTCCCCAGTGCTCCCCTCCTGGCCCTTTCCAATCCTGCCTCCTCCCTCCTCTCCAGGGGTAATCACTGCCTCTTCCTCTCACACAGTGGGTTTGGTCTGCCTGTTTTGAACTTTGTATGAAAGGAATCATGCAGTATGTACTCTTTTGTGTCCAGCTCCTTTCGCTCAACACAATGCTTGAGAGAATTATCTATGCTATTGCTTGCCGTAGATGGTTCATCCTTATTGTGTTGATATACAATGGATACATCCACTCTACCGTCAATGGACACTGGAATTATTTTTGGTTTGTACTGTTGTAAACAATGCTGCTGCAGATATTCTAAGAATTTTCTCACTTAACTTTGTATTTCACCTGAGATCTCAAGTACCGAAATTGAAATAAAGGTATAGCACTCATGTGTCACTCACATGCTTCTAAATGCCACAGATCTTTGCTGTGGGCTGAATGTTTGTGTCCCATCTTAGTCTGTTTTCTGTTGCTATAACAGAATACCACGGACTAGGTAATTTATGAAGAACAGAAGACTATTTGGCTTGTGGTTTTGGAGGCTGGGAAGTCCAAGAGCGTGGCACTGACTCTTGGTGAGGGCCTTCTTGTTGCATCATACGATGGCAGAAGGCATTGCATGGTGAGACAGCAAGATCGTGCATGCCCTCAGGTGTCTCTTCCTCTTCTTATAAAGCTTCCAGTCCCATCACAGTAGTTCCACCTTAGTTACTTTATCTAATCCCAATTACCTCCCAAAGGCCCCACCTCCAATCAACATATGAATTTGTGCATTAAGTTTCCAATACATGAAATTTGGGGGACACATTCAAACTGTAGGTTGTCTTGTACATTATTAGTTCTTTGCATTTCCATGTACATTTTATCATCAATTTATCAAGTCTCTCAAAAATGCCTGCTAGGATTTTTTTTTTTTTAGAAAGTCTGAATTTTATTTAGCATTATATCTGAGGCACTAACAATAATAAAAGAAGAAACTGAAGATCAATCCCACATTCAATTTTAAGGAGTCTCACAATTATGAAAGCCTACAGCCTGTAACCAATCTTGAAAGTATGCAATGCCATGTGCCTGCTGGGATTTTAACTGGACTGTGTTGGATGTGTAGATCTATTTGTGGAAATCAACATTTACCTTCTAATCCACGAATGTGGTGTATGTGTGTATATATAGGTCTTCTTTAAATCATTTCAATAACGTTCTATAATTCACTGTGTAGAAAGGTCTTGCATATCTTTTGTTAGATTTCTTGTCAGGTATTTGACTTACGAATGTTATTGTAGAGGGTATTAATTTTAAATTTCTTTTTCTACTTCTCGTTACTGGTATATAGAAATACAATGAATTTTTATTGACATTTTATCCAGAGAGCTTGCTAAATGTTAATTCTAGTAGTTTATTTGTAGAGACTTTTGGATTTTCTATGAACACAAGCATGTCATCTGCAAATAATGACAGCTTAATTTTTTTCCATCCAGTTCTTATTCCTTCCATGTCTTTTCTATTTCTTTACTTCACTGGCTAGGATTTCTGGTAAAATTGAGTTAAGATGGCAGTATCAAGCATGCTTGCCTCATTTCTCATTTCAGAGGGAAAGGTTTTAAGAATGCAGCACTGTTATAATGTGGTTTGTTTGTCCCCTCCAAGCCTCATGTTGAAATTTGATCTTCAATGTTGGAAGATGGGCTTAATGAGAGGTGTTTGGGTCATGGGGTAGATCCCCCATGAATAGATTAATGTCCTCTCTGGGGGCAGGCACTGAGTTCTAGCTCTGTTACTTCCCTCATGAGTTCCCCGACAGCTGGTTGTTAAAAAGAGCCCAGCACCTTCTCTTTCTCTCCCTTCCTCTCCCCACGAGGTCTGCACACCAGCCCCCTTCACCTTCTGCCAGGAGGGGAAGCTCCCTGAGCCCTCACCGGCAGCAGATGCTGGCGCCAAGCTTCTTGTGCAGCCTGCAGAACAGCGAGCCAAACAAACTTCTTTTTTATTTTATAAATTACCCAGCCCCAGATATTCCTTTATGGGAATACAAGTGGACTAAGACAACCACCAAGTACAAGCTTTTTGTTTTTTGTGCTGAGTAGTCTTTTGTAGGTAAGGACATTGCCTTCTCCTAGCTGACAGGGAAGTTGTTTTTTTTTTTAAAAAAAATTATATATATGTGTTAAAGATTATCAGATGCTTTTTCTGTCTCTAACAAGATGACTACATGACTTTGCTTCTTTATGGTTGTATTATAGTTATTTATTGCTATGTAACAAATGACCCCCATAACGTAGCATCTTTAAATAAGAAACAGTTATTGTTTTGCATAGTTTCTGAGAGTTGGGGATCTGAGAGTGCTTCAGCTGGGCAGTTTTGGCTCATGGTTTTTCAGGAAGTTGCAGTCAAGCTGTTGGCCAGGTCTGCAGTCATCTCAAGACTGAATTGGGCTTGGGAGAGTCTCCTTCCAAGTTCACTTACATCATTGTTGCAAGTCTTAGTTCACTCCATTGGCGGGAGGTTCAGTTTCTCAGCGTACGGACTTCTCCACGGCCGCTCCTGTGTGGTCTTGAGCTTCCCCCAGAGTGGGAGGGAACAGGAGGTGGGTAGGGGGAGCCAGCCACAGACATTAATAACCCAGTACTGGAAGTGACTTACCATTACTTCTTCATTTTGTTTTTTTTCTTTTTTTTTTAAGAGACAAGTCTCACTCTGTCCAACCCCGGCTGGAGTGCAGTGGTGCGATCATAGCTCACAGCAGCCTCGAACTCCTGGGCTCCAGCGATCCTCTAGCCCCAGCCTCCAGAGTACCTGGCCATTACTTCTGCTACATACTATTGGTCACATGGCCTAAGAATTTGTCCTTCTGTGAGTCCGTTTTGCACTGCTATGAAGGAATCCCTGAGACCGGGTAATTCATAAAGAAAAGAGGTTTATCTGGCTCACGGTTCTGCAGGCTGGACACGAAGCCTGGCGCCAGCGTCTGCTGCTGGTGAGGGCGCAGGGAGCTTCCACTCCAGGTGAAGGCGGAGCAGGTGTGTCACCTGGCGAGAGAAGGAGTGAGAGAGAGGGAGGAGCAACCAGCTTCCTGTGAATTAATAGGGTGAGGACTCACTCGCTACATCAGGAAGGGCACCAAGCCATTCAGGAGGGAGCCACCATGACCCAAAGGCCTCCCACATCCAACGCTGAGGATCAGATTTCAATGTATCGGTCCCGTATTATTTTTACAATGTAGACCAAAACCAACAACTGAAACTAGAAAATAAAACATAGGTACAGGCAGATGACCCTGCGGCCCCGCTCCTCTCTCTCCATGCTTTTAGCACTGTCTGCAAACACTCTGGCTTGCCCGGCAAGCACGCCCAGTCTCCTTTAGAGCAGAGAAGTGACTCCTGTCTCCACAGCCTGATGCAAAGGTCCCTCGCCGTGTTATTAGAACATCCGCAGTGCTGTGTATGCGTGTCTGTGTATGTGTATGTAATTCCTGATTTACCAATCTTCGGGCAAATCAACTTATAAAATGAAGTCCAAATCTGAATACTACATTTCAAATACCACGAGACCTCATTTGAGAGCTCCTGGCAAAGTTGTACCTCCTTTCGGAAGTGCTCTGGCACTGGAACCCGGTCGACTGCCGCTTAGCACCTTCTCCTAATCTTTTCTTTCTTGACAATCTCTATCAGAGAGGCCATAAATGCCATGGAGGGGTCGTTCTGGCCAGTGAAACATGTGAAGGATCATTCTGGGAAGCCCGTTATATTTCTGCTGAAAACAGCTATGTGCAGCTTCGCACATCCCTCCTTCTTCTGTCCTCCAACAGATTTGATGTCCGGGGCACAGGCCAGCCCTCTGACCACCACCAGGGAGGGGCTAAGATAACCACAGAGATTCTGGTTCTTGCACTGTTGAGTGAATGAATATGCTGTGAATACCAGCAACTATCAACCTCCAGACTTGTTATTTAGAAAAATAAACCTGCATTTTTTAAGCCACTATAAGTGGGATTTTATGTCCCTTGCATCCCAAAATATTCCAAAATCATACAGCGAAAAATATCCCTTTAAGAATGGCTTTGATTTTTAGAAACTACTGAGTTACCTGGAGATCTGAGGTGCCTAACATAAGTGATCGAGTTACATGATGCTAATTTTAGCATGGTTTTAGAATCATGCAGATTATAAAAAAAATTGACCTTAAAGAAAATCCTAAAACAAGAAACCTGCAAGCATTTTAAACAATATCAATAATATTGGAATCCATTTTAAGGTGACTATTTCAAAAGGTAATAGGTAATTTGATGATGCATTTTGATAGTTTAAAAAAAAATTAGTGGCATTTCTTTATTGTCATATCTCATTTCTCTTTTTACATGGCACTATGACCCTCTATTCTTTCTAAGCTCAATAAATTCTTGTTGATCGACTACACACTTATAAACGCCTTGTCCTAGGCTTATTTCTGTTACATGCTAAAGCTTTTTCTGCCTTCTGCCAGTCCTAGGCATCCATGAATGCCCTAGATTATAAATCCAAAGGAGACAAAGGTTGTCTGATTGTATAGCACCTAGTTCTGCCACGTACCATGGAAGATTGCATTCACAATTTTTGTAGTAAAGACAACGATGATGCTAATGTCATTGTGATGACAATGTTAATGATGATGATCACGATGTCCTAGGGCAGGGTATTGGGTTAAATGACCCCGCGTCTCTCTAGTTCAGAGAAGCTCCTGGTATGTCTGTGAAATAGGGCCTTGGACTTAATAGTCTCCACAGCCTGTCATTCATGCAAAGAAAGCAGCAGACATCGGATTGATGGGTTCCTGCCTACAACAGGAACTTATCACAAGTGCCTATCTGCGCGGCATTGGGAATGCACACGCAGACACGGAGCTTTGCACAGGTGTCAGGGTGGTTTTGGATGAGAAATATAGTGACACTAGTGACACTGTGATGCAGCTCACAGTATGTCCGGAATCTGAGGAGCTAGGCAGTCCCGTTGTTGGAGTACACCCAGTGCTGCTAGAAGCTGAAAAGCTCTTTTGGGCACAGCACCTTGGACTTGAATTGCACACTCTCCCGTTCTTCTTTTCAGCAACGTCCTCTCTAGCAGTCACTGCCACTCACTGTGTCACCCCATGTGCTGGGCCTCTGGGAGAGTGGGACTGTTCCTGACCCCGAGGAGGTGGGTCATAATGTCTCATTACAGGTGGAAAGGCAACCAGCAGTCCGAGGGAATACGTGATTTGTTTCAGGTGGCAGAGATGACAAAGTGTTTCTCACTCTGTGTGCTGAGGGGTGGAGGTGAGGGTGGGTCTCAAGCTGAATGCTTGTCTTGCAGGACATGGGTGTTGGGAGCTAAGGGAAGAGAAGGTGGAGAGATGCTGGAAGTCTAATTATGCTGGGCCTTGAATTCCAGGATACGTTTGGATTGTTTTATTTTAAACAGAGTCTAGGAAGCCACTGATCATCTTTTGTGTAGAGCAGGGTTTTCAACCTTGGCACCATTGACGTTCTAGACCATATAATTCGTTGTTGAAGGGGCTGTCTGTAATACGCATCGCAGGATGTTCAGCAGCATCCCTGGCCTCTGCCCACCAGACACCAGTAGCACCCCACTCCCCACCTGTGACATGGCCACGTCTCTGGGGGCAGAACTGCCCTGGTGGAGAACCGCTGGTGTTGAGGACAATCTGTGAAGAAGGGTATTTTAGGGAGCAGTACGTGGGTGGCTGAAAGAGGCACATGCTAGGAGGTGATTGATTGGGCAGCTCATGCGAGAGCCCAGGGGGCAGCATGCAGGGAACGGAGACCACAGTGCCACTGGGAGGGACCGGGCAGGAGGGCGGTGGGAGGTGGTGCAGGGCAGGAGGGGCCCAGACTTGGGGCTGACGGCACGTGGGCAACAGGAGATGGGAGTCAGAGATGGACACTGCACCAGGGCCTCGGAGAGTCGTAACACCGTGGTCTGAAATACACATGCCAAGAAATGAGGAATTGGGGTGGGAGGTGAGATTAACCAAAAGTTTGGATTTTAACATCCTTTTAGGAAAAGAGGTTGGAAACTGCAATACTTAGTATATTTTACAAAATGGAAAATTAAGTCAAACAAAGATGAGTTGACCTGTCCAAAATGAACACACTAAATTCTCACAGAGCTTATGCAAGAACTCTCTATCCCGGAGTGAAATGAATGGCTGATTTATAGGACTTCGTTTCTGTTCCCTTTCCAAGTACTGACGACACTGGAAATGTCGTATTTCATTGCCCACTTGTTTCACAAGTGCCTCCATGGGGCATAGTCTCGCCTAGGGGGAAGGGACACTGAGACTTTCGTGAAAGCCATGGAAACACGCGTTACCGTCGCCACTGAATCTCGCAGATCCGGTGGAGCAGGAGCAGCCAAGGCAGCACAGCAGCGGGAGGGGGGGGACAGCAGCCCCCGCAGCCCCAGGAGCCCCCGGCGCCTGTGCACACCTGGGCCCGCAGAGTCCAGACGTCCCCGGCCCAGATTGGCCTCTGGCACCGTGCCTGGCTTCCTGGGGTTGCACCCTGCGGCCGAGCTGGGGATTCAGGCCGGGCTCCCTGCGGCCTCCCTTCGGGGCAGCCCCGTGGGAAGCCGTCCAGCGTCCAGCGAAGGCTAGAGGACAAGCACCGAGCGTCGGTGATCAGGGAACCGGTGGCCCGGCACCGACACGCTCACCTGTCTGCTGCTGCTGTCGTTCCCCACACCCCTGGGCACCACCGTCACAGAGGACCTGCACATGGCCTGCCGAGGCCTGGCCTCCAGATGCCTCTGTCCTCAAGGCCGCCTCCTCCAGGAAGCCTGCTCCAGGCGCTCCCTCCTCTTGTGCGTCGCTGTGCAGACTGGTGTCTCTGCTTGGATCTAAACTGCTTCAGGGCGGGCCACCACGTTCGTTTCTGTTTAACACAGAAGTCCCAAGCTCTCCCCACTCCTGGGTCACATCACGGAACCCGAGCCCCTCTGGTGCGACGCGGGAGGCAGGGCCCTTGCTCTTGCCCGAGTGGCTCCGAGTGGCCGTGCGCTCCGGTGGGCGCGCTGGGGGGCACGTTGCCCTGTCCCTGCGCTCCCTGAGACACGGCCTCTGGTGCTGCACAGCCCCGCCGACAGCAGGCCACAGTGTCCAGCGAAACTTTATTAAAGGTTGAGGGTGAAGTCGGGCTAATAACCGAGGAGCAGAAAGCTTCAGAAAACAAGCCTCTCAAGACCAAGTATTGCCACTCCTGAAACCCTCCCCCCTCGCTTTGTGTCCGGGAGTCTTCCTGCGGCCATCGGTCTTGCCTCTGGCTGGCAGCCAGGCGGCGCGGATTCGCTCCAGCCCAAACAAGAGTCTGCCCGGTCAGCCCTGCCTCCCTTGTCAACGCAGACAGTCATCTCTTCCCACAGCAGGGCTCCCCTCCCACTCTGACGATCGCCCCCTCCACGCCCCCTGCTCTACCTCTGCTCAAGCAAAAAGTCCGCTTATTGGGCATTCCAACTATGAACTGCAGTGCCACCCTTAGAGTGCAGGGACTGGCTGCAACGTAAAAACCACTCTTTCCCCGTGGTTTTGTCTCTTCTTCACCTCATTATTAAATTCAAAGCACTTAACCAGGGTGTCCGGGACCTGCTAAGTGCACAGTAATGCTGGTTAATTGAATTGATGAACCTGATTTCCTTCATTATTCAATTTGGGTGGGAGATAAAACACTTGCTTAATGAAATAATTGAGAGATGGTGGCTGCCTCCAATTGTGGGCAAGTTTTACCTTTAAATCCTCTGACTTAGGGACTTGTTGAAGCTGGGTGATTGCTCACTTCTCAGTTGGCTATCAAGATGCGGCAGACGCAGTTCATGTCCTCAAAACCGATAACCCTGTTAGATCCAATTCAAAGAGCCCAGGCAGGTAGTGGGGGTTGGGGAAACGTTTGGAATTCCCTTTCTGATAACAAATTGGGGGAGCAGGCCCGGCCACGGTTGTCAGAGGGGCTGGGTGGCATTAGCTCATGAGTTAGAAAACACAGAGCAGAGGTGAAATCTAGAAATAAGAAAATAGAGTAAAACTTACATCAAATCTAATGCAGTGTCTGAGCCAGCAAGACAGCTACAGGTGTCATCCGACAGTCACGGGGTGCCCAGAACACAAATATTTTGGGGACAAGCAGCAACTTAGAGCCTCCTGAGAGCCCCAGAGCTGTGGGGCAGGAACGAGGGTGTTTTTCATGGAGGAGCTATGGCCCGCTGGCCGAGAGAGCGTGGGCAGGTGTCAACCTGAGGTAAGAGCTCCTGAGTACGCACCAGGTGGCTTGGAAGCCCACACAGGCCGCCAAAGACTGGCACGAAACCCAGACGTCCAGTGACAGGAGCACACGCGCATCAAGTGTGGTTCACCCAACACAACAATGGCCATACTGCAGCCATGGAAACATGAATCTCACAGACACTATCCTCAGCAAAAGAATCAGTGCACAGAATACACTGATGTACCTCCAGTCACTGAAAATCGGGGAATACAGAAACCATATTTGTTAGGTTTTCAGTACATAGGTGGTAACACTATAAAGAAAAAGCAAGGAAATTATTAGGCTGAATAACAAGAGAGTGAATAGCTCTGGACGGGAAGGTACTTACGGGGGCTTTTGCAGTGGTGGTGATACAGATGCTCCTTGGCTATGCTGTAGCCCCGTCTGTCGAAAATACCATGAGTCAAAAATGCACGTAAGACACCTGGCCTCCCGGCCATCATAGCTTAGCCCGGCCTGCCTTAAATGTGCTCAGAACACCCATATTAGCCTGCACTTGGGCAATAGCACTCAACACAAAGCCTATTTTAAAATAAAGTGTTGAATATCCGACATAATTTACTGGATATCATACTGAACGGGAAAAGCAGATTGGTTGCATGGGTGCTCGAGTATCAACTATGCACCATCATAAAGCCGAAAAATCTAAGTCGAACCGTAAGTCAGGGACTGTGTCTTCTACTTCTTTGGCTGTTGGTTACAAGACTGTTTGCTTTATATTTATTAATAAATTGTCCACATGTGTTTTGTGCACTCTTCTATATCATATTTCATAACTTTTTTTAAAGTGAAAAGAAGTCACACAAGTTAGAATTCTGCAACCGGTCCCTTTGAGGCCTCTGCCTTGTTTTTTGCTTTTCCAGACACTGCTGTGTTTGCCAGCCATCAGTGGCGGTTTTGGCAGGCTCCCCACGGGCAAAGGCTGCGGGCTCCTCGGCCTATTTATTCAATCAACAGATCCTTCCCAGGAGTTCACTGTGTGCTGGGCACCGGGCTAGCTGCTGGGGGTCAGGTATGCTGCTTGCTCCCACGGTCTCCTGCTGAGCAAAGAAAATTAGGTGGTGCGTGACGCTTCTCTTTTCCCCCTAGGATTTCTGGCAGCTCAGAGCTGAAGTTTCTTCTTATTTTTAGTAACTTTCCCTATCATAGATTTTTGGATATGATTATCCCCCACCCCCTTTGTTACACGAGCTAAGTTTCTACTCCACCTTTTACTGGAAGCCACTTCAAATCCTCTCGGATGGCAATTACAGAAAAGGGGCAAGTCGCAGAACGCCCGGTGCCCTCCTCTGGGCCCAGTCTTTTCCACCGCCGTGCCTGGCCCTCCCTCCCCAGCTCTGCCCTGCACCAGGGCCCCGAGCTTGCCCTCCACCCCTCTGCACCAGAACCCCCAGGAGGCAGTGCCCATGCTTGAGACGTTTTGGGGACACTCTTACTTTTCATACCTGCCACATTTTCCAATCCCTCTGAACTCAGGTTCAGAGTCAGGAAGTAAATCTGTGAGCAAAGCCTTTTGTCCTGTCTTCTCAGCCCCTGGCCCAGCAGAGTTCCACTCAAAGAGCCTGTAAGGTGAGCCGCGGGGCAGGAGCAGAGTGAATCCGGATCTGCGGGCTGAAGGCTTCCATGACCCGCAACAGCGCGGGACGGGGCCTGCCCCGGCGGAGGGACTCTTGATTGACCGTCTCTCGTTTGCTGAAAGGTAGCCTGCGACGAGTATATTTCAGCGAACCGGGGACGCCAGGAGAATTTGCTGTGGGAGGGAAAGTTATTAAAACGTCGCCCCAGCCGCGCGCGGCGCCTCTCGGAGGGGCTCGTGACACGCGGGGGCTGCGGAAATGAGGTTCCATTCTCCCCCTTGATGTGATAAACCTGTGTCGGCATCTCTGGAATGCGACCACAGCAAGGATCCTGCTGCCTTTATCACCCGTCGGCTCCTGGGCCGTTTCCAAGACATTACTGGAGAGAGAAAAATGTTCAGGGAGCTGAAAAAAAGGAGACTTAATTATGTTTAGAGCCATTTTCAGCGTGACCGCAGTAAGTTTGGGCAGTTCTGGGGCCGTGGGCCGAGAGCTTGTGCCGCGTGGTGGGACTGTCTTGAGTCGGAAGAAAACACAGCCAGAACAGCGACGTGAGGTCCTGGAAATGTGCGCGGTTTCCACGAAACATGGAGCCTCCGGCATCCCCCGCGTCCACACACGCACACGGATGTGCACACACGGCGCTTGGGCTCCATGGATGGGGGTACGAAAGTCAGAAAGCAAAGAAAAACGAGGAAAGAGTCTATCAAGAAAACGATGTCGGCCGGGCGCATGGGCTCACGCCTGTAATCCTAGCACTCTGGGAGGCCGAGGCGGGAGGATCGCTCGAGGTCAGGGGTTCGAGACCAGCCTGAGCAAGAGCGAGACCCCGTCTCTACTAAAAATAGAAAGAAATTATCTGGCCAACTAAAAATATATATAGAAAAATTAGCCGGGCATGGTGGCACATGCCTGTAGTACCAGCTACTCAGGAGGCTGAGGCAGGAGGATTGCTTGAGCCCAGGAGTTTGAGGTTGCTGTGAGCTAGGCTGACGCCACGGCACTCACTCTAGCCCGGGCAACAAAGTGAGACTCTGCCTCAAAAAGAAAAAAGAAAAGAAAAGAAAACGATGTCTTTAGTACAAATACCCAGACCAGGCAGATTCAAATTTTATGCGTCCTCTATAAGAAAAAGGATACAGTCCTGAAGGGGATAAAATGACATCAGAGTCTCGGGAGGGGACCTGCGAGTGTGGGCTGTGAAGCGCGAGCATCATTAATTTAACAGCAAATGCAGCCCTAGCGCTCCCCACAGGTCACCTGTGTCCCGGAACCTCTCTCCAAGGGCTGCCCAGGGCTCTGCGCGTCCTCCCCGCCTCCGCCGCCGGGTCTCCCTGGGACAAGGCTTCGCCTTCCGTGCTCGCCCCTTGCTTCCCGAAGGAGCCCCCTAAGGAGCCGGGATTCTGTCACCCAGTCAAAAAACACCGACTTTTATGAAAAGATCTCAGGGTGAAAGCTGCGCTTTTAAAAGCAGATCAATCCCTGAAAGCAGATGTTCAGATACCCCTGAGCAAACATATGAGGCAAAAGTCTTTCCCAAGTTCTTCTGATATTTTTTCATTTTTATTCAGTTCAAAATACTTTTCTAATTTCCCTTATAATTGATTCTTTGACCCGTGGGTTATTCATAAGTATATTATTTAGTTTCCAAATATTTGGAGAGTTGCCAGTGATCTTTCAGTAATTGATTTATGTTTTAATCCCACTGTGGCCAGAGAATATATTTTATATGACAAATTCTTTGACATTTATTGAGACTTGTTTTATGCCCCAGCCTGTGGCTGATCCTGGTAAGTGTTCTGCATGCATTTGAACAGAATGTGTGTCTGCTGTTCTTGGATGGAGTGTTAGACATCAATTAGGTCACACTGGTTGATAGTGTTTAAATCTTCTATGTTCTAACTGATTTTCTTTCTACTTGTTCTGCCAAATATTGAGAATGGGATAGTAGACTCTGACATCATTGTGGATTTCTCTATTCCTCCTTGTTGTTCTATCAATCTTTGATTTATGTATTTTTTTTTTTTTTTTTGAGACAGTGTTCCACTCTGTTGCCTGGGCTAGAGCGCTGTGGCATCAGCCTAGCTCACAGCAACCTCAAACTCCTGGGCTCAAGCGATCCTACTTCCTCAGCCTCCCAAGTAGCTGGGACTACAGGCATGTGCCACCATGCCCGGCTAATTTTTCTATATATATTTTAGCTGTCCATATAATTTGTTTCTGTTTTTAGTAGAGATGGGGGTCTCGCTCTTGCTCAGGCTGGTCTCGAACTCCTGAGCTCAAACAATCCTCCCGCCTCGGCCTCCCAGAGTGCTAGGATTACAGGCGTGAACCACCGCACCCGGCCTGATTTATGTATTTTGAAGCTCTTTTATTAGATGCATATATATTTAATATTGTTATGTCCTCTTGATGAATTGAGTCCATTATTATTATGAAATAACCTTTTTTATCTTTGGTAATATTATTTCTTCTGAAATCTAGTTTGTGTAATATTAGTATAGGTACTTCAGCTTTCTTTTGATCAATGTTAGCACAGTTTATCTCTTCTTATCCTTTTAACTTATTTATGTATTAATATTTAATGCATTTTTTGGTAGGCAGCATATAGCTGGGCCAATCTGACACTCTCTACTTTTTAATTGGGGTGTTTACACCCTTTACATTACATTTAATGTAATTATTTACATAGTTAGCTTCAAATATATCATCTTACTTTTTGTTTACTTGTCCTGTCTGTTCTTTGCTCCTTTTTTTTTTTAACCTGCCTTCTTTTGAATTAATTTAATAATTTTATTATTCTACTTTACTTCCATTTAACAGTTACTCTTTGTTTTGTTATTTTAGTGGTGGATTTAGAATTCAAGATATAAATCTCTAAAACTTATTAGATTATAACGTGAAGTGATATTATTCACTTTACCTGTAGTATAAAAATCTCACATTAGTGTATTTCCATTTCTCCCCTTCCAATCTTTATGCCATTGTTGTCATACTTTGTCAAATGTTTTAAGCCCTGTGCTACATTGTCCTTATTTTTATTTAAACGCTCAATTGTCTTTTTTTTTTTTTTTTTGATACAGAGTCTCACTCTGTTGCCCAGGCTAGAGTGAGTGCCGTGGCGTCAGCCTAGCTCACAGCAACCTCAAACTCCTGGGCTTAAGCGATCCTACTGCCTCAGCCTCCCAAGTAGCTGGGACTACAGGCATGCGCCACCATGCCCGGCTAATTTTTTCTATATATATATTTTAGTTGGCCAGCTAATTTCTTTCTATTTTTTAGTAGAGACGGGGTCTCGCTC
>CM052455.1:442621-457741 GCA_028533085.1 Varecia variegata | reverse complement strand
TGTGATACTCCACTTAGAACAATGGGCTCCAGCTCCAACCAGGACATTACAATAATTCATCATTTTTTTTATGGTTTAGTAGTACTCCATGGTATACATATATGCCACATTTTATTAATCCACTTATGTATTGATGGGCACTTGGGTTGTTTCCACATCTTTGTGATTGTGAATTGTGCTGCTATAAACATTCAAGTGCAGAGGTCTTTTTTATAGAATATCTTTTTTCCTTTGGGAAGATACTGAGTAGTGGGATTGTTGGACTAAATGGTAGGTTTTTAAATTATATAAATGACACATGCTCATTTTAAAGCAAAAATAAAACAATACAGAAATATATACAATAAATACAAGATAAAGATCTCCTTGTAATTAATCTCCTCTCCCTGTCCCCACACTCTACCAGAGATAACCCTTATTGATAACTGCATGTGTCCTCCCATGCATTTGTAAATGTATATGAAGAAATACAAATATACAATGAAATCATGGTGTACGTGTTGTCGTATATCCTAGCCCTATTCTCTTTTCACAAATATATCATGGATAGCTTTCCATGCCAACACAGTCATCTCTTGGTAACCATGGAGGCTGGTTTCTAGGATCCCTCTCGGATACCAAAATCCACGAATGCTCAAGTCCCTTATATAAATGGTGTAGCACTTGCATATAACCTATGTACATCCTCTCATATACTTTAAATCATCTCTAGATTACTTAAAATACCTAATACAATATAAACTCTATGTAAATAGTTGTTATACTGTACTGTGTTTGTATTATTTTCATTGTTAATTTTATATTTTTAAAAAATATTTTGATCTATGTTGGGTTGAATTTGTACATGTGGTGCCCGTGGGTAGGGAGGGCCAGCCGCACATAGACTGTTTCTTTTTTGATGCTGCATCTGAATGTATGAGACTTTATTCAATGCTTTTGATACATATTTTGGTTATTAACAATGTTTTGCTATTGCACAAACTGCTACAAGGGACATCCTTGTACTTTCTGATTGTGCTGGGTATTTTCCACTTGCCCCTCCAGATCTAGGGGAAAAAATGGAGCTGAGAAAAGTTGGGCAACTTGTTTGAAATTCTCCGTACCACAGAGAATACAGTTCATTACAGGCTGTGTCAGTACGTATAATTGGATTGTCTGCAACCATAATTAACTTTGCCATGTAACCGAAAGGTCAATGCAATTAAACCACCAGTTTGCTTTTTTGAGTGAAGTGATGATCAGCCCTGACCACATGTATACAAAGCCCTAGTCAGGTTTTTCAATAACTGGGGTAGAGTCAGAGTTTACATCTGAATTTATGTAAAGTCAAACATATTCTGAAGTAAAATCAGGGCTGGAAGTCCCCACATGGGACTAATGCACTTACGTCCCAAAGCAGGGTTTGGGATCTTGGCATAAAACATCAAAGCATCTCAGTGATTATAAGTGAAATAAGCACAGGAGGATGTAGTCCATGTTCTCACTCATAGGTGGGAGCTAAAAAAGTTGATCACATGGCAGTAGAGAGGGGAATGATGGATACCAGAGACTGGGAAGGGGGCAAGGATGAAAAGAGGTTGGCTTATGGGTTCAAATACAGTTAGAAGAAATAAGTTCTAATGCTTCACAGCAGAGTAGGTGACTGTGGTTAACAACAGCGTACTGTCTCTTGCAAAGTAGCTAGAAGAGAGGACTTGAAATGTTCCTGTCACATAGAAATGATAAATACGTGGGTGATGGGCACCCTGAATACTCTGACTTGATCACTACACGTTCTATGCATGTACCGAAATGCCACGTGTACCCTATAAATATGTACAATTTCCAAAAGTAAAAAAAAAAAAATAAGAATAAAAAGAAGGGTATCTTTTGTCTCTGTGGTCTGGATAAACCATAGTAATGGAATAATAGGATGAGAGTAGAATAGAGTCCAGCAGACTGTTAGAATGACAGCAGAGACATCCCAGAGTTAGCGTTTTCGAGCCTCAACACCAGAGTCGGGCACGTTGTGCTGCCAAGGCCAGTGTCTTTTTGCCCCACCCCTTCCTCTCGGGGAAGGACCACCCACATGTTCCCTTTTCTGGATTTTCATTTCTACTGTAGTATCCTGGGAGTTAAATTATAAGCAAACACAAACTCACATACATTGCTCAAAAACTGGCTTTAAGCATAGGTTGGTCTAGTTCCAGATTTATGAAAAATTAAAATGAAACAGAAAAATAACACCAAACGTTTCACTGGGTCTGAACCATCCCAGTTTTGCTAAAACACATGATTTTTCTTTTTTTCCTTCCTTCTTCCTTCCTTCTTTCCTTCCTTTCTTCCTTCCTTCCTTTCTTTTCTTTCTTTCTTGACAGGGTCTCGCTCTGGCACCTGGGCTAGAGTGCCATGGCCTCAGCATAGCTCACAGCAGCCTCAAACTCCTGGGCTCAAGGGATCCTCCTGCCTCAGCCTCCTGAGCAGGTGGGACTGCAGGAGCACACCACCATGCCCGGCCAATGTTTCTATTTTTCATAGAAATAGGGGTCTCACTCTTGCTCAGGCTGGTCTCGAACTCCTGACCTAAAGTGATCCTCCCATTTCAGCCTCCCAAAGTGCTAGGATTATAGGCTTGAGCCACTGCACCCAGCCTCAATTTTTATTTCTGAACAAATCATTTACTCCTTCATTCAACTATAACTGACATGTGTGAAGTGATTCCTGTGCAAGGTTATTCACTGAACCAAAATAGTAAGATTGAAAATGTTGGGGCTCAAAAACTGCTACCCCCGAATTTGGCACTTTGACAGGCTGATGAAGAAGCCGCAAGGTCTCTCTGACTTTCCCCTCCCCTCTTGTCTCTCAATCTTCTCTCTCATCCGAGCACAGGATGAAGTTGTTCTGTGAAGTTCCTTACCTGCCTGAAGTCCGGACCAGCCAAAGAAGAAAACAGTGACCACTGGTCCTGTCCCTGAGTCTTCATTAACAGAGCTCATATCTCAGGAAGAGAGACTGAAGTCTGTCACCTGGACAGACATGTCACAAACCATTGTCTGCTCTGCTGGACCAACAAATTGTTGTCCCAGGCCACTGTATGCTTTTCAAGAACATTGAATTTCTCTGAAAATAATTTACCACCCCCGCAATCATCCACACTGCCCCCTTCCTTTCCCCTAAGGAGAAGGGTACACAAGCGTCTGTACCCCATTGCGTGGTGGGGAATCAGCCATTATGTGATCCCATCAACCCACTCCACATGTGTTTATACACTGTTATACCTTTCTCCTCAGAAGAAAAAGCAAGCATCTCAGTGAGCATGTGTCCGGAGCTCCTGGGGTATTCTTTCTTTTCTTATTTACCGTTCTTTGCTTTTTATTCACCTTCGCTTTTCTCTGCAAACGAGATCTTCACGCTCCCCATTTCCTTCCTGGAAAGCCCAGAGCATTTTTCCTGAGCTCCACTGATCTAGGGCTCCACACAGTTCACAGTGGTCTTCTGTGTCCCCTAAACCTCAGTAACGACCGTGGTCAGGACTCCATAGGTGGCACATTCACAAACTCAGCTCAAACCAGCTCAAATAACCCGCAAATCCAAAACGTGTGTCTGGCTTGGAAAGGCTTGACCCACAGGTCAAAAGGACCTTTCTCTTTCTCTGTCCTCTCCGTGGGCTTTGTGTGGCAGGTAAGGTCTGCTCACGTGGTGGGACAGCTGT
The DNA here is from genome assembly GCA_028533085.1 of Varecia variegata. NCBI lineage: Eukaryota > Metazoa > Chordata > Mammalia > Primates > Lemuridae > Varecia > Varecia variegata. Next base: position 454,050 of record CM052455.1, on the reverse strand, counting down.
CATCTGACAGCTCCCGGTCTACATTCTTAGCGCCTGTGACTCAGAGGGGCGTGAGACTGTGCCCCTCTGAAATCTCGGGGAAGACGCTGACAGACGTGCCCAGACCCTGTGGCCTTCCCTCGTGGGGAGGGGCTGGGGCGGACAGAAAGCACTCGAGGAAAACCCCTGGTGACTCTGCCACTGTGGAGCTTCTGAGGCAAACACCTGCATCGTTCACCTCCTTCCCGCAGACCGCTGACAGTGCCTGGCACGTAGTCGGGGCGGCAAGACGTCTTCACATCGAATTCAGCGGAGGTGTTAATTAAATCCAACTACCCTGCTTTCTTGAGTACTTACCTAACCCCACGTCTAAGCTGCATAGTGTGTCTTCCAGGGAAGCTGCTGGCTCTCTTTCCGCGGGTTTTATTTTTCTGGGTCTCTAGGTTGCGGGGATATTTGGTGGCGAGAGGTTTGGGGAGGGTGGTGGCGGTTACAGCAGTTCCATGACAATAAAAGAGTGTGGCGAAGGCCTCTGTACTGCCTGTTTGGGCCCGTGTTTCCTTTCTTGCTTTCCCACATGACGAGAGTTTCCAGCATCCTCCTGGTACCATCTTAATGTGGAGCTAACCCGGAGGGTCACAGAGCATCTGTCTGATGCCGTCTATGGTGGGCTCATCTTGGTTTTACTCTGTTCTTGGTTTTTTATCTCTTCTCCTAGGGGGTTGGCGTAGGAGCAGCAGTGGTCTCCTAACCAGAGAACAGATTCCTGAGATTTCCCCACCAATCTGAGATGCGACCTCTTGTGACCCAGCCTTGTGTTCATCGCCTGTTTGTCACTCTGCTTGCTTCTAAGCCTGCGGGCTCTTAGGGTTCAGAAGGTCCAAGCTCTCTGTTGCCTGCACCAAGGGTTTGCTTTCTCTTCCAGAAAAAGAAAAAAAGACCTTGTTGGTTTGTAAGAGCTGCAATGGGTACTGGAAGCATTTGGACAAAACTGCTTTTCTGTGAGCTCAGGGTGGCAATTTAATTAATCTGTCAAACCAGATTATTAATTTATCAAAAGCTGTGAATTCCACTTGGAACAAGTTATTAGTCAAGGACACCACGGCTGTTATCCTTTATGGTCAAATGTATGTAGCTTATCAAGCTCCAGTAATAAATCACATTTTGCTCTCATTCCAAAAGAAAAATCTATTTTTTGGTATTGTTTACAGAAGAAAACCACATATTGATTAAAATATATATATATATATGAATAACCTAAGTCCCTAATCTTAGCTATAACATGACAAAGAATATAAAGGAATAAATGGAAGTTGGCAGGGACAAAGGAAGCAAAAACTCTGGAAAAAAACTTCTAACAGCAAAAAGTGAGTCTTAGATGAAGGCATTACAAAAGCATTGCAAATGCCCTCATTTGGCCCTTATAATATAACATAGCACTTCCTCCGATGAGTGAAATGAAGAGATGATTATCACTTTAATAGTGAATGGTGCGTATACTGTAGTGACTCCAAGCCTAGGGAGAAAGGGAGTGACACAGGGGCCACACAGGATGCCTGGGGGGAGCAATGGCCAGAGAAATTCGTTCTCGTGAATGTGCAGTGGTGCCCTGATCCAGCGGCCCACCGGCGCCGGGTACTGTCCTTCCTGGGCAGAACGAATGAAAGACGTGGCCTCGGGCTCCCTCAGGTCTGCGCTGAGGACTGGCCGAGGGACAGCGGCATTTTCTAGATGGCTAGAGGAGCTTTGCAGCGATGAACGTGATCATTCTCACAGAGTCGAGTCCTGAAGGTGCTCAGAAGTTGTGCGCAATTATAAACAACTCCCAGATCAAAGCAAAATATTTTTAGACTTGTTCACATCTATTCCTCGTAAACACCAAAATTGAATCTTCATTCTCTCCTCGTTTTTTCCATCTCGTCTTTTCCATCGTGTTCCTCTCGTTTCCAGCCCTGCCCGCTCTTCACCGAGCACAGCCACGACTACTCCACGTATTGACCGAGTCCTTTTTGCAGAAAATGGTCTTTCGCTTTGCCATGTTATCTGCGCGTCATCATTTTCGCCAATTTGTGCCGAAGGTTCTCTACTTTGGCGCCCCAGACCCTGTGACCTCCCTGCCAGCGGGCATCTGCCCTGTGGCATCCCACAGTCCCTGTCACCAGCCTGCTGTGATAGAAAACACGCCACAGGCTGTTTCTGCCTCGCCTCTGATTGGCTCATTCATTCCCATCACCTGAAGATCTTTCTGGTCTGTTCGCCTTTTACGCAGTGGTCCAGCCTCTTCACATGGGAGGCAGCCCGGGCTCTGGAGCCAGACTGCCTGACCCGTGGTCTGGCTCTGCCACTTACCGTCTGCGTGACCTTGGGCAAGTCACTTCCTCCCTCTGTGCCTCATTTTCCCCATCTGTAAAGTGGGCGTCGTACTAATGGCTGCTTAGTAGTGCTGTGCGAAGGTTGAGTTAACGTGGGAAATGAGCTTAGAATACGCCAGACATCTAGTGAGCAGTGTTCAAGTATATGATAAAGTCAAAAGAAGGTTCTCCTTTAAAAATAACTTAAAATTTTGTTACAGGTACAACACGTCCGCGGTACAGAAGTCAGAAAACACGTATCAGCAGAAAGAAAGGAATGAACACAAGACCAGTTCTCGGGGCTCTGAGGAGCCCTGGGGCCGACCTGGGGCTCGAACCTGGAGTTGCTGGTTCAGCGCACTCGGCGCAGCGTCCTGCGAGTGGCACCGAGGCCGGGATCAGTGCCCGGGGACAGTGGCTCCTGCCCGGGGCTGGGGTTACTGTGGCGCGCGGGGAGCTAGTTACACAAGGAACATGCAGGTTCGCGCTCAGGCCAGGCCTTCCCCATAGATGGCAAATACGTGTCTCAAACCCAACACTTTTGCTGCAGTGGGCGGAGACCATAGGAGGGGCCACGAGACCCTGTTCCCGGCTGGGAGGTGACCGGCAGCTCTCCACCTCCATCAGCCCTGCCTATTACTAAATACGTCCCTTTACATGAGATGCTCCTGGTTGTCAGTGTTTGGTCTTTTGGGTCTCTGTTCTCTACCATTTCCATTTTTTTCTTCTTTCTTTTAAAATTCCTAACACAGGCTTTTATGCATCTAATTTACATATGTTAGTAGCTAGCACTGAAGGGTTTTTTAAATATGTTTCCTTCCCGTGATATTGACTAGCGTCCCTAACAAACAGAGCAGAACACCAGCCTTTAAAAAAAGGGGGCAGGCACAGGAAGCAAAGAGTTTGGGAAACATTTCAGGCTGTTGGGAAAGGACAGAAAAGAGACCTCAGTTTCAGGGTCCTAGGAAGGAGTCTCAGCCAGCTGGGGTGTGCGGGGCTGGGGAGCCCGTCTGGCGAGGACAGGGCAGAGTGCAGAGGGCGTTGTCTGGGGTGTGGTTAAAACACAGGGCAGATGCACCTTGCAGCGAGGCGGGGTCCGCTGCACCACCCTGGGCCGTGGGAATTGTAACTCCAGACTTGCAAGAAGTAGCCCCGGCCCAGGGCAGAGGGGGACAGAATGGTGAAGCCTTTGGCTTTGTGGCATCCAGGAATGACACTGCACTGCAATCTGAAAGGGTGAGCGCAGAGTTTAGGGACAAAGGACCTCACTGGCTGCAGTAGTGGCAGCTGGCAGGGGTGACACTGGCGGAGGACGAAGTACCCACCCATGGGGTAGCACCGCGCAGGCCTGTGGGCCCTGGGCCTGTGAGATTTGCGACTCCACCGACTCAGTGATCCTGGAGAACTAGAGTGCAGGCGACGGTCCACCTGCACCTGGGTTCTTTTCTTTCTTTCCATAGGTAAGTGATCCAGAGTTCCCTTGGTCTTGCAGTCTGAGGGGCCAGATTTGCTGCAGGGAGAGAACCATGTATTTCAGGGAAATGGAAGAGGGCCTGAGTCTCCCTCACACGTGTCTCAAGGGTCCCTGTCCATGTTTCTAATGCCCTTAGCACCTGGAACATGGGAACGTGCTGAATGAATGAATGAATGAGTAGGGAATATACTGAATTCCCACACTCAGAAAGTAAAAAAAAATTGCACAAAACTGCATGTTCTATAATAAGAGATTGTATGAATGAGTTTATCCCTGAGACATTCTATAAAGCAAGTTGTTCAGGGGACAGAGGGTAAGAGTGGTCACAGAGCTCAGGACACCAGAGGCTGAGGATGGAAAATACAGATGCCGCAGGGCGTGGTGACTTGTGCCTGCAGTCCCAGCTACTGGGGAGGGTGAGGTGGGAGGACTGCTTGAGACCACAAATTCAAGACCAGTCTGGACCACATAGTGAGACCCCATCCCCCCTGACAATAATACTGAAGAGACATATGGATATGAGACCATATAATTTATCTGCTAAGTCAATACAATTTTGAGAGTAAATTATAATTATTAAATTATTGACTTACAGACTGAAAATTGGTTTCTTGTATAATATCTATAATATAGTTTACATATTAAAATGGTTTTACAAGAAAATTCTTTCTAAAAGGTAAAAATGGCATATATCCATGTACATTGAAGCAAATTCAAAAATAAATACTTTTTCTTGTTTTAGAGACTCACTAGGTTGCCCAGGCTGGAGTGCAGTGGTGTGATCGTAGCTCACTGCAGCTTTGAATTCCTGGGCTCAAGTGATCCTCCTGCCTCAACTTCCTGAGTGGCTAGGACTACAGGTGCACATCACCACACCCAGCTAATTGTTAATTTTTTTGTAGAGTTGGGGTCTTGCAACATTGCCCAGGCTAGTCTCGAACTCCTGGCCTCAAGTGATCCTCCTGTGTCAGCCTCCCAAAATGCTGGGATTATAGGCATGAGCCACTGTGCCCAGCCAAAAACGAATTCTTTATACTGGTTTGAACATTAAAGATAATGTAAGCAGAATAATTATTCTTGATACATATTCACATACTTTAATCAGTTTATTAACCATATTGATCTCTAATACTTTGTTACTGTTACTTTCCAAAGAATGTTTTTTGGTTTTTTTCTGTGTGCTCTTACTATTTAAAATTTTTTTCACAAAATTATCTAAGATCTTCAAACTTGCACTTGAAGGTTAATTAATTTGAAATTATTGACATCTTTAATTGACACTTTTCCATAGACCATAAAATTTTTAATTAACAAACTCTCTCTACAGGTGCTGAGGTACCTGGTAAGTTCAGATCATATTCTGCTACAGGGAGAATATTCTCAATTGCAATCATTTTTGCATTGAATATGTAAATGGTTCAGCCCAAATATTCACACAGGTGCTGTCTTTCTGTCTCTATTCACAGTGCTTTTCTTTGACAAAATTTTTATGAGACAAAATTTGTCAAGTAAGTTACCTCTGTTATGATTTTTTAAATCTTTTGCCAAATTTAGATGCTACAAAAATTATAGCCTTTTTCAATTTCATTCCATTCCAGTAAAATAAAATGTATCTAGTTGAAAATAAGAGCTCTAGCAAAAGACTTAAAATATTCCAAAACTCAATTATCAAATTTTTTTATTCTTATTTCAGCATATTGTAGGGGTACAAAAGTTTAGGTTACGTATATTGCCCTTGACCCCCCAGCCCCCCCCCCCGAGTCAGAGCTTCAAACGTGTCCATCCCCTAGACAGTGCGCATCGCACTCATTATGTATGTATACACCCATCCCCTCCCCCACCCACATCTGCCCGACACCCAATCAATGTTATTCCTAAGTGTGCTCTTAGGTGATGATCAGTGAAACCAATTTGATGGTGAGTACATGTGGTGCTTATTTTTCCATTCTTGGGATACTATCAGTTTATAAAGTATCGAGAGGATCGTTTCTAAAACACTGCTGTGCTTCATCAGAATGTGTATCTGTATTGTTACCACAAAAACAAATTGCTTTATTTTTAACGCTGAAGTTTTAAACTGAATTTACAATAGCATTTACAATAATGTCAAGTGCTTCATCATTGACAGAGGGAATCTCTGTAGCTTTACTTTGAAAATATATGAAAAATCATATCATTGTAATTTGCTTAAATTATTTTCTGTTTGAAGAGTCCGATGACATCATTATAACGCTGTCATAATTTATCTGTTTGCAAAATTCCTCTTCTGCCAAAGCAACATGAACCACTATTATTTTACTTTTCAAACACGATCAGGAAAACTTAGAATTGCAAATAAGTAAAATTAATTTGGAAGACGAACTGTCTGATCTAAATGAAAGTCTTGCTTCATAGAGTAATAAGTAAACAAACCCGCTGCTGCCGCCCATATTAAATTGTCATTTTTGAACACAGTCTCCTTAAAGGAACTATTAATTTTTGAAGGACACGCTGATGCCTTTTCAGCTGATTTAGATCTTCTGGGTTCCACGTGGTCAGTGACACAGCCCTTACGGTAGATGTCAAATGTCGACAACATTTAGTATAAGTTACACATTTATCATCAACTGTTTAGAGAAATGGAAATTTACTACTTAATTTTTTTATTAAACATATATTCTCTATTGTTTTAGTTCATGCCTGATAAAAGGGTTTATGGCACATAAAAAAGCACTACCAAACAATAAAATAAGCAGTTCTACACTTACTCCATGCAATAACGGCAAAACCACAGTGGTGACAGAATCGGGAATATGCTCCTTTTCTTTATGGCGGGTCTATGCAGTCTCTGTGTCCTACGTATACATCACGTGTCTCTAACATACAATTCCCAACAATCCCACTGACTCCACCAACTGGGGCCTGGTAGCTTTGTGCCCTGCACAGGCCACAGCGTGGGAAAAGGCCCAGCTGGTTGATGAGCCAAATAACCAACGGAGATATTGGTAGTGAATACTTTTGTCCTCGCTGCCAGAGACTGAAAGCAGTTAGCTGTTCCTCCCTCCTCGGTACTGAGCACACTTTGTTTTCTCACCAAGAGCTTCCTGCGTGTTGTCTTCAAAAGGAAGGAGTATATGGACTCACATTTGGAAAAGGTTAAGAAAATGAATGGGTTGTAGCTATGCATATTTCAGATGTAACCACCTGGTAAAGTGAAAATTCTGAAACTTTCACATGAGTCTCTCACATTATTAGAGTCCATGGCAGCTGAGGTATACAGACCTGCCTAATGCATCCTGGCTTATTGTAATGTGATGTTTTTGAGATGGGGGTCTCACTATGCTGCCCAGGCTGGTCTTGAACTCCTGGGCTCAAGTGATCCTCCTTTCTCAGCCTTCCAAGTAGCTGGGATTACAGGTGCCACCACCATACCTGGCTTAATGTGATTATAAAAACACTTTATTGAATATGAGCAAATGCTACATAGGATGAGACACAAGGATGACACACAATGTCAATAGGCATAAACTGTGACTGTTCTGGGCCAACCAGGACATAAGGGTCACACAAAACATAGAGGACAGAGAGAAAATCATAATAGCTTTCCAAAAGTGGAATAGACAGAGAATGGTGCAAAAGCAATATTCAAAGAATTAATGGCAGAGAATTTTTGAAAACTGATTAAAGACATGAAGCCACTGGTTGAAGAAGCCTACTAAACATCAAACAGGCTACATAAAAATAATTCAATAAATAAACACAGAAAAAGGAGTTGAAAATTAAAGGAAAAATACATGTTAAAAGCAGCCAAAAGGGAGGGAAATACAAATTGCCTTCAGGGCAGCAACAGTAATGCGTATAGTTGCCTCTCTGGTGAAACACTAGGGCCAGAAGACAATGGAACATCTCTAGAAATAAAGATGTTTTAGAAAGAAATAAACTGATTGCCTAGAGTTCTGTGCCCAGAGAAAGTGTCTTTCAACAATAAAGACACATTAAAAATGTTTTCACCTAGCACTCTGGGAGGCTGAGGCAGGTGGATCGCTCAAGGTCAAGAGTTCGAGACCAGCCTGAGCAAGAGCGAGACCCCGTCTCTACTAAAAATAGAAAGAAATTATATGGACAACTAAAAATATATACAGAAAAAAATTAGCCAGGCATGGTGGCGCATGCCTGTAGTCCCAGCTACTCAGGAGGCTGAGGCAGGAGGACTGCTTGAGCCCAGGAGTTTGAGGTTGCTGTGAGCTAGGCTGACACCACAGCACTCTAGCCCGGGCAACAGAGTGAGACTCTGTCTCAAAAAAAAAAAAAAAAAAAGTTTTCAGACAAACAAAAAAGCAACTGAATTCATCACCAGCATCCTGCACTGAGGGAAGTGCTAAGTGGTTTTCCATAGAACAAAGGAAAATGATCCCAGAGGCCAGAGGCAAAGGAAAAAAAGAAGGAGAATAGTGAAAATCATGAGCAGGTAGATAAATCTAAGTACATATTAATTGCATAAAATAGTAATAACATCGTATGGGTTTTCAAATATATAGGAAAATAAAATACATGGAAAAGAATAGCATCTAAGTCACGAAAGGAGAAATGAGATTAAGTTGTTTTAAATTGAAATTAATTGTTTTAGTGACATTAAATGCTTATGGGCATTTTTGCAATGGGCATAAATAGGATATAAGTGCCACTTTAGATTTTTGTAAGTCAAGGACACCTGTTATAATCTGTAGCATAACCACAAAAATGCTAATGGAAGGGGAATATTGAAATAACCAAAAAGAAAAGTACCCAATCAGACCACATCTAGCTAGGCAGAGCAATTAGTGGTAGGCCGATGCTCTTGCTGAGAACCAATCACATCTTTTAAGAGAGCCCTGGAAGCACGGAAATCCAAAGGAACTAGAATTCCAGAAAGGAGAGAAGCTTTCAGAAGTGAGCTAGAGGTGAGCTGCTGCCTTTTCTCTGGCGCGTTGGTCGATTCTGGGCCCAAGTTAGAGGCTGAGAATCCGTGCTTGCCCTTGGCAGAGCCGCTGCAGGTGGCAGGATGGAGGCGCGTGGAGAGTGGGACCTAGAAGAGCTTTTGGAAACCCTGTGGGGTTGGAGGCAAACATTAGACATACCTAGTCTTCCTGCCCAGAAATTTTCCAAATTCTGAGTCTATCCCCAGGCAAGAGACTAAAAGAGCTGAACCAAATACTTGGAGAAGCAGAGAGAAAGTTCCTGTAAGTCTCCTGGTGTTGAGCAGACAAGGCCCATCAGACTGTCACTTAAAACACTAAAAGGCACATGCCCTGAAAATAAAGGGGAATCAGGGAGATGAAACCTTCCCCAAACTGCAGCTCGTGACCCAGCCCAGGGCCTGACTGGTTGAGAACGTATACTGAGAGGCGCACAGTAGCACTGTTTGTAATAGCCCCAAACTAGAAACTGCTGAAACACTCCACAACAGCAGAATGAATAAGGAAATCATGATACAGTCACCCAGTGGAATCCTAAACAGCAATGACAATACGCAAACTACAGCCACACACAACCATGTGAATCAATTTCACAAACAAAATATTGAGCAAAAGTAGACAGACACAGAAGGCTACACACTGCATTTCATTTACGTAAAGATCCAAAAGGGCCCAAATTCAAGGATGGTGCTAGAAGCCAGGACGGTGGTTACCTTTAGGGAGAAGCTGGCGCATGGAAGGGTCCGTATGAGGGCTGCTGGGGACTTGGGCAATGTCACCTTTCTTGATGTGGAGTTTTATGTGCTCAGTTTGTGAACATCCATTGAGATGTATTTGTGCACTTTCCCCATACATGTGTTATACTTCACTAAAAGTTTTTTTTAAAATCCAAAATAAAGACAGAAAGGAGTGGAGAGAGAACATAGACAAGTAGGAAGAAATAAAAAGCAAAGGTTAAGACAGTAGATTTGGACACAAATATATCAGAAATTGTGTTAAATGTAAATGCACTAAAAAGTCACACTGTATACAAAAAAATAGAACCAAACAATATGCCGCTTAAAACAGATGTATCTAAAACATGAAGCTATAGAAGAATTGAAAACAATAGAATGGCAAAAGAAGATCATTGTAACAATAGCCAGAAGAAAGTTCGTGTAGCTATATTATTAGCCAACACAGGCAAAGTGCATTCATAGAGATGGGCACTTCATAATGATAAAGGGTTTAATGCATTAGGGAGATATAAAAATTCTAAATATTTATGCAGCTAATAATGTGGGCCCAGAATTCATGAAGCAAAAATGGAAAGGACCTCAAGAAAAAATAGATAAATCCAGACATAAGAGGAGATTATAACACACTTCTCTAAGCAACTGATGGGACAAGCACACCAAAAATCAGTAAAGATATAGAAAGTTTGAAAAACACAATGAACAAATTTAACCTATTTGACATGCATAGAACACTGCAAAAAATTGCTCTCATGCTGGTAAGGCATTCTTCTAAGTTCTTGCTGTGGCTACTTAAATTATTATGTTTCAGTCTTTCTTCTTTTTAATATATGAATTTTCTTAATACATTCTAAATACTTTTTAAGTAATGGGCTAAATAGAAGTATATTTTCAAATATATTGTATTAATTAAGAAATTTTTAATTGAATAATTGTACAAATCACATTTCAGAACTTGTGGGATGCAACTAAAGACATGCGTATAGGGAGATTTTTATCCTAAAATATATACAGGAGAAAGAAGAAAGGCTGAAGCTCAAAAATATATCCATATCAATAATTTAGAAAAAGAACTTTAAACATCAAAAATGTAGCAGAAAGGATAGTAGCAGAAACTAATGAAACACACAACAGAGAGGACCAACAAAGACAAGTGCGGACTCAGAAAAACACAAATAGATAAACCCCTGGATAACTGATGAAGGCAAAAAAAGAGAGAAAGCGCAAGGTATCTAAGAAATTAAACAGATTGTTAGAGAACAATTCTATGACAGTAAATTTTAAAATTTAGTTGAAATAAAAAATTCCTAGTGCTGAGCATGGTGGCATGTACCTGTAGTACCAGCTACTCAGGAGGCTGAGGCAGGAGGATCTCTGGAGCCTGGGAATTCAAGTCCAGCCTGGGCAACATAGCAAGGCACTTACTCTTAAATAAAAATTCCTAGATATAAGCACATTTCCAAAAAGTAGAAAAAATATAAAAAATCTAGTCTTATAACTATAAAATAAATCTCTAATTTAAAATTGTCCCTCAAAGAAAGTTTCAAGCCCAGATGTCTGAATTGGTGAACTTTGCCCAACTTTTAAGGAAGAGGTCATTCTAATTTTATATAAACTCTCCAGTTAATACAAAATAAAGAATTACTCCCCAACACATTTTAGGAGTCATGCATCTTGATGTGAAAACCTTAAGAAAAATAATAGCAAACAATCCATACACAGGAAAAGGATAACACATTATGACCAATTGGGTTTATTCCAAGAACGTGTGATCAGTTTAACCTTTGAAAATTCATCAATCTAATTTGCAAAAGAAAACAACAAAAGGGATAATTTATATACTCATCAGTAAATGCAGAAAAATCTCTGATAAAATTCAATATTTGTTTATGACAAAAACTCTTAGTTGGCTGGGCGAGGTGGCTCCCGCCTGTAATCCTAGCACTCTGGGAGGCCC
>CM052455.1:421382-442521 GCA_028533085.1 Varecia variegata | reverse complement strand
CTCGAGGTCAGGAGTTCGAGACCAGCCTGAGCAAGAGCGAGACCCCGTCTCTACTAAAAATAGAAAGAAATTATCTGGCCAACTAAAATATATACAGAAAAAATTAGCCGGGCATGGTGGCGCATGCCTGTAGTCCCAGCTACCTGGGAGGCTGAGGCAGTAGGATCACTTAAGCCCAGGAGTTTGAGGTTGCTGTGAGATAGGCTGATGCCACGGCACTCACTTTAGCCCAGGCAACAAAGCGAGACTCTGTCTCAAAAAAATAAAAAAAATAAAAAACATAAAAAAAAACTCTTAGCTAACTAGTATCAGAAAAAAACTTTCTTAATCAGATAAAGGATATAAATAGCACATATCGAAAATCACACTCGATGTTGCAACGTGGAAAACTTTCCCTTTGAGATCAGAAACAGATAATGTTACCTGCTATCACCTCTTCTGGTCAACATTGTACTGGAATTCCTAACAAGTGGGGTAAAGAAAAAAAATCCCCAAATAAATGTAATAATACGAGAGTACAAAATAACTCACATGACATGATTATACATATTTAAAAATTTTAAATTATAGATAATTAGAACTTATAAGTGAGTTTAATAAGGTTCATAGTTACAAGGTCAATAAATAAAAATCAATTACATTCGAATATATCAAGAACAAAAAGAAAGTGAAATTTATGAAAGGAAACCATTCACAATAGCACCAAAGGTATAAAACACCTACGAATAGATCTAAAAAAACTTGTGTAACTTTTCTATGCAGAAAAGTATAAAATATTATTAAGAGAAATTAAAGAAGGCATAAATAGATCCCAAAATTTGTGAATTAGAAGATTCAGTGTTGTAAAGATAGAAATCTTCCCTAAATAGATAAGTAGGTTTAATGTGATGCCAATCAAAGTATCAATGGTCTTATTCTCCCTAGAACTTGTCATGATTAATATAAAATGTACATGAAAAACCAAAGGACTAAGAATAAGGTAGAAGAACTTACTCTGTCACATGACAAGAGTTATTTTTAAAGCTACAGCAATTAAGAAAATGTGATATTGGTTCAAGGAGACAAGTAGCCCAATGAATTGGAAAAGAGAATCCAGAAACTGGCCAACTTATGTACAGACACATAATTTATGACAATTTTGACACTGCAGAGGAATAGAAAAGGAGAGTGTCTTTTTATAAATGGGGCTGGAATAATTGAATACCCATTTGGGAAAATGACTTCTTCTATAAGACATAAATAAAAAATAATTCCAGTTTGATAGTGGCTCTAAATTTGAAAGACAAAAAAATAAAGCTTTTAGAAAATACTATATGAAAATATCTGCATGAGTTTATCACAAGGAAAGCTTACTTATAGAAGACACTAAAGCACTAGCCTTAATGGAAAAGACAGATAATGTGGATTCCATTACATTTCAGAACTTCTATTCATTAAAAGATACCATAACAAGGCCGGGTGCGGTGGCTCACGCCTGTAATCCTAGCACTCTAGGAGGCCGAAGCGGGAGGATCGCTCGAGGTCAGGAGTTCGAGACCAGCCTGAGCAAGAGCAAGACCCCATCTCTACTAAAAATAGAAAGAAATGATTTGGACAGCCAAAAATATATATAGAAAAAAATTAGCCAGGCATGGTGGCACATGTCTATAGTCCCAGCTACTCGGGAGGCTGAGGCAGGAGGATTGCTTGAGCCCAGGAGTTTGAGGTTGCTGTGAGCTAGGCTGACACCATGGCACTCTAGCGAGGACAAAAAAGCAAGACTCTGTCTCAAAAAAAAAAAAAAAAAATACCATAACAAGACTGAAAATGCAGGCCACAGAATGGAAAAAGATATTTCAACATTTATATAACCAATAAAGGACTCAGATCTAGAAGACATGAAAGATTTCTATATATCAATAAGAAAAGGACACACAACAGATAGAAAAAATGGGCAAGTAATTGAATAGGCAAGTCATCAAAAAAGGATATCTGAACGGCCAGTGAAATACCTTAAACTCACTGGTAATCATGGAAATGCAACTGAAATACATGACAATACACTACTAATCACTCTCAAAATAAAAAACAGATAAAACTAAAAGTACATGAGGATGTGCAGCCTTAGGTGCCCCATCTACTGCTAGTGGGAGTGTAAATTGGTACAGCTTTGGAAAACAAATTGTGCTTATCTATAAAAGCTGATTAGTTGCACAGCCTTTGACCTAACAGAAATGCATGTATAGGTATAGCGAGGCACTGCACAAGAATATTCAGAGCAGCATTTTATTTGTCTTAGCCCCAGACTGGAAATAAACAAAATGGCCAGCGGTAGACTAGACGAACAGACAGCAGACTGGGTGAGTGTTCACGCCAGTCTGCATCCACACCTGCAACGACACGGAGAAAGCTCACGAGCACAATGTGAGCAGAAGTCAGACTCCGAAGAGTAAAAATGGATGATTCTATTTACATGGTTTAATAAACAGAAATATAAAAATAGTGTTAGAAGTCAGGAGCGTGGTTAGCTTCAGAGAGGCAATACATCGATTAGGGAAGGGCATGAGGAGGCTGCTAGAACATTCTTTTTCTCAACCTGAATCAGGTTACACTGATGCTTGCTTTGTGATAATTACTGAGCTGTACAATCTCTGCTGTGTGTACCTTCTAGGATGTTTTTTTAAGGCACTGGGGACAAGGGCAGGAACAGAAAGTCCAGCGTGGCCTGCATACCCCCGTCACCGCCAGGGCTCCCACCCTGACACCGCGGCTCCAGCACCCGAGGGAAGGCTAGCAAGGGCTCCTCGAGAACAAGCTGCCCACGAGGACCTACACATTTTGTTCTTATTTTGTCAGATGACAAAATAACACAAGCCCACTGTAGAAAATCAGAAAGGTCTAGTAAAATTTGAAAAAGCAGGAAAGAAATCCTAGTATCTCATCAACCAGAGGCTAGTACCACTCACTCACATTTTGGTTATGTCCCTTTAGATTTTTTCTTTGTATTTTCCTATACTCGTCATCCCATAGTAAAGAGTTTTAAAAATCATCCTTTTTAAATCAAACCATCTCTTAAGAATTTCACATTTTTAAAAAGCTCTTTGTAAGAATCCTTTTTGGGGACCCACAATATTTCATACAATGGTTGACTATAATTATTGGAAATTTTGGTTGCTGATGATTTTTCTATTCAGTAGGTGATTTTGAGGGGTGAAAATCTTGTACAAAAGTATTGGTTTATATGTTGGATTGTTTTCCTAGGTTAGGAGGGAAATGACTGAAATAAACAGTATAAACATTTTTGAGACTCTTAATAGCTATTTTCACATTGCTTTTCTGAAAGGTTGTGACAACAATTTCTCCTCCCGTTGTCACCCACCACCATTTCTACCCTCTTCCACGTGGAACCTCAGTGCGGAACAGATAAGAGTTTTTAACGGAAGAGAGGCCAGAAGTGACTCTTGTCAGGAAAAGAAAGTAAGAGCCTTTCATGGATTATGTGTCACCAAGTGTGACCGGATTCAGGTGGCCACGGCTTAGCCTCCGTCAGGGGTGAGTCGTCTTATCTCTGTGACCTGTTGGTGTCCCCCACAGCTCCTCAGTCACCATGTTTGAAAGACCTGAAAACCTGGGCACTCCCAAGAGCCTCCCACTCCGGTCTCTCCCATCAAACACACATTCACATTCATGCATGTTCATGCGTGTACACACACACACACACACACACACACACAGAAAAAGCTACTCGCTACAACCATTTTTACCCACATTTATAAATGACAGTGTCCACTCCTGCAGCGCTGCATGTGCCTTTGCTACTTTAGTAGTGTGGCCTCATTAAATCGCTGTTTTGATATTCACATCACGTATTTTTACTGGACTATATCCACACCAGCTTGGGGGTGGGAGACACGGCCCTACGAATAAAACATTCATTTATCACTGTGGCTAATAAGGTTCTCGTTCTCTTATTTCTCTGCATATTTTTCTTTTTCTTTTCTTTTCTTTTTTTTTCTTTTTTGAGACAGGGTCTCACTCTGTCACCCTGGCTAGAGTGCCGTGGCGCCAGCCTAGCTCGCAGCAACCTCAGACTCCTGGGCTCAAGCGATCCTCCTGCCTCAGCCTCCTGGGTAGCTGGGACTACAGGCATGCGCCACCATGCCCGGCTAATCATACTTTTCTTTTTATCAGGGAGCTGAAGCATGTAGCCGACATCTGTGAAACTTTCCATACCCTCACCTTAGAGTATGAGCCGTCAAATTCCACTAATGCAAAAGAAAGTATGAGATAAAGGAGTCCTAACACCCCAGATTACACCACACAAGCCAGTGTAATCATTAACCACTGACTGGAGCCCGGGAGCTGTCCCTGTTTATCCACTTCCCGTTTGCCAGTATGTTGCCTTTAAGCCCCCCCTTTACTTCCTTGCTATGGAAGGGTTCTAGAACATTCTCTCTGTGCAGCTTTCCCCTTTGCCTCATTTCAAGTTAGGGATCGATGTACAAACCCTCCAGGGTGCCCTGTGCTGGAGCAGGTGCCGAGTGGCTCAGGGTACATGATCCTGGATCCTCCCACAAAGTGTCTCAGAGTCTAGGGGAGAGACAGGCGGGGCACAGTGACCAAGCTCACGGAGGACCGCAACCAGCGGTGAAGGATTGCGCCAAACAAGCTCCTTGGCACCAAGTCGGGGCAAGAACTTCAGCTTCATCTGTCCTGTCATTTTTTCTCTAGCTAATCATGTATCTCTGGTAACAACCCTAAAATTGAGACCCCGCCAGAGCTGAGAAAGAAATATGTATCACCCTAGTATTGAGTTAAGAGGACCAATCTCTCTGCCACTGTTTATATGATCTCATAATATATTTACAAATATTTCTTGTATCCTTATGGATATGATTTTCTATATTTTTCTTAAAAGAAGGAGAAATTGCTACTTATACGAACTTATAATCTATTTTGAAATATTATTTCTCATATTTTTATGGACAACCTCTTGTATTTTTTTCAAAGGAGGAGAAATCCACGAGTAAAGGACTGCATGAGCATTTTCCCGCCTCCGCCCGCCTTCTGCACAGATGTTGATCAGTCTTCGAGAGCCCACTTAGGCAGCCTTTGGAGTCTCACGTGGGAAGGATGGTGTGAAAATGACATTCACAGAAATACTCTGGACTTGCATGGGTCACTTGTGGGAGACAAATTGAAACAAAAAATCCAGAGCACACTGGTGACATGTTTTGCAGAGATGACAGCACTTACATTCAAGGACTTTCCATAAAATATGAGGAGTTGGGTACTCTACTTCTAGGAACAAAAAAGTGACTACTGGTAGGAGCCAAATCCTCAAAACTATCTCTGAGAGGTGGGACCATATTCTACATTCATTTCTCTGAATACTGTGAAGAGGTTAATTACTTAATTTGCCCATTCATTTGGTAAATGCTTGCCATGCTCTGGGCATTAGAGTCGCTATAGAGATACTAGCAAAGTCCTCCCTCATGAATGCTGTGTTCCAGTGGAAAAGACAGTCGATCAACAAAGAGAGCATGTTAGTAACGGGGAGGATAGGGGAGCTGCTTTAGACATGACCATGAGACATAGCCTCTCTGGAGGCATCTACCTACAGCGGTGAAAACTAAAAAGATCCTGGGGAAACTGGGAGATTTCTCCAGCTCTGTTTCACTAGTTGTATTAATTGGATCAGGTTGCCATGACAAAGTATTACTGACTGAGTGCTTTAAAAAATAAATTTATTTTCTCACGATCCTGGAAGCTAGAATTCTGAGATCAAGGTGTCAGCAGGGTCGGTTTCTTCTGAGACCTCTCTCCTCTGCTTGCAGATGGCCGTCTTCTCCCTGTGTCCTTACAGTCTTCCCTTTGTGTATGTTTGTGTCCTGATCTCTTCTTATTATAAAGACTCCAGTCTTACTGGATTAGGGCCCTGGTAGGGCTGCTACAACAAAAATACCATAAACTGGATGGCGTATACACAACAGAAACTATTTCTTACAGTTCCAGAGGCTGGGAAGTCCAAGATCAAGATGCCAGCAGATTTGGTGTCTGGTGAGGACTCGTTCTCTGCTTAATAAATGGCACTCTCTTGCCGTGTCCTCAATGGTGGAACGGGCAGACAGGCTCCCTCGGGCCTCTTTTATAAGGGCTATAATCCCATCCATGGGGTGGGGCCCTCGTGGCATAGTCACTTCCCAAAGGCCCCACCTTCTAATATTGTCCACATCAGGGATTAGGTTTCAGCTGTGAATTTGGGGGGGGGGACAGAAACATTCAGACCATGATAGGCCCACCCTAATAATCTCATTTTAACTTAATTACCTCTTTGAAGACCCTGCAGCATATGAATTTTGGGGGAACAAAATTCAGCCCATGACACTAGTTATAAAATGAATGCTTGCAGGAGTAGGGAGTCTGCAGCCTAAAGGTCACACGTGGCCCTCCAGATCCCCAAGCACAGCCCCTCAACTGAATCCAAACTTCACAGAATGAATCCCTTTATTAAAAAAGGGTTTGTTCTGTAAAATTTGGAGTCAGTCAAAAGGCCGCACTCAAGGATCAAGAAGGCCACGTGTGGTCCCAAGTCTGCAGGTTACCTGTCCCACCCCTTAACTCCCACCAGTCTGCAAGCTACCCTTTCGAGAAGGCTAACACTCAAGGGGGTTAAGTGACATGCCCAAAGCCTGAGGGACAGAAAATTCTAGAAGCAGAATTCAAACTTAGCTCTATCTGCATCAAAATTTCTCCCTGCATCTAAACCTCAGGGAAGCCAATGGGAGAAGCTTAGTTTTGAGTGATCATTTGTGGTGATAAATTAGGGCTGGTCCTTGGAGGACCGTGATGGGGGTGAGATCCTCCCTCCGCTGGCCTCTGCTCTGCCCTCCCGTGCTGCAGGGGACTTCGTGGTGGAGGAGCGCAGGTGTGTGCACTCAGGTTCCGCCACTGCCCAGTTCTTGGACCCTGTGCAAGTTCGTCAACAGCTCCCACGTTATTCTGTTTTCCCACGTGTGAAACTCTTCAGGGGCATGGGAGGAGGGTGATAATTACCAGAGATAAGACACATAAAGCACCTGGCATGAGGTTCATCCTCCTTTAGCCACTGGCATAATACATGCTGTCTGTTGACTGGGAATATCCATAGTTACTGTTAGGAGCTCTGTGATCTGTGATCGAGGCAGCACGTGGAATGCACCTCGGCACCAGTGTCCATCGGGAAGGCAGCCCTCACTGCTGTTAGTCTTTCCTTCTTCCCTGCCTCACACTGCTTCTTCTCCACCCCATCGCTGCTCCGTGGGCCCTGCTGGTCTGCCCTAAGCCCTGTGCTGTCCCGGGCATTATCTTGCTATCCTCATAGATGACTCTGCTCTCACACAAATGGGATTCTGAGCCCATTTCCAGGAGCAGCGCATTCTAATGGGCAGGGTGGGTCTCCGACCAAGGCCATACATCACATCTGACTATCAGAGCAAACCGTTGGCGATTTCACGCGACAGCAGCAATCATCTGAGCTGGGGCTGACAGCTAAAATGTTAACTCCTGATTAATGAATTCAATCAAGGCTTTGCCAACTCATAAATTGTTCAGGCACGCTGTTCACTCAAAAGATCTCTTGTTGGCTAATTGCTTAAGTGATTTTTAAAATTGTTTTAATGAACCACACTGCAGTTGGATTCTGTGCTATTTTTTTTCTGTCAATAAGAGAAAGGTTCATGATGTGTATGAAAAAAATAACTTAGGTTATGATCTGGACCTTGTGGGATGGAAACGGATGCAGAGGGCAGAAAACTTGCCCTGGCCTGGGGTTTAAAGCCATGTCGGAAGTTTGGTTTCATCTTCTTCCTATTTCTTCCCGCCGGCCTCATCTCACGCATTCTGCTTGGAACATGTGGCTTGGGGCTGCAGCAGTTCCGAAGTCAATAAACCTGAGTGAGCCCATAGCTCTTACTGTGGACAAAATCTAACAGCCACGAAATACCATGGGGTGGTTTACAGCCTGCCAATAACATCTCCCTTGTTGCTGCTCAGGGCTAGTTCCCCTGGGTGTTGATAAGATGTCATCCCACCCACCCATCCCCTAGCCCCTCCTTTGTGCAGGCTGCCATGTGTCTGCCAGGAAGGGTCCAGGGGGAATCAGGGGAAGTTTTATGGGCTAATGTGTCTGCAGAGGTGAGAAAAATGAGAACAAGGTAGACGGCGGCTGTGACGTGACTGGACTGTGCCTTTACCCTGGGACCTAATAAAACAGCAGGTGGGAGAGAGGGGGTGAGGGAGAGCCACAGAAACCATGCAGGTAAGAGAGAAGAAATGAATACAAGGCAAAAGAAGAAAGATATCGAGACAAAGTGAAAGATAAAGACCGTAAAAAGAGATAGAAAATGAGAAATTGAGTACTATAAAGAGAAAGAGCCAGAAATATAGAGATAGAATTAAGAATCCGGAGATGGAAAGAGATAAAGTAGGGAGAAAATTAGAGCTCTAATGTAAAAGAGAGAACAAAGGAAGTTAGTGGGGAGAGAGAAAGAGGAAAAAAGGGGTTGAGGGGAGAATAACATCACTTGGAAATTGTATTTGGCAAGGTGGCATCAATATTCATTTGCTCTCTCTGCAGTTAGCTCCTAGAGAACATTCCAGGACTTTACCGCTGCAGTCCGTACATCCTCTCTTATGTTCGAAATGTTGCTTAGGTAATGACTTCATTGATCTAAACCCTAGCTCCACTTGACACGCCATTTTGTACCACACAACTTCAATGGCTGAGCACTTAAGCTTTGTGGAGTGTTACCGAAGTGTGACACTGAGCACTTGTCATGGTTTCTTCAGTTGTAAATGACTTTCACCCTCTGTGTATCAGACTTTCTCAGGCGGCTATAAAACGTTGCCATCTCGGGAGACATGTGGTCTGCTACAACCTTTTCCTTTACGGTTTGGTTTCTGTGTCCTGTTTTTAAAAAATCCTTACTTGCTTCAAGGTCACAAAGAAATTCTCCTATGTGTGTTCATGAAGCTTTAAGTTTCACCCTTAAATCTATAATCCATTTGGAATTTATTTTTGTATATGGTATAAGGGAGTAGGGAGGATCAAGTTTCATTTTTCCCTCACCCAAATATCTAGCTGATGTAGCACCATTAACTGAAGACTGTCATTCCCGCACGGGTCTGCAGTGCTACTCCTAAATAAATTCAAGGATCAATACTGTATTCCATTCCATCGGTTTGTCTAACCTGGCACCAATACCACACATTCTAGCTTTATAATAAGTCTTGATATCTCACACAGGAAGTTCCCCACATTGTATTTCTTTAGATGTCTTGGTCATTGCATTTCCTTATGAATTTTAGAATCAGCTTGTCGATTTCCATACAAACACACACCCACAGCAATCTGAGGGAATTTTGATTGGGATTTTACTGACTCTATCAATCAATTTGAGGATAATGTATGTACCAAGTTTTCTCCATACCTTTAGTCTCTTTCTAATTCTTGATATATTTTAGTCCATGATCATGTACGTTCTTCCATTTACTTAGGTCTTCTTTAGTTTCTCTCAGTATTATTTCCTTGCCTTGAACATCTGTCATCAGAGTTAGTCCTATTTGATTTTAGATGCTATTGTATACAGTACCTATTTTTTAAAGTTTATGTTTGTTGCTGCTACAGGAATATAATTATTTTTTTAAATTTTCTATGTTGATCTTGTATGTGACAATTTGTTGCAATAATCTGTAGGCTTAAATAATTTGTCTACATAAACAATCATATTATTTGCAAAAAAATAAAAAAGATAGTTGTAATTTTGCCTTCCAATCCCATACTTTATATTTATTTTCATTACTTTATTGTATTGGTTTGAAACACCAATAAAATTTTAAATATAAGTGGTGATAGCAGACATTCTTATCCTGACCTCAGAGAGAAAGTTTTTAATATTTCACCATTAAGGATAATATTTGCTATAGGTTTTTTAAAAGATAACCATATCAGGTTAAGAAATTTGCCTTCACTTGTTGGGTTTGCTAAGAGGTTTTAAAAATTAGCAGTGGATATAGAATTTTATCCAGTGCTTTTTCTACATCTACTGAGATAATTGTATAATTTTGCTTCTTTATTCTGTTAATGTGTGAATTGCATTGATTGATTTTCAAATGTTAGGCTAGTCTTCCATTCTTGGAATAAACCCAACTGCATCATGATATATTATCTTTTTTTTCTGTATCGCTCATTTTTGTTCGCTAATATTTTATTTGAGATTGTTACACAATTTATAAGTGAGATTAGTCTATAAATATGCTTTTTAAATATTGCTTCTGTGGGTTTTGGAATCAAGGTTACATTGGTCTGAAAAAATAAGATAAGAGAAGTTCACCTTTTTTCTACTCTTTGGGAGGGTTTTATTCTCTGTAGGTAGCATTACTTTTTCTTAAAGATGTGGTACAGTTTGGCAGTGAAGTCATCTAGGGCTGTGGTTTTCTTTGTGGAAAGTATTTTTAAAGTGTTTTTTAAGATAACAATTTTTGAGGTATAATTTACAAAGAATAAAATTCACTCTTTTTAAATGTACAAGTAAATGAGTTGGTTTTTTTTTTATTTCAGGATACTATGGGGGTACAAATATTTTGGTTACAAGTTATGACTTTGCCTCACCCGAGCCAGGATTAGAGGCGTGCCCTTCCTCCCTACAATGCTCACCGCGTCCATTAGTTGTGAGTTTACCCACCCGAAACCCCCTAATCCCTGGAGAATATTACTACCGTGTGAGCACCATAGTGTTGACCAGTTAGTGCCAAGTTGATGGCGAGTACATGTGGAGCCTATTCTTCCGTTCTTATGATACCACGCTTCGGAGGATGGGCTCAATCTCTATCCAGGATAATATAAGAGGTGCTAGATCACCATTGTTTTTTGTAATTGAGTAGTATTCTGTGGTATATATATACCATATTTTATTAATCCACTCATGGATTGATGGGCACTTGGGTTGTTTCTACATCCTTGCAATAGTGAATTGTGCTGCCATAAACATTTGAGTGCAGATGTCTGTATTATAGAATGTCTTTTTTTCCTTTGGGTAGATGCCTAATAGTGCTATTGCTGGATCAAATGGTATTTCCATTTTCAGCTCTTTGAGGTATCTCCAGATTATTTTCCACAGAGGTTGTACTAATTTGCAGTCCCACCAGCAGTGTAGTAAATGAGTTTTAATAAATGTATGCAGTTGTGAATCAGCATCTAGAACATTTCTGTTGCCCCAGAAAGTGCCCCGTGCCCTTTTGCAGTCAATCCCCTTCCTTCAGTTGCAATCCCTGGCAAGCACTGCACGTCTTTCTGCCTCGTCATTTTGCCTTTTCTGGAATCCATGGAATCCAGCAGTGGGTGGCCTTTTGAGTCTGGCTTCTTCCACTCAGCATAATACTTACGAGACACACGTAGTTGCTGCGTGTCAGCAGTTTGCTCCTCTCTATCGCCGAGGAACAGTCGAGTGAATGAACGTGCACAGTTTGCTCATCCATTCAGCAGTACGTGCACATTTGGGTTGCTGCCATCTTGGGCTGTTCTGAAAAGGTGACTAAAAACATTCACGTGCAGGTCTCTATGTGGCCATAGACAGGAATAAATAGCTAGGTGCGGCAGATACTTAGGAATGGGGTTGCTGGATCATTTGGGCAGTGTATGGTTAATTCGATAAGATATGATCAAACTGTTTTCCAAAGTGGCTGTGCTATTTTGCATTCTCACTGCAATGTATGAAATGGTGTTCTGCATCCTCACCAATACTTGGTACTGTTAAGTTTTTTAAAAATAGCCATTTTGGTTTTGGGGGGATTATTATGCATTTTTCTAATGAAAAGTAATAGTAAGCATTTTTCCATGTGCTTACTGGCAACACATTTATCTTCTTTAGTGAAGCATCTTTTCATATCTTTTGCTAATTTTTATAGTTATTGCTTTCTTATAATTGAATGAATGAGTCATTTATATATTTTGCGCTTCAGTCCTTATTAGATATGTGTTACGCAAATATTGTCTCCCAGGATAGCGCTCATCTTTTCATTCTCTTAACCATAAAGAGCAGAAATTTTAAATTTTGATGAAGTCTAATTTACCAATTTTTTTCTTTTATGGTTCACACTTTTAGTGTCTTATCTAAAAATATGTTGCCTAACTCAAGGTCATAATATTTTTCCTATATTTTCTTCTAGAAATTTTATAGTTTTGACTCCTATTTAGGCCTATGATTTTGAGTTAATTTTTTTATACATGGTGAAGAAAGAGTTCAGGTTTTTTTAAAGTGTGTCAAAAAGACTCATTTCTCCATTGAATTGCTTTAGCACCTTTGTTAAAAGTCAATGTATTATATATATGTTTTTTTTAACTGTTCATTTATATTGACCCATATATCTATCTTTATTCCGAAACCACACTCTCATGATTACTATAGCTTCATAGTAAAACTGGAAGTCAGATGTTCTGGTCTTCTAACTTTATCCTTTTCAAATATATTTTACAATCACCTTGTTAATTTCTACCAAAAAAAAAATCCTGCTAGGATTTTGACTGAGTTTGCTTTGAATCTATAATTCAATTTAGAACTGACATTTTGATATTGAGTTTTCCTATCCATAAACATGATATAGCTCTAGATTTGTTTAGATCTTCTTTCATTTCAATCAGCAATGTTTTACAATTTTCAGCATCCAAGGTTTGTGCATCTTGTTAGATTTATCTCTAAATAGTGTGTGTGTTTATGCTACTATAAGTGGTATTTTAAAATACCACTTTCCAATTGTTTTTTGCTAGTATACAGAAATAAAATCGATTTTAGTATTGGCCTCTTATCTTATGACCTTGCTAAATCAACTTGTTAATTCTAGCTTTTTTATAGATTCTCTCAGATTCTCTGCATAGAAGAGAATGCCATCTGTGGTTAAAGACAGGTTTATTTCTTCCTTTCCAATTTGCATGGCCTTTTGTTTCTCATCTTGGCTTTCCGCACTGGCAAAGGCCTCCGGCACAATGCTGTGCAGAATTGGTGAAAGCACACGTCCTTTTCTTGTTCAATCTTCAGAGTGAAGCACTCGTCTTTCACCATTAAACATGGGGTTAGCTGTAGGTTTCTTAAAAATGCCTTTTGTCGGGTTGAAGAAGTTCCCTTCTATTCTTAGTTTCCTGAGAATTTTTATCACGCATGGAAGCTAAATTTTGTCGAGTGTTTTTTCTGCATCTGCGAGATGTTCATGTGGATTTTTCTTTTTAAATAGGGTGAATTGCAATGATTGATTTTTGAATATCGAGCCAACCAAACATTCCTAGCATAAACTCAACTTGGTCTTTTAACATTATATTGCAGGATTCAATTTGGTAATATTTTGTTAAACATTTTTGCATTTATTTTCATCATGGATATTAGTGCACAGTTTTCTTTTTTTTCATAATGTCTTTGTCTAGTTCTGGTATCACAGTAATGCTGACCTCATAAAATGAGTTGAGAAGTGTTCTCTGTTCTTTTATTTCAGGAGGATTTTATGTAGAATTGGTATTATTTCTTTATTAATAATAAAGAACTGGTAGAATTCACCAGTGAAGCAATCTGGGTGTGGAGCATTCCTAATGCTAAGGTTTTAAATATGAGTTTATTTTCTTCAGTAGATATTGGGCTATTCAGGTTATTTACTTTTTTCTTGACTGAGTTTGGTAATTAGGCATGTTTTAAAAAGTTTGTTCATTTCATCTAAGTTGTTGAATCTATTTTCATATGGTTGTGCGTAATATTCTCTGATTAATCTTTTATTATCTGTTGGATCTGTAGTGATGTCCTCTCTTTCATTCCTGATATTAGTGATTTGTGTCCTTTCTCTATATAACTTTTTTGTTTCTGATCAGTCTGCCTGGAGATTTAACAACATAATTATCATTTTTTCAACTAATGAATTAATCGAATTTTGGTTTTATTGATTTTCACTATTGTTTTTCTGTTTCCAAACTCCTTCATTTCTGTTCTTACTTCCTTCTCTCTGCTTGGTTGGGTAATTTGCTCTTCTTTTTGAAGTTTCTTAAGGTAGAAGGTTAGATCATGTGTTTGAAACCTTTGTGCTAATATAGGTATTTAATGCCATAGATATCCCTCTTCATGTGACTGTCTGTTTCCCATATCCCAGTTTTGGTGTGCTTTTTTTTTTTTTTTTTTTTTTTTTAGACTCTGTTGCCCAGGCTAGAGTGCAGTGGCATCATCATAGCTCACTGCAGCCTCAAACTCCTGGACTCAAGTGATCCTCCTGCCTCAGCCTCCCAAGTAGCTGGGACCACAGGCGTGCACCACCATGCCCTGCTAATTTTTCTATTTCCTGTAGAGATGGTGTTTCACTATGTTGCTCAGGCTGGTCTTGAACTCCTGACCTCAAGAGAGCCTCCTGTCTCAGCTTCCCAAAGTATTAGGATTATAGGTGTGAGCCACTGCCTCCAGCCTAGTTTTGATATGTTTTGTCTTAATTTTCATTCAACTCTTTTCTTATTATTTCCCCATTTAAGTGTCCCTTTGACTTATGTTTAATTTCCAAATGTTTAGGGATTTTTCAGATATATTTTCATTGCTGATTTCTCATTTAATTCTATTGTTGTCAAATAAGATAATTCATTAGATTTCAATTCTTTTTAATTTATGAGATTTATTTCACAGCACAGAATATAATGCATCTTGGTGAGTGTTCCATGCATACTTGAAAATAATGTATATTCTGCTATTGTCAAGCAGAACATCCTATAAATGTCATTTAGCTCAAATTGGTCAATAGTCTTGCTCAGCTCTTCTATGTTTTTATTAACTTAATGTTTGCTTATTCTTTTAATTACATAGAGAGGAGTATTACCATCTCCAAATATGATTTTCACTTCTATCAGCTTTTCTATTCATGTATTTCGAAGCTCTATTGTTATGTGATATACAGAATTATATCTTTTTTATAAACTGTCCCCTCTACTATTATGTAATGTCTCTTTCTATCCATAGTAATATTCATTGTTCTGCAATCTAAACTTTCTAATATTAATATAGCCACTTCCACATTCTTTTGATTAGTGTTAGCATAGCATATCCTTTCTCATCTGTTTGCTTTTAACCTACATATTTCTTTATATTTAAATTGATTTCTTATAGACAGTATGTCATTGGGTTTTGCTTTTCCTTATCCAATTAAACAATCTCTGCCTTTTAATTTGAGGCATCTAGTCTACCTATATTTAATGTAATTATTGATATATGTGGATTTAAGTCAACTATCTTGTTGATATTAGCCTTTTTTTATTCCTTTTTTCCGTTTTCTGCTATTTTGTGTTAAAATTATATGATTCTACTGTATATCCACTATTGGACAATTAGTTATACCTATTTTCTAATTTTTTTAGTTCGTACTCTAGGGATAACCATATACACCATTAACTTATCAAAGTCTACTTCAAATAATATTAAGTCATTTCAGGTATAAGGTAAGAACCTGGCAACACTATATTTCCATTTTCTGCCTTCCATACTTTGAGCTATTTTTGTCATACTTTTACATACGTTATAAATGCCAATGCTCATTGTTACAATTTTCCTTTAGACAAAATATTTTAAATATATTGCAAAATATATTTCTTATAAAACAGTACAAAGTAAAAAAACTGTTTTATATTTACTTTTATTTTCACTATTTCTAGAGCTCTGTATTTCTTTGTGTGTTACCAGAGCTCTTCGTTTCCATCTGTATCATTCTGCTGCCTCAAGAACTTCCTTTAATATTTTTCATTGTGCAGGTCTCCTGGCAATGAATTCTCTTAGTTTTTGTTATCTGAAAAAAATTTATTCTGCCTTCATTTTTCAAAGATGTGTTCACTGGGTATAGAGTTCTGAGTTGACTTTTTTCTCTCAGTGCCTTAAAGATGAGGTTGCATTGCCTTCTGGTTTGCCTGCTTTCTGACAAAAGTCTGCTTGATATTCAGATCTTTGTTCCACTGTGTTTAACGTTACTTTTTCCTTTCACTGCCTTCCAGATTTTTCCTATACCTTTGATTTTCAGAACTTTGACTCTACTCTGTGTGCGTGTGTGCATGAAATCCTACTTGAGATTCTTTTAATTTGTTGTAGCTGTGCTTTGTTATTTTTTATTAATTTAAAAAATTCTCAGTCATTATCTCTTCAAACTATTTCTTGTATCTGTTTCTCCATCTCCTCTCCTTCTAGGATCCCAGTGATATATTTTCATTCCATTTGATGCTGTCTCACCGCTCTGGGCTTTTTTCTCCCTTTGCCCTGTTTTAATCATTTCTATGGACTCATCTTTAAATCCACTGATTCTTTCTTCAACAATATCCAGTTCCCTTTTAAAGCTGTGAAAGGAATTCATCTTTAATATAGTAGGTTACTTTTTTCCTTCCTAGCATTTCCATTTGACTAAAAAAAAATAATAATTTTCAGCTCTCTGCTAAAATTCTGCACCTGGTCGTGCAAGTTTTCCACCTTTCCCAGTAGGTCTTTTAACTTCACCATCACAGCTAGTATAATGTCCTGTCTGATAATTCCAACATCTGTGTCGTTTCTTAGTGTTTCTGTTGGTTGATTTATCTTCTTAACAGTGAGGTTTTTTGTTTTTCATTTGCTTGGTTTTTGTATGTTTTGTAAATTTCCATTGAATGGTTAATATTTTATTTATAAAAACAGTAGAGACCAAGATAAATAATATTTATGCCAGGAAATAGGTTATCTCTTCTCCTGTCAGTCCGTGTGTGTGTGTGTGTGTGTGTGTGTGTGTGTGTGTGTGTGAGAGAGACAGAGAGAGAGAGAGAGGGAGAACCTAGTCAGTGGTTTAGCTCCGTTGCTATAGTCATCTTTGGGGCACCTAGACTTCTATCTCCTACAGTGGATCGCTGGTGTTTTTGTTTTGTTTTTTTCCATATTGTGGAATCTGTGGGGCTAGTGGATTTTTCTCAATGTCCCTGTTTCTCTCTTAGCTTTCAGTGTTTCCAGCACGCAAGCAGCACATGGGTCTCCTTGCTTCTCCCCTAGCAGTAGAGTGTCCTTGTACGTTCCTTGGTGCGAGGCTCATGGTGGAGGCACGAGGCATTCCTGGTCTTCTCATCCAGCTTCTGTCTTTAGCAGACCCCGTGTAGCGGGGCTTTGGGAGCGGAGCATCCTCAACATTACTATTCCACCCTCCCCACCCCAAGCCAACCAAGCTGTGCCTTGCATCTGTGGTGGTCTTTGGGACCAAGTGGTGTGAGGGTTTTCTGCTCTTCTTCCAGAGGCGCTGCTCCCTCACAAGCAGTGAATCTGCCCGTTGTCCGGGGATGGGAGAGGTTCCTCCTCCAGTGACTTAAGGCTTATGCTTCTGTTGAGAGAAGGGTCTGGGATATGGGCAGGGTTTGTGCCTGTCTCCTAGTAGCAACCGAGTACTTCCAGCAAGGCTGCACCGCTAAGTGTGGCTGTCTCTAGTCGTCTGCCCTGCCCTCAATATTGTGTGTATGCAGCAGGGGTCACGGATAAGAGCCTGAACACAGTCTTCCCCTAGTGTGCGGAACTCCAAGTTGTTCTGAGTAGTCACGGTAGTCTGCACTTGGCCTTTATGAATGTGTTAAAATTTTATCTGCTTTTTTCTTACCCACTCTTGTGGTGACCACCTTTGGATTCTGCTAAAGGTAAGACAATAATAGTTTGTTTGAACTATTTCTCTTTAAAGGGATTCATCACTGTTTGAAATTCATTCTACCTATTTGCCTGGAAAACTCAGGTCTTTCATGAGCTCAAAAGTTATCATTTTGCAGATTATCTGGCTCATCGTTATGGCAAGAATGACATTCTCTTGTGGCTTTCTACATGCTAAACAGAAACAGATCTCCTGGGGAAGGTTTTTCATTTAAAAAAATCAATTTATTTAATAGATATAGGACCATGAAAATTTTCTACTTCATCTTTGGTAAGTTTTGTTTTCCTATTAATTTGTTCATTTCCTCTAAATTTTCAAATTTCGCATAAAGCTGTTCATAATATTCTGTTATTATCTTTTTACTTTTAATAACTTAGGATCAATAGTAGTATCACTTTTTTAAATTCTGGTATTGCTTATTTATGTTTTCTTTGTTTTTAATGTGCTCAATTTTAGTAGACTTTTCAAAGAACCAACTCTTGGCTTTGGTGACCTTCTCTATTTTATATATATTTTTCTATTTTATTGATTGCTATTTTCATTTAAATATGTCATTTCTTCTAATTTCCTTGGATTTAATTTGCTGTTTATATTCCAATTTTTGATGATATAAGCTTATTGACTTTCAACTTTTTCTTTTGTAATATATGCATTTATAGCTATCATTTTCTTCCATGACTGGTTTAAGTACATCTCATAAGTTTTATTAATATTTACAATACCATTCAATTCACATATTGACATTGTGATCTTTTTCTTTGACTCATCAATCTTTTAGAAGTACAGTTATATATTTCCAAGCTGATGGTAATTTTCTATTTATCTTCCTTGTTACTTGTTTCTAGCTTAATTGGTTTGTGATCAGAGAATATACTCTGGATGATTTCAATCCTTCAAAATTTGTTGACACTTGCTATAAAAAATCCAGCTCGTGGTAAATTTTTGTATTTTGAAAAATATTGCTGCATATGGTTATCATTTAGTACCCTGTTTTATGTTTGTGTACATATATTCACACTAAATAGGTTAAGTTTATTCCCTGTTTTGGCCAGTTCTTCTGCATCTTTACTGTCATTATTTGTTTGATGATTTTCAAAAAACAAAAAAATAGTAAAGATATAGAAGAATTTCCATTATAATTGTGAATTTGTCTAGCCTCTTGTAGTTAGCTTGGTCAAATTTTGTTTTATACACGTTGAGGCTATTTGGTACATCTGAATTTAAAATGGTTATATCTCCATGGTCTCCAGGGCCTGAGCAGGATAAATTACTCCTAGTCCTACTCTTCTAAATTATTGGTTTGTCTGATGAACCCAACTACCAATGGCTCTTGAACTCTGAACTCAAACTACTTGGGTTCAAAGCCGGACTCCTATTAGCTGTGAGTCTTTGGGCGAATTACTTAATCTCTTTATACCTTTCTTTCATTATTTGTAAAACATATAGAATAAGGTTGTCGGGAGGATTAAATGAGTATATTAATTAACATAATGATCTTAGAGTAGTATCTAGTGTATAGTAAAAGCTCAAAAAAAGTTACCTGTTAATATTCTTTACTTGTTTAATCCGGGGATGCAGTTTGACCTCAGCTTCTTCTATTTCAGACCAGCTGAAAATCACCGACAGTTTGTATAGTGAGAGATTTTCTGATTTTGAAGATTAAGTATCTAAACTGTGGATAGGCAAAGATGAACCTCTCTCCTCAAACTGTATGAGTTAGATTACAGGTGAATAGCTTTAGCACAGTATATGCTGTTTTTCAGTCGTGGGATAGTGACAAATTACATCCAGGAACCTCCATTAGCTTATCTGCAGAATAGGGTTATTAGAATGCCCAGCTATGGAGAACTTTAAAAATTATTATGAGAATGGAGGTATGATTTTAACTATAATTTCTGCAATCATCTATCAATGCCACATATTGGAAAATCCTGAACCTTCTTATTTAAAATAGGAAGATCAGAAGTTAAATTACGAGTATATGTGCTTGGGCACATGTGCACACACACAGGCAGGATTTGCTCGCTGCAGAGAGAAAGTAACGCCTGCCAGCCGATTCAAATCTTTCACTTGGGTAGCTCTGCCCTCATCGTCCCTGCAGCCAGCAGCTCATGCTACAGTGGCCAAGGAGGAGCCAGACGGCCGTGTGGGCTTGTTGGATGCCGGGCCGAAGCAGACAGCTCCACTGTGCCAACATGCTCACCCCGCCCCAGGGGACTGTGGCCGTCAGCGAGTAATGAGGAAGAGGAACAAGGATGGGAAAAGACCAGCAGCTATTTGTGAGGCTGTGGCCACTCCTGCCCCCACCCCCAGACCACCTGCTGCAGGGAGAGATGCCACATTTTCCATTCCTCCAAGCCAAACAAGCGCAGAGAGCCGTGGAGCCTCTCCAAATTGGTGCCTGGTGGGGGAATAAAAAGCTGAAGCCACGGAAAGGCTGAAAGGCCGCATCTGTTAAATAAATCCACAGCCTGGGACCCAAATCAAAATGTGGTCACAGCGCAGGGACGCCTCCCAGGAGAGACACCTATGCCTCTGTTCTGCCCAAGCGCCTTTCTTGTCGGGGGATCTGTCAGGTTATGAAAACCACACACTCCCACGTGGTGACGGCAGAGCCCAGCGCTCCTGGCTGCACCTGGCTGCACCTGGCTGCACCTGGCTGCACCGCCTCAGGGAGCCGCACCCGCAGCTGGGGTCAGCCAGACGCAGCAGCTCTCAGTCCCCAGGCTCTGCCCTGGGCTCCGAGGCTGTGACCCTGGTGGGGTCAAGAATGCAAGTCCTGGCCATCCTCCAAGGCCCAGCTCAGCTGACACCTTCTCCAGAACCCTCCTCCAGCGCTCAGGACAGGACTGCCACTTCTTTGACTCCTCCCACAGAGTTTCCCGAAAACCTCTTCCACGGAGAGCCCCAGCCATCACCAGTTGGCCTCAAGGATTCGTGAATTCCCTGAGATTCGGTGTGGATTTGCATACAGGAGCATCTCTACATTTTTCCTGAGGGGGAAAAGAAAAACCCAAACAACAGCGTTATCAGGGTCTTAAAGAGGTCTGTGCCCTGGAGGCATTGAGATAAATGGAAATACGGGTCCAACGAGTGGTGTCCACCGTGCCTTGTGATGAGCGGTTCCCAGTCGGTCTGCGCTGCTCTCCTAGGAGACCCCACAGGCGACACCCCAGGGCTGTGGCCTCTAAGGTCCTGCTCCCTCAGTGTCGTTCCATCAGCGTTGGGTAAATAATATCTCCTCTTGGAAAGGCTGTCGGGGCCAGCGGGACTTGCGAGGCACCAAACTCAGCTTCTCTCTGTACAGCTTGAAGAAAGCCATAGACATAGACACACACACACACCACACACCACACACACCACACACACAGCACACACCACACACACACCACACACACACACCCCACACACACCACACATCCCACACACCACACACCACACACACACACCACACACACACACCCCACACACCACACAC
>CM052455.1:408557-420882 GCA_028533085.1 Varecia variegata | reverse complement strand
GGGGACGCTCCCGGGCGGTGCTGGTGAGTATCCATGGCGGCGAGCAGCCGGCAGAGCGCACTCGCTGGCTGGATTAACGTGGAGAGCTGGAACCTCCAGGTCGCGCCGGGGTGAGAGGGTGTCAAAGCTGTCAAGCCAGAGCTCACCCTCCGGCTTCCCAGGGACCTGTTTCCCACGCTGGCTCTCTGCCAGCACCAGAGTGCCACGTCTCCTTGTGTCATGGTGCCCAGCGCGAGCCTGGAGGGCGAGGGCTTCCCATCCTGTCACTATTCCTTGCTGCCAAGAACTCACCTATGGCTGTCAACTGAATCTGAGGTCCCATCAAGGAACTGTGCCTTAGGAAGAACCTGCCCTTCAGAGAAGTCACATGCCTCCCGTCTGTGCAGGGACAGGCCAGCCCTCATCCATCAGGGCACTGGGGATTGGCTCTGGGGAGACGCGAACCTGTGGAGCCAGGCGTGAGCACCCCATTAGGCAAAGCCTGCTCAGGTGGCAGTCGGTGGGTGGCGTCTCCGTTATCAGAGACGCCCTTTCTCAGAAGCCTGGAGCTGGCGAGGGCTGCGCCGTCCGCACCGCTGGGCCGAGCTCCGTCCTCTTTTCCTGGCGGGAGGCCCAGGGCTGTCCAGAGTGTCCACAAAGGACACAAGATGGTGCAAGAACTGAGATTAGAAACCTCTGTCGTTCGCTCAGTTGGCCTCTTCCTCTGTACAAGCTCCACGTATGAGCCAACAGAGAGAAATTGTGCGTGTGTTGGTGGAGTGTTGTGTGTTGTGTACAGCTGTGTGCACCATGTGTGTTGTACGTTGTGCAATGTGCGTAATGTGTGTTGTGTTATGCAAGAATGTGCATTGTGTGGGCACATGTGTAGTGTGTGTGCTCTGTGTTGTGTGTATATGTGTGATGTGTGTAGTGCATTGTGTTATGTGCATTATGTTGTGTGTATGTGTGTTGTATGTGTTATGTGTGTGGTGCTTATTGTGTATGTTTATACATATGCTGTGTATGTTATGTGTGTTTTGTATTGTGTATATGTGTGTTGTGTTATATGTGTAGGTGTGTAAGAGTGTTGTGTGTGTGGTATTGTGTGTGTCATGTGCTGTGCCTGTTGTCTGTGTGTGTGTGCACTCTTGCACACCTCTGTGTGTGTTGAGAGTAGAAAGCAAGGCCAAGCAGAATTCCCTTGAGGAATTCAGTGTCACTTGGAATAGAAGCCACTGCCATCCATCCCCGAGCCAGGTTCTCTTTGTGGGGCTCTACCAGCTTCCTGGGTGACCCACAAGGAAAGCCGCTTCCCTGCACTGCCCAGTAGGATGGGGGGACGTGTGTCTTCTCCTGAACTAAGGCTTCTCTCGTGCCCCAGCCCACTTTTCCTTGATTCTTGTTTTTCCTCGGCCTCAGAGGGGCCCGGGCAGTTCGGAGGGGCCCGGGCGGTTCGGAGGGGCCCAGGCGGTTCGGAGGGGCTGTCTTTGCAAGGTTTGGAAGCGTGGGCTGGGCTGTGGCAGAGTTGGGGGGTTAGAGCACACCACTAGAGTAAATGCTTTATTCATTTATTTGCACCAAAAAAATGGAAATGGAATATTTTGTGGGGGGCAAAGAAGTTTATCAGTGAGATTTGTTTGTCTCCTTTATACTGGTGTGATGCAGCACTCGGCAGCTCAGTATAAAAAGCGTGTGAGTCGGGGAAGAGGCTGCGGAACACAGGCTCTGCGCCTGCACAGGGGGCTCTCCAGGGCAGGCCCTGCCCCAGCCCCGAGCGACTCTCCACCGCGTCCTCCTCCTCGCTGCAGGGTCCGCCAAGCCAGCAGCGGGTCTGCAGATGAGCACGCAGGCGGCAGGTGACACGCAGAGCACATGAACCCTGCCTGCGCCCGGCACCAGGCCAGGCCGAGTCCCTGCGCGCAGCCGAGGGGGGGGGACCGGAGCAGGGGCTCACCACGCCACAGACACCCGGTCACAGCCAGGGACCCGTATGTAATCGGTTTGGCGTGGAGCCCGGCGCTGACATTTTAAAAATCTCCTAAGGTGATTCTAATGTACAGCCAGGACTGAGGACTCCATACTAAATGACCACTGACTTTCTATCAGCTGGAACCTTCCAAGGGCCTGCGATTCTACAGAAAGAAGCTCCAAACCGTCCTGCATTAGAGCTGGGGGGGCAGGGCAGGGCTCCCAGGGTGACCCCAGCATCTCCCTTCCTCCATCCTCTCTTCCGCTTCCTCTTTCCCCGGAGGCCTTGTGCTGCGCCCTGGCGCCTCGGAGCCACACGGTGCAGGGGCCCGGCTCCTTGGCAGAGCACCTGGGCAGACCTTTCCCTTTGTCTCTCCCAGTAACGACAAGCTCCAACCTCCAGGCACCTGGGAACCTGCCGGGTGATTTGGGCTAGTCCCTGATGGATGTTAAAGACTGAAATTAGCATCCTTTCTTTGTCCTTGACCTTTGAGAGTTCGATTATTATATGCCTTGAGATAGTCTTATTTGGGTCGAATCTGTTTGGTATTCTCTGACATTTCTGTACCTGGATATTTATCTGTTTCTCAAATTTTAGAAAGGTTTACATTATTATTTCTTTTAATAAGCTTCTATCCCTTGCTGTTCCTTAACTCCCTCTTGAACACCAATAATTCTTAGGTTTGCTCTTTTGAGGTAATCTTCTGTATCTTGTAGGTGATCTTTGTTCCTATTCATTATTTCTGCTCCTCTGACTGTATATTTTCAAATAGTCTTCCTTGAACTCACTGATTCTTTCCTCTGCTTGATCCATTCTGCTGTTGAGAGCCTCTAATGAATTTTTTAGTTCAGCAAATGTATTCTCAATTCCAAGATTTCTGTTTGATTTTCTTTATTAGTTCAATCTCTTTGTTAAATTTCTCTGATAAATTTCTGAATTGTTTTTCTGTCTTATCTTAGAGATCACTGAGTTTCCTTAAAGCTGTTATTCTGAATTATTTTTCAGAGAGTTCTCCTAGTGCCATTTCATGAGGTCCAGTCACTGGTTCTAGCTTTCTCTGTTTGAAGAGGTCGTGATTCCCTGTTTGTGGCTGTTTCTTATGTACGTATGTATGTCTGTGTCTTTGCCTTGAAGGATTATTTATTCCAGTTTTCTCTCTCTGGCTTGCTTTGGTTTTCATTGGATATGTTTGCATGAAGATTTTTTGTAATTTACCTGTTGTTTTTTTTTTTTCTGCGAGGTTGCTGCCTCCTTTTTGGCACTAGATGGTGCCTTAAGCCCAGATTTGCCTCGGTTCTAATAATTTGAGTGAAACCAGTCTCAAATGAGGGAGGTTCCCAAGGGCATATCCCAGTGGTGTGGGAGGGCTGGCTGGGGGGCCGTGCCCAGGGCACCTGTGGAACACGCCTCCTGCAGCTAGTGCTGCTGAACAGCCGTTCCAACTTGGCATCTCCTTTTGCCACGTTACAGAGCAGAGTTTCCAGGATGGTGGTCCTGCCTCCCTCCTCTGTCTCTGGCTGTCCTCAAGGATGCTTCTCTCTTCAGGCATCCTGGATGCTTCCTGTGGGTTGACACAGAGACAGGTTTCCTGACAGGGAACCCAAGATAGTGACAAAGTTTATTGTTCACCTTGATCTCATTTTTTCTAACGTAGAAATCGTGAGTTGGAGGGAAATTTTCCATGTGCTTGCTGTCGGGTGGATTGGGGCAGAGTTGCAGATCTGGAAGTCCAATTCTCTTACCTTCTGCTCAGTTTTCTCACTTCTCTCTGGCCCCAGGAACTGTCTTGTCATCCTGTTTGAGTTCTAGGATACTTCTGGTGATATTCTTGAAGATGTATATTTGTTTTTGGTTTTCTGTTGGGGTAAGGGTAGCTTACTTCTATGCTATCATTTTAAAACCAAAACTCTTTTTCAATGCTACTTCTAGCATGTTTCTCGCTTGCTCAAAAAGCCCCTGTGGGCCCTCCCTGTTGCCTATAGTGACAACTGTATAATGCTTTCCATTTGGAAACTCAGGGGCAGGAATTTGCCACTCCTAGCCCAGAGAGGGTCAATGACGCCTTCCTTTACCACGTCTTTGAACATTCCTCTGCTCTTGCTCAGAATGACACTTCACATGTCCGTGTGTCTGACTCCCCTCCTGGACAACACCCGCCCTGTGCCAGCCCAGAGAGGGCACTGAAAAAGGCCTCCTGAGTGACTACATCAAGGAAGTCCTTCAACTGGCCTTCAAAGCCTGTCGCGATTTAGCATGAACTCCCTTTTCAACCTGGTCTTGCATTTCAGTTGCAAGCTGTCCGTCAGGCCAAGCTGGGCCATTTAGTGCACCTTGAAAAGGTCCCTCTAGTTTCCACCTCTGCCCCTTTGTTCCCCTCCCTTTCTGCTCCCTGCGTTCCTCCTGGGTCTTAAAGTCGCACCTGTGTGCTCCTCCACTGGCCCTCTGGGCCCCGCCTGCCTGCTCTCTCCCCCCTCTCCCTCCCCATGCTCGGCTGTCAGCTTGTCTCTGCCCTTCGTGTAAACAGCGCCCTCTCTGACACTCCCTCCAGAATTTTCCAGCATAGAGAGTCACTGGTTCCCTCTCTGTATCCATCACTGTCTCCCAGTCAGGGGCAGGTCCTCTGTGCCTCTGCCACACCGTGTCCTGCCTGACTCAGTCAGTGAGCCCCAAATTTTAGGTTGCTTGAGAATCGCGCAGGAGGACGGGGCAGCTCCTGCCTTCATGAAGTTCCAGACGGGCCCAGAAATCGGAATCTTCCCTGGTTCGTGCAAAAGGCTCAGGTCTCACTTTCAACACCAGGACCCCGAGCACTCAGGAAGTGTTTACTGATGGACAGACCTATGAGGACCCCACCTCCCGCGTCCCTTTTCAACTTGCTTGCCCATAACCCCTCTCCGTTTCCCAGCCAGACCCTTGGGGTTTCGTTTCCAGGCAGATGTGGTAAGAGCAAGTAAGGAGCATGCGCTCTGCAGAACCCCACCCGCACCCCGCACAGCGAGCTCCTGGGGCAGGGGCCCCGCAGCTGGGAGCCTCCCTGCGGGCTTTGACCCTCACACTGGACATTCCTCCCCGGCTCGCTCTCCTCTCTCCCTCCCTTCCTGCAGGCTCCTGCTGTTCAGCCTTCAGATGTGCGCACAGTGTTCCAGTCTGGCCTCTGCCTCAAACCTGCACGCAGCTGCTTTCTTCCTCTCTGCTCCAGCATTTGACCGTATGTTCTGGATTCACAGCTCCCCCGTTTCCTCACTTCCCATCAGGATCTCCCGGAAACGGTCTGGCTCCAAAGCTGTTTCCTAGAGGTTGCCTGCAGGGTGGCCACTCGTGACTGGGGGCACCATGGCTGTGGTGTCGCGGTCACACCAGAGCCATCGCAAATGGGTGAATTTACTGCAGTGGAGTTCAGGCAGGTGGCCGGTGAGTCCGGTTCCGATTACGTCCCCGAATCACGACGACTTCCTATAAGCAGAACTTGGGGTTCCCGAGGAAGGGCGTCTCCTTCTAGTTTATGAAGCCGTCGTAAGGGCCCTGGCACGGTGACCCTCGGCCCTGCCCTCTGTCCCCACCCTGCCTGGCTTATAACCAGCATCTACCCTCCTTCCAGACGCTCTCCCCGCCCTCAACACTACTTCCGCCAGGATTTAGGAGTTGCCAGCTCCTTCTCGCTACTGTCGCTGTTTCTTTCCCTCCTGCTCCGTCAGTGTTGGTCATCCTGAGGGCTTCCTGTCCCTCCGGGTCCTCTCACTGCACACGTTCTCTCTGGGGCCCTCATCCCGTCCCATGGCTTCACTCGGCACCGTTTGCACAAGTGAAACCGTCTCTCCTCGTATTGCTTGAGGGCGAGAGTCACCGCTGACCCTCGATCAATGTGGAGATGAGGAACACCAACCCCTGGCCCCATGTAGTTGAAGACCCCTGGATAACCTTTGACTCCCCAAAAGCTTAACTACTAAGAATGTACCGTTGACCAGAGCCTTACTGATAACAAACAGTCGATTAGACGTTAAATACATATGCTATACGTATTATACACTGTATTCTTACAATGAAGTAAGCTAGAGAAAAGAAAATGTTACTAAGAAAATCATAAGGAAGAGGAAAATATATTTACTATTCATTAAGTGGAAGTGGATCATCAAAAAGGTCCTCATCCCGGTCATCTTCATGGGGAGTAGGCGGAGGAGGCGGAGGAGGAAGGAGGAGGAAGGGGGGATGTTGGTCTCGCTGTCCTGGAGGAGCATGAGAGTGTAAGTGGACCTGTGTAGTTCAAACTCATGTTGTTCAAGGGTCAACTGTATTCTGAATATATCAAAAAAGATTCTTAGAAACCCGGAACATGAGATCTGGAAAGCACTGACCGGTGACATGGTGAGAGCTGCTTGAGTTAAAGGCAATAATGACAGAAAATACTAGTGTGTAACATGTCCCACGATCTGTCTTAGGCCCTCTCCATGTATCCACACATTTAATCCTCACCATAACCCTCTGAAGCGGTAGTATTATTACCCCCATTTTACAGATGAGGACACGGAGGCTCAGAGAGGTTAAAAGGACATGCCCAAGCGTGCGGCAGAGTCAGGGTTCAAGCCCAAGCGGCCTGGCTCCAGACCACAAGAGGCTCAAGGTCAGAATCAAATTAACCACTTGACCTAATCAAAACCCTGCTTAGTTTGGCTCCACTCACCTCTCCAGGTCTCTGACAGACTACACCCATCTCCCCTCTCCAACTTAGCCACATTGGCCTTTGTGCCACATTCACCCTAGCTGGCCACAGTGCCTTTGCACATGCTGTTCTGGAGTGGTCTTCCCCACTCTCTTTCCTCCAGTTCACACTATTCATTCTCCTGGTTTCTGCTGAGTGAAGCTTTCCCTACCCTCCCAGGTTAGCGCAAAGCTCCGTCTCATAACACAATTGTAGTTTTGTATCTGTTGTGGTAACTCGATTAACATCAGTTTCTCCCACTAGACTATAAGCTTCGGGAGGA
Source organism: Varecia variegata (assembly GCA_028533085.1). Lineage (NCBI taxonomy): Eukaryota > Metazoa > Chordata > Mammalia > Primates > Lemuridae > Varecia > Varecia variegata. Next base: position 413,955 of record CM052455.1, on the reverse strand, counting down.
GGGGATATGGTCTGCTCGCTCCTGACTCCTCAGGGGCTGGCACGATGCCTGGCCCAACAGGTACGTGTGGAATAAATAACTGAACGGCAGGATGCATGGATCTCCTAAATCCCCATCCATGCTTTCCTGGGACACTGTGCTTTTTTCCTCCATTACGGCTGAGGAAAATAGCCCTAGTAATTGGCATAGGAGCCTGGTATTACATCTCCTGGGTATAGAAAAAGCATCAGATGCCTTCCTTCCTGGCTTACATTTCTTTTTATTCTCTCTGTAAATCTAGAACAGTATTCACATTTCATTAAATTGATTCAGATTGAATCTAAATGAGGGTTAAATATAATTTTCTGAATGCTATCAAGCTGTAATTCCTGTGTCTAAATAAAAAATAACAAACAGTTGAAAATGAGGCAACGGGTAGGATTTCACTCGGTGGTGTCTAACCCACTGAATTTGCTACAGATAATCAGATTTGCCACAGAAAGTATTTGTGGGCTTTCTTTCCTTGTGCTTAATTTTGGCCTGGTTCTTTTCCAGACATATTCTAGACATTTGGACTCATGTGCCTTTGGTGCAAAAGGGGGTGGGGTGAGGGAGGGGAAGGGGAGCTGGTTGGTACTGGCCAGAAACCCCAAAATATCTTCCTAGACTCCATGGAGGGGAGTGAGGCAGGGCAGGGTGGACCTCCCCGGGGACACTGCACGGAAGGGCTCTGTCCCTCAGGGCCTTGCTGTGAACGTCACCGAGTCCACTTGCTTTGGTTTGGTGAAAAGCACTCAGTGTGGCTCGGCTTGTTGCTCTCAGATGCCAGCTCTTGGGATGATATTAAAAGTCCCTACTGAATACAAAGTCCCCTGTTCAGAAGCGATCAAAATAATCCTCAGGAACAGGTGCATGATAAATTAGTGAACACAGTCTTTCCCTTCAAATTGGGCTGGGAAAGAAATTAATTACTGGGCAAATGAATAACAAAGAGGGTTCCCCGCCTCCCGCAGCCTCTGGTTTTGTTCTCCTGAAATCTAATTTCCATAAAACACTTCGGGGGAGCTCACACTGCCAGCATGAGGATTTCTCAGCGGCGGGCTAATGTGAGCACAGTAAGGAGGCCCCGCTCTGCTCAAAGGCCTGGGACTGACGGGTGATATCTCAGAGAGGCCGCAGCCGGTGCCCGGACGCTGTTAACAGCCGCCATACAGACTGCATGCAGGCTGAGCTGGTAGGATTAGACCCCCGGAAGGTGGGTATACATTTTATTTATAGGATAGAGATGTACAAATGCATAAAATCTTTATTTTCAATAGCATAACTTCTATTCCTGCCTAGAATACAAATGCACTTTCCTGGGTGACCCAGTGTCCTTTGCAGAGAGGTTTCCAAGGGAGAAGCCTCTGCAATGTCACCCTTGCAGCTATTTATAGGGCTCTGGCACTTGGTGAAAGCTGACTGGTGGTAGCATGCCAAGTGACACTGAGAACACTGCCGCTGGCCCCTAAATCATCCTCTCCAAGTCCACTCTTTGTGGGCCTCTGTCCTCCCTCCCCAGCCGGGACCACGGGAGACAGGACGTGCTTCTCTTTGGCTTTGGGCAGACATGGCCAGCGTCCCCCCGACCCCTGTTAGAGCGAGAGGTGAAGTGACGCCTGCCATGCGCCAGGCCCGTGCGAGGGGACTTGCCTTACACCCTCTGAAGTGGCCGGGAGGGCGGCAGTTGCCATCCCTGGCTCGAACGTGGAGAAAACGAGACAGATTTATATCCCTTCTCTGCAAGCCGGACCGCCCACACCTGGCTAGTAGAGGCCTGGCGTCCCTGAGCCAACGGCCCCGCCCTGTCCCCAGCACCGTCACTGGTGTTCAGTTAATGCCACTCGCCTTTCTTTACCCCGCTTCACTTCCAGTCCGCAGCTCGATCTTTGCGCAGGGAGGAGGCAGGAAGTGCACGCGGAACCAGGGCTCGAGCAGCGGCAACCCCAGCCTGCCTGCGGGATACGTTACCCTCCCCCCAAGCTCCCTGTTTCCTGGCTGGTAAAGTGAGGACCTTAGGGCCTAGTGTCCCAAGCTGGCGTGAGGGATCCATGGGACAGCTCGGGAAAGGGCTGACCCCTGCCTGGCCCCTCGACTGCCTCTTAGAGTTTCTTATCTTGGACAGGTCACTTCATCTCTCTCAGCCTCAGTTTCCCCATCAGTGAGGTGAGGATCACATCTTCCCACACCCGTACACATAAAGCAGTGAAAACAGTAGGTTATTAATTTGTAAGCTGAAGAGCAGAAACTGCTGGCATGTTGGAGCCACAGATCGGAGCCAGGGCCTGGAGAAACTCCAGCAGAGCAGCCAGCAGAGCAGCCACGGTGACTCAAGCAGGGTCTGGAGTCCTTAATGTGGGAAGACAGTCCCCAGAATTAGGAGCAGAATACGAAGGAGCAGGACATGGGCAGAGGTCAACCCCGAGCAGCTTGGAGTCCAGCGGGAAGGGCAGGTGGGGGGCTCATTTCCCCTCCCCACGTCACTGGCAGGCGGTGGGCTCCCGACCTGCCCTTCCACCCTCACGAGCCCCAGAGCTGCTGCCACCAGTGAACTGGGCGCTTCATGACAACGAAGCCCCAGACAGCAGGTGCCCTCGGGGTCACTTCCCGTCACTGCAGACCCAAGCCAGACGGCAGGTGCCATATTGCTTCTCCACCCACAGGCAGCTTTGTCCTCCCCAGGGAGCCCCAGCCCCTCAGTTCTCTCAGTTGCTCCCACACCAACATTTCCCAACTCCGGCCCAGACTGCGGGAGCCACAGGGGGGTGGTAACTCCCGGGGATCTGCGTGACTCCAGTGTCTGGACATTCTGGGTGGGCTAGACATCCCACCGCACCCCACGTGCCCCCTTCCCAAGGGGCAGCTCCGGGAGACTGCAAGGGAACGGCAGAGGAGGGGTCATCTCTCCAGAAACTCCCCATTGGCCTCCAGAAACCCCACGGTCGTGTGAAACCTGCTCCCAGGTCACTCACTCCCCACTCCCCTTGCCCACCACGGGGGAGGATTAAGTGGACTCAAGAACAACTGTTTAGGTAGAAAGTGTTCTATAAAAAAAAAAAAAAAAAGAAAAAAAGAAGAACAACTGCTGGTGGCACAAAGCCTAAGGTATTACCGGGCCCATGTGAACGTTGCCAGAGTGATAAGAGCCTCAGATCAACTCACAGAAATATGAAAATTGAGACGTAAACAACCCTTTTCCTCATCACTTTGTTCCATTGCTAAAGCTGGAAGAAAGTGTCGTGTACTAGAAGCGTACAGGAAGCCCGAGCTAGAAGTCAAAGGTCTGAAACTGGGATGGGGTTGGCAGAAGCTTCTCCCAGCCACGTGGTTGAAATGTACTCAAACACCATTTAGGAGCTGACGGTGCCTTGGTTCTGGAAAACCCACCTGCATACGTGAGTGACCATTAGCTAGAAGGCAGGAGCTGAGAGTTCTGGAAGCTTCTGGTCTCAGGGAGCAGGTGTGGTGGTCGCTCTGCAGCCTTGGCTGACTTGGTAAGAAGAAATTCAGCTGTGCTCAGGTGGACAGGAAGATACTCCTTCACGCACACGTCAGGAACCAAGGCCTGGCACCTGGCGTGGCCCCAGGTGAACTGATTCACTCCGATGTCCTACACACGGACTTACCTCTCACCAAACAACCCAGACTTTGGGCGATAGAGGTAAGTGACCAGACTGCTGGGGACAGAGGTACGGTTTTCCCTAAAGGGAGTGAACATCTTGGAAAAGACAGATTCTACAGCAGGACCTGGGAGGCTGTGACCAACAGCTCTGTGCCCCACTCCGAATCTTCTGGGCCCACCGCTTCCTTTAGCCACCACCGTGCAGGCTTCGTCTGGCTTCCAGCAGGTGTAACCGGTAGCCCACGTGGCCTGTCCCGGCAGCCTGCCCAGTGCGGCTCTGAGTTGAAGGGTGGAACAGCCCAGGGAACTCCTACACCCCCCCACACACATGGGCAAACACCCCCCCCCCCACACACACACACGCATGCACACACATACACGGAAGCACAGGGCATCACAACCCCGGCCAGTACTGTCCCCCTCATCCCCTCGCGGGCAGTCTAAGACAGGCCTGCCCAGCCGAGGTCCCGTGGAGACAGCCCAGCTGCCCCCAGCTGCAGCCGGCTGGACTGCGCATCCCTGTGCAGCTTCCCCTTCTTCCCATTCAGGCCCCTCGCAGGCGCTGCCCCCTAGGATCAAGACCTGGACTCGGATGACATTGAGTTCCAGGCTCTGCCTAGGCTAAGACACAGGATGAGTGGGTGAGGGGAAATGTTTCCTCTCTGTGGAGCTCTGTGGCTGTTCCTAGACTCGGAAGGGCTCCAACAGGCTCGGGTGCTCCAGGTGAGGAAGGGAAGCGGCTCCCTGGCCCCTGGAGGCCCCCGGAGCTCAGCAGGGAAGGGCAGGAAGGTTTTCCTCAAAGCCATGGCCAGCAGGACTTCAATCATCTTCAAATCTCCTGGGTAAATCCTGCAAGGAGGGAGGGTTGGAGGTGAGGGCAGGCAGCCCTGGGTTGAAAATCCTCCCTCTGCCTCTGGCTAGTTCAAAACCTTGGTCAAGGACTTCACCTGCAGAACCTCAGTTGGCTCACCTGGAAAATGGAGAGCATGCTCCTTATGACGTAATAAAGTGAGACAACTTTATGAAGTATCTGGCCTGGTACCCAGCAACTGTGTAGGCAGCGGTTATCGTTAGGATGTTCTCTTTCACCTCGGCTCGTCTACATTAGAGAGACTTGAACATTAGAGGCTGACTATCCCTTTGTTCTAGAAAACAACCTGGAGAGCAAGGCTCCAGCACCACTGTTCTTGGAGGAAGCAGCAAAGTAGCCATTGATCTAAATATAGATGTTGTAGATGCAGAAACCAGGTAAGTTTTGTTCTTTGTTTTTGCGATACAAATGGCTGGGCTTGGGGCAGTCAGACTCTTTCTCTGCAGATTTCTGCCTTGGGCCTGCGTGCCAGGGGATGGCAGCCCGGGGAGATCAGTGGGACGGAAGTGCTGGAGGAAAGCCCTAGGACAGCTGTGCAGGGACGGCAGCGGGAACTGACACGGGACTTGGGCAAAGTACCACTGCCGCTGGGGACGCCAATGAGATGCTGGGGTCAGGGGAAGTTTAAAGGGGCCGCCAGGGCCTGATCTATCTGGAAATCGGACATCCACATACATGGGATGTCATTGTGTTGCCGCTAGTAACACGTGAGTCTGAGGATTCAATTCCCCATCAATGATCAGTGCAGCAAAAGGACTGGGGTCTCGACAGGGCCGAGCTCGCTGTGTAAGATTTCTGCAAATAGGCCCTGCTTCTGACAGCCACCTGCAGATAAAACGGCCACCAGATGCTGAGGAAGGGCCTGATGCGGTTAAAATTTCAAAACA
>CM052455.1:381952-402576 GCA_028533085.1 Varecia variegata | reverse complement strand
GTGAGACTACGCAGTGCCTTGACTTTGAGGGGACATGTTTTCTAACTCAGTCCGGTATAGACGCGGGACACCTGGCGGGAGCCGCCCACGCCCCAGGCGCTCTGGCTCTGTTGTCACCTGGGAAGAGCCGCGGAGAGCGGAGCCCGGGGCCAGCGCGGGCGCCTTCAGGAAAAGCGGGGCGACCTTGGGCGACGTGTTTAAACGGTCCCTGCTTCGGTTTCTTCTTAATGGAGGTTCGGACACAGCGGGCGTTTTCCATCTTCCGAGGAAACAATGACGGCTTGACAGTCCTGGGACGGGACAGACGAAGACAGCACAGTCAGAGGCACTAAGGACGCCGGCTTACAGCGGGCTGACTGTGCAGCTGACCTCCGAACAAGGCAGGGGTCGGGGCGCCACCCCCCTGCACAGCTGAAAACTCATGTGTAACTTCTGATTCCCCCAAAACTTAGCTAACAATAGCCTGCTGCGGACAGATGCCTACCGATGACACAAACAATGAACACCTGCTTTGGAAATACGCTATGCGTATTATTATTTTTTTTTTTTTGAGACAGAGTCTCGCTGTGTTGCCCGGGCTAGAGTGAGTGCCGTGGCGTCAGCCTAGCTCACAGCAACCTCAAACTCCTGGGCTCAAGCAATCCTCCTGCCTCAGCCTCCCGAGTAGCTGGGACTACAGGCATGTGCCACCATGCCCAGCTAATTTTTTTCTATATATTTTTAGTTGGCCAGATAATTTCTTTCTATTTTTAGTAGAGACGGGGTCTCGCTCTTGCTCAGGCTGGTCTCGAACTCCTGAGCTCAAACAATTGGCCCTCCTCGGCCTCCCAAGTGCTAGGATTACAGGCGTGAGCCACCGTGCCCGGCCGCCATGCGTATTATATACTGTATTCTTACAATAAAGCAAGCTGGAGAACAGAAAATGTTACTACAGAAATCCCAAGGAAGAGAAAATATATTTATTATTCATTAAGTGGAAGTGGATTATTCTAAAGGTCTTCATCCTCATCGCCTTCACGTTGAGTGGGCTGAGGAGGAGGAGGAAGAGGAGGGGTCGGTCTTGCTGTCTCCAGGCGGCTGAGGCGGAGGAGGAGGCGGTGGCAGAAGGGGAGGCAGGAGAGGCAGGCACATTAGTGTAACTTTTATTGAAAAAAACCCACAGGAGTGGACCTGAGCAGTTCAAACCCGACTTGTGCAAGGGTGGACTGTGCCCAGGGTGAGAGCGGACACGTGCTTATGCCGAGAGAGGCAGCCTGGTGCCCTGAAAGGAGGCAGGGCTTTAGTGGCATTGAATCCTCGCTTTGCTACGTACTAGCTGTGTGGCTTTGAACAAGTTACTTAACCTCTCTGAGCTGGTTTTGGCATTGGTCCAGGGGGACTCGCTATGGATCTTCTTGGGCAGTGCTAGGCTTTGAGTTCATATGCACCGAGATTCTGGACCTTAGAGAGAGCAGGCTGTCTTACTCAGCTACAGGGGGTGCGTCCTTGCCACAGGGACTGGACCATACATGCCTGTTATGGGCAGTTGAGCGGCTAAACCAATATAGTCTGGGCAGCAGCTGGTAGACCCTTCATGATGTCACAGGGATGTGATACTCTTTTTTGTGTCTTCTTCTTCCTGCTATTCCTGCTCCTCTGGGATTCCCATGCAAGGCCAGACTTAAACAGGCACAGCCGTGGAACCAAAGACACATCCTCCAAATTATTGCTGTGCACAGTCCCAAGTGACCTCGGATACCCTCATCCTTGGCTGGCCTCAGTTTTGTACATGCACACCACGCAAGACCACGTATCCCTCGGGACTTCCGTGAGAAAACAGACAGTCTCCCCAGTGCCAGGTGCTTTTCCCAGGTGAATGAATGCTGAGGAAACAAGAAAATATCCACACTGATGGGAGAGAAGTACTTACTGGCTTCAAACTAGCTGGCCCCGGATTGTGACTTGGAAAGAGGAGTGTGCTGGGCAGGGAGATCAAACTTGCTCTGTTATTTTTAATGCTGTTTCTTTGTTTCTTGGCTTGACTCAATAGTGTCTGAGAAGTTCTACAAAAGAAAGTCCCCACCATGTAGAAATGACTTGAGATTGTGTGATAAGCAAAGTCGTTTATATACGTTTTAGTTATTTCCATGAAATATGTAGAAAAAATAAGAAAAAGATATCATACTACTGTTGAAACTGCAAGAAGGTTTCGGTCTAGGTCCAGCTGTTTGTTGCACAAAGATCCAATTATTGCGACAACGAGGCTTGCCAAGGAAGAAAGGAATTTTTATACCACAGACTTGGAGAACAGGAGAGGCTGCCTTAAATCCATCTCTCTGACTAATGCAGATCTGGGCTTGTTAAGGAGGGGCCACAGGCCTCGGGGCAGGTCAGGGGGGCTGGTGAGTCCTGGTGGCAAGAAGTCTGCCCTGGGGACTTCAGAATCTCAGCTCCTGGGTCTTGCAGAAAATCCATCATTTCTGGGAAACAACTCAACGGTCAAGTAGGTAAGGGAGAGGATTAGAATAAACATATAGGGGTCCTTGAAATTTATTCATGCCGCCAGTTACAATACACATAATAAAAAGTTCTTCTATCACATAGACTCAGCCCGGACTCAAAGGAGGAACAAATTTGCTGTATGTAAACTGTTCCCGGTATTGAGAGACGCCCCCAAACCGCTGTGTGCCGCGGTGCCTGGGGTGAGGAGCTACGTGTGGGATTTCTTCCAAGTCTTCGGTTCTGTGACAGAGACAGATCCCTGCCCTTTAAAGCACTGGGCTAGGAACTTATGTTTTATTTCCTTTTAGGGCAAGAATCAGAATCCAAGGAAGATATCTTCTTTTTCCTGCAGACCTTAGGACACAATCTGCGAGCTCCCAACACGTGTCGCCTTTGACTGCAAGTGCCGGATCGCAGGACGGTGCTGGTGTCCATGCTGGCAGGAGGGGAAAATGTGCTGTGTGTTGATCTGTGGTCGTACTGTGCTAATCACGGGTGACGAAGGCCAGCTGAATTAAGGGTACTCCAGAGAACACTTATCTTGCTTACCAGATTGAAACTGCCCTCACAGGGTTAACACGGATTCTGGACAGAAAAGTAGTTATAATTCAGCATTCATCGTGCTGCACTTAGGCCCCTACCTGGCAACCGAATGGCTCAGGTAGCGCTAAACCCTGACCATTTGCATCCTGACTGTTCCTAGGAGCTAGGATTTCTGACTCAGTCATAAGGCTTTTGTTTAAGAATTGATTTGCATTCCCACTGTTCCTATAGATAGGATCTCTGACATCAGAAACAGAAGACTTTGTTTGAGCATTGCTTAAGATGGTTTTCAGATCCTGAATTCCAGTGGAATAGTTGACCCCAACCAGTTCAAAGACCTCCCCAAAGAGGAACCGAATCAGCATGAAAATGTAATTTCTTCATCTCCCATCCCATGACTTCGCCCTGCACTCTTCCAAGATCTCCACTCTTCAGCCCACTCCATGCCATTTAAAATCTGTAGCCCCAGACTCGTTGGGGAGGTGGCTTTGAGGTTTCCTGCTGTCTCCTCATTTGGCAGCCCTACGGCTAAACCTCTTCCTCTGCTGCAACCTGGTGTCTTGGTGTGTTGACTTGCTGTGCGCATTGGGCAATGAACCTATTACAGTAACGAGATGGGCCGATTTTTGTGAGGGCGTGGGGATGCTTTTACCAGGAATCATAGTTTTGGATATTATCTTTTTTTGTTTTTAGTCAAGAAGTAAAAAGCAAATTCTATCACAGATCTTATTTTTTTCCTCTACATATTTGGATGTCTTCTAACCAACTTCTCAGTTAAATGACAAGTTACCCTGGCTTATCTCACAAGAATAATATTCTTTCTTTTCTTTTGATTCTTATTTCTTTAAAAACACTTTTATGAAATATTAATAGTTTCTACTGTTGATTAGGATGCAGGAAGCTGCAAGAACATGTCATTCCTACCCTGACAACAAGAAAAATCCAGATAATTTACAAAATTATAACTTCTTTAAGGCCTTCATAGAGCTGAGGTTGTGAAGGAAACCAGGGAACTGAATTCCAGATGTGTTAAACTAGGGATGCGATTGTAGCATCTTTTGCTGATACTCCAGAAAGAGCAAAGGTCGCAGTATTCACTCATGCATAAAGCCCTTTGAAGAGATTAAAGGTCTTCAAGGTTAAGGGTCTTGAGATGGGGAGATTATCCTGGATTATCCAGAGGGGCCAATATAATCAGATGAGTCCTTAAGCGTGGAGAATATTTCTTGGCTGCTACACAAGACTCCGCCTACTGCTACTGGCTTTGAAGATGGTGAAGGAAGGCCACGAGCCAAGGAATGTGGGTGACCCCACTTGAAATATAAAGACATATGTAGGATAAAAGTAAATGGACGAGAACAGTAAACTGAAGAAAGCAGGAGTGTTTATGTTACTATCAAAGTCAATTTCCAAAGCAAGAATTTCACCAGGGATAAGGAGAGACTTTCTATCGTAATAAAGAGGCCAATTCCTTAAGGAAATATAATAATCCTAAATGTATATGTATCTAAAAACATAGCTCCAAGCTACATAAAGCAAAAATGATGAAAAAGAGGAAAAAGACAGATTCATAATTACAGTTGGAAATTCCAGCACTCCTCTTTCAGTAATTGGTAGAACAAGTAGACAACAGGAATCAGTAAGGATGTAGAGAATTTGGACGACACAGCTGTGGAGTGGCCTCCAAGGTGGCCTCGGTGGTCCCCACCTCTGGTATTCACACCTATGGGCAGCACCCTCCACATTGTGTTTGAAATTCTTTCAAAATTTATTTTTTAAATTAAAAAATTTTAATTTCATTTTTAAAATTTTATTCTTAGAATTTAATTTAATTTTTTTAAGAGATGGGGTCTTGCTATGGTGCCCAGGCTGGTCTCAAACTCCTGAGCTCAAGGGATCCTCCTGCCTCAGCCTCCCAAATAGCTGGGACTGCACAAATGCGCCACTGTGCGCAGATCTTTCAAAAGTTCTGTCTCTTGCTCCTTATGCCTCATTCTACATAATTTCTTCAGATTTATTTTTCGTTCCACTAATTCTTTCTTCATCTATGTCTCATCTGCTTTTAAACTAACATTGAATTTTTAATTTCAATTATTACATTTTTTATTTTCCAAACCTTGGTTATATAAAATTTTTATTCTTTAAACATATTACCTATATTATTTTAAATTCTGTGTCTAATTGAAATTTCAGAAGTCTCTGTGGATCAGATTCTGATGTTTGCTGTTTTTCCTGGATCTATCTCATGGAGATTTGCTTTCTTGGTATTAAATGATATATATATATATTTGTGACTTCATATTTGTGCAATTTTATCTGTGGGAATTCTTTGAGTCCCCTGTTGAAAGCCCCCTGGTTTTCTCCAGGAAGGGTTTGCATCTGCTAGGGGCACTATTAACTCGGGACCTGGTTTTTAAAAAGACTCAGTTTGAGGTTCTTCTAACCATACAGGTAGCATAAAAATCTGGTCTATAAACCTATCTGAGAACCACCGTGAGGTTATGACTCTCAGGGGAGTTTTCCCATCTGTGCAGTGACAACGCAGGAGACACCAATTTCCCTCCCAGTCGACTGTGGGCGAGGAAAGGTTTAGTTCTGAGTTACTCCTGAATTGATGGTACAGCCTTCGGGATCCTGGCACAGTAAGGTGTCTCTTCGTAAAGTCCCCACCTTAGGCAGCCCTGGTCTTTGTCTCTTGTGTCTTATATCCCTTGCGGGTGAAAAACCGAGACCCAAATTCACTCCTGTAGTGAATGCCTTCAAGATGACAGCTGGCTGTAGTCACTAACCTACCTCTTTATTTCTCACTGTCTTTATTAGGTATTTCTTAGCTTTTCCCCAGATTGGTTGTACATTTAAAAGTTGTGTTTTATCCATCAGTGAAGCTATTTTACAATGTAACATAAAGATAATCTTTTAGAGTTGAAGTCAAGGTAGACAGTTTGCCGTATTTTAAAAGCAAAAGATTTCTGTGTCTATGGATCTGTGGATTAACACAGTGTTTTCCAAAATGTGGTTCTCTGCTATCTGTGTTAGTATCCCTGTATTCACAGCACAGGGTTTTAGGCCTCAGTCATACCTACTGAATCCAAGTTTTCTGGAGAAAGAAGCCAAGAATATTTACTTTTAAAAAGAAATCTTGATGATTTTGATGTGCACTCATGTATGAGAATCACTCCACCAAGCCTTCCGTAAAAACAGAATTAATTCTCATGTAACCTCACTGGAGTATTTTGAAGATTAATTAAAGATTCTAAAGTTGTTTAAAGAATGCTAACAAGTACTATTCTAGGGGGGGCCTGAGCAAAAAGTCATTAAACTGGACTAGAAACCTGTTAAAGCTCTTAAATGGACTTGATTAAAGAAATTAGTCAATAAATTACAAGGTAGCAGAGACTCAGCTTCACCCTACGCAGCGGTGCATTCCCCAGCGCAGTTTTGAACCTGGATCAATCCATCCTCGCTTGCCCAGTGATGTAACAGAATATCTGGCAACCTGTGAGGGGAGAAAAAGCACCAGACTCTCCTTGGGTAATTACGTGTGGAAAAAATACACACCTCTTCAAGTGAGACAAAAATTCTTTAATGTTTTTCTTCTACTGGTGTCCAATTAAATTTTGTAGACTCTTTTTTCTCATACATTTTTTTCAACATGAATATCATACCAAGAGTTCTAAACTAAAGGTGGCCTAATGACCCCTTTCTGGTATTCCCCCCCTCCCCAGGTGAGCGAATAATCCTGCCCTGATGTTTTCAGCAATGCTGGAAGGCTTATGATGTCACTCTCTTGTACCCCCATCTCTCTCAAAGAACAGGCAGTCAACCTTTCTCACAAAGGTGAGGACAGGAACGTACTCTAATTTCTAAGTGAAGCTCAAGGACCCTACGTTCACTCAAGCTCACCTCTTCCCCTGCTGAGAACTGCCAGTGGGGATCAAGGGCCAGCACTGGCTGCAGTTCTGGGGATGGACAGACTAATTGGGAACACTGCTCTTTCAGTGATCCTGGATGCCTCTTCCACTTCGGACCCCTTGTTTCTCCTCCTTCTTATGGGACATGGGTGATAACGTGGGCCCAGAATGTCTTCCTACCAGGGAACAAGTATCTCTTCACTTCCGATTTATTTTTTTATAGATCTTCTGTCTAGTTATTTTATCCATTATTGAAAGGAGGGCGCTGAACTCTCCAACTATGATTGTCAAATTGTCTATTTCTCCTTTCAATTTGGTCAGTTTTTCTTCGTGTATTTCAAGGCGCTCTTATTAAGTGCATACATGTTTATAATTATTATGTCTTCTTGATGGATTGATCCACTTATCATTTTCTTCTTTGCCTCTACTAACAATTTTTGTTCTAGTCTATTTGTCTGATATTAGTATAGCCACTCTACCCCTCTTCTGATTGTTGTTTTATGGTATATCTTTTTCCTTCCTTTTACTTTCAATCTATTTGTGACTTTGAATCTAAAGTGTATTTCTTATAGACAGCTTATAGTTTGGATCATGTTTTTTTTTAAATCCATATTGCCAATCTCTGTCTTTTGATTGGAGTGTTTAGTTCATTTACATTTAATGTAATTACAGGTTGACCATCCCAAGCCTAAAAATCCCAAATCTGAAATCCTCCCAAATCTGAAACATGGTGCCAATATGACTGCTCAAAGGGAATGCTCACTGGAGCATTTTGGACTTCAGATTTTCATATTTGGGATGCTCAACCAGTAAATATAATGCAAATATTCCAAAATCTGAAAAAAAATCCCCCATCTGAAATACTTCTGGTCCCAAGCTTTTTAAATAAAGGATACTCAACCTCTACCAATAAGGAAGAATTTACATCTGCTATTTGCTATTTGTTTTGGTATGCCTTATGTCCTTTTTGTTCTATTTCTCCAATATTGCCTTATTTTGAGTTAGATATTTTCTAATATATCCTTCTAATTTCCATGTTGTTTCCTTAACTAAATTTTTAAGATTTTTTTATTTTCTTCCCTGGGGATTGCAATTAACTTTTTAACTCAAAACAATATAATTCATATTAAAACTAGCTTAATTTTAATAATATACAAAAACTTTGCTCCAAGATAACTTTGTTCCCCTCTCCTTTGTCCTACTATTATAATACACATTATATCCTTATACATTATAAGCCCATCAACACAGTTTTATAATTATTGCTTTATGGAGTTGTCTTTTAAATCAGATAGAAGAAGTAAAGAATTACAAATAAAATACATTCATGTTGTCATATTTACCTATGTAGTTACTATTATTTCTTTATTTCTTCATGTGGATTCAAGTTATTGTCTAGTGTCCTTTCATTTCAGCCTCAAGGATTCTCTTTAGTATTTCTTGTAGGGCCAGTCTGGTGCTGATGAATTCTCTCAATTTTTGTTTATTTGGAAATGTCATAATTTCTTTTTTGCTTTTTGAAAGATGGTTTTGCTGGATATAGAATTCTTGGTTGATAGTCTTTTTCTTTCAGCACTTTGAATATGTCATCCTACTACTTTCTGGCCTTCATGTTTTCTGGTGAGAATTCAGCTGTTAATCTTATTTGGGATCCCTTGTATGTAATAAGTTATTTCTCTCTAGCTGTGGTTAAGATTCTCTGTCTTGTCTTTCAACAGTTTGACTATGATGTGTCTAGACATGAATCTCTTGAGTTTTTCTACTTGGAGTTCATTGAGCTTCTTAGATATACAGATTAATTTCTTTCACCAAATTTGAGAAGCTTTTGGCCATTATTTCTCCCATCCAAGTACTAACCAGGCCTGACCTTGCTTAGCTTCTGAGATCAGACGAGATTGGGAACATTCAGGGTGGGATGGCCATAGACAATTTCTTCAAATATTCTTTCTACCTTTTCTCTCTTATCATGTATACATTGGTATGTCTGATGATGTCTCATAGGCTCTATTCATTTTTCTTCATTCTTTTTTCTTTCTGTTCCTCAGACTGGCTGATCTCAATTGGCCTGTTTTTGAGTTTGCTGATTCTTCCAGCAGTTCCATCTCCTATTGAGCTCCTCTAGTGAGTTTTTCATTTCAACTTTTGTAATTGTCAATTCAAGAATTTCTATTTGAATCTTTAAAAAAATTTTCTCTTGATAGATATTCTCTATTTGGGGAGACGTTATTCTCATGAATTCCTTTAATTCTTAGATGCAGTATCATTTAGTTCTTTGAACATATTTATAATAGCTCATTTAAGAGCTTTTTTTCTGGTAAGTCAAATATTTGGGCTTCCTCAGGGATAGTTTATATTGACTGCTTGTTTTTCTTACATATAGCCATACTTCCCTGTTTCTTTGCATGTATTATAATTTTTTTGTTGAAAAGTGGGCATTTTAAATAATATCATATGGCAATTCTTTGTGGAAGAAATCTGTGGAAATCAGGTTCCCTCCACTCCCCAAGGTTTGTTTTTTCTCTTTGTTGTTGTTGCTGTTTGATCTACCTGGACTAAATCTATAAAATCTGTGCTCTTTATTATAAGCTGTCATTGAAGTCTCTGCTTGATTAACTTAGTGGTCAACTAATGATTAGACACAGATTTCTTTAAATGCCTTGAGCCAATACATCTCCCAGTCTTTGCCAGGTGGCTCTGAGTGTATGTGGAGGTAAGCTATCAAGGGCACTGGTAGGCTGTTTTTAACCTTCCCTCAGTCTTTACTTACTTCTTAGGCAGAGCCTGAAGTCCAGCAAAAGGGAAGAAATTAGGGCCTTCTCAGGTTCTTTCCTAGGAATGCACATAGCCCTGCACATGTGCGTGGACTTCTAGATTCACAGGATTATGTTGGAGGTTTTCAAGGTACCTATAGCTATCTCATTCCCAAGTTTTTCCTTTTAAGTTTTATGGTCATCCTCGTGTTAGCCCCAGCTGGTAATGCAACATCAGGCAGCTGAGAGGTCAAACAATTGCTGCTGATTGTTTTTGGCAAATGTCCTGGGGATAGAGTTGCTTGCACCTAATGAGCTCTTACTGTTTCAAATAAAGACAAATCCTGAGTGGGCACAGCGGGGTGCACCTGTAGCCCCAGCTACTTGGAAGGCTGAGGTGGGAGGATCCTTTGAGCCCACGGGTTTGGATCCAGCCTGGGCAACGTAGTAAGACCTTGTCTTAAAAAAAAAAAGACAAGTCTTGAGAATGGAGCTTCTCAGTAGCATCCAGACTAGTTAAACATGACAGTTCTCTGGGGATGAGGCTTTTAGAGAGTGCCAAACCCATTCTGCCCGCTCTAGTGGCTGTTAGGCTCCTGCTGTAGTTATGAGGCTTTTGGTTTTCAAGGCTATTGTGGAGCTAGAGGGAGGGGAATAAAATTAGGACAATCTGCCAAGTTGTAAAACTCATTGATCTTACTGATATTCAGCTGTTTTTCTTGACTAAATATTCCTTGGATTTCTGCAAGCTCTTAATTTCCAGAGTTCTGAAACATTAATTTAAGTAAATTTTTCCAGTGTTCTAGTTATTTTTATGGAGAGGCAGAATTTTGGAGGTCCTTACTCTGCCCTCAGATGTGGTCCCTCTTTCCTCATCATTTTTAGAAAGCCATTCGGAAACAAGAGAAAGACCTAAAACCAGAAATTTAGTTCTTAATCTAGGGGGGCTAAAGATGTTCTCACAGCCCAGTTCTCTAAGATAGGGACTTGGGGTTAAATGGTGTATAGGTCTTAACTGTCCTCTAAAGAAACCCTTAGGAATTTACGGAGGTAGTAGGTGGCATTCTGGGGTTTGGGACCCTGGCTTCCTAATCACAACTAGCAGGTGGATGCCTTTGCCTACACCAAGGATTTCTTCATTCTTGGGACATTCTGTCTTTCAAATTCCTTTCACATGCGAGTGTAAATCCTGGCTCATTTTCCTAACAAGGTAGCCACCGATCTGTCCATTCACCCTCCCTCCATCCATCCTTTCTTATTGTTAACTATATTGTCCCTTTCTGTGTCTTAGATCATCAACTCTAGTCCTAATAGTACTTTCTGATTCTAAAGGCCACCATATGGGTCCCAGTGTGACAGTGGCAGAAAAGAATCTGGGTGAAGTAGGTGCATGGAGAAACACCACACAAGTGCACCCCTAAAATTGGAGAACAAGGACAGATATGTCACCATTCAGAGTTAATTTATCAACTATTATAAGATAAATAGTATTCTCAGTAATTGCAACATTTTTATGGTAACTGCCAACTGTGGGTGACAGTTTACATGGAACCGAGAATGAGGGGAGTCCAGAAGCAAAGGGCTGTCCGTATTTATCTAGCACTGTGCAATGGGGAGAAAACAAGACTCTGGATTCAAAAGCGTTAGCAATTATAGTTGCTTCAACAGTAAAATCTATGGTGGCACCAAGATCATTTTCCATGGTCTTCCCTAGACTGATGACTCTCTGTTTAATCTCCCAATTGCTCGTTCAGAGAACTTGCGAGGGAGGAAGCGTGCCACACAGTGCGTTAGAATGTCTCTGTCTAGATAGATGCCTACCCGCTTCTCCCACCTCACCCGCTCACTCCCTGGTGCAGTCAGACGTCTGGGTCACTCGCCAGTCTCCAGCCGCGGTGCTTGGCGTTACTCACGGCCCCTAGAGGCGAGTCTTGGGAACAGCCTGCCAACTCTTTGCTCTCAATGACAACGTCGGAGAAGAAAAAAGGTGTTATGAGAAAGCAGTGCAGCTATTTTGGAAACAGTGCAAATAAAAACCATCAGTAACGTTGTCTGCAAATAACCAGGTCAATTCAAAAGGGCTGTTGGTGTGGGTACTCGCAGGCCTCCGCCACCTCTCAGGCCACCTCTGCGGGGGAGGCCCCTCACCTTCCCTACGGTGCTGCAGATTTTCTCATTTAAAAACTCGTCACCTCTCCCTGCCAAATGTAAGCCACACTCATTTACATCGGTGAGGATTCGGTGCCCCTGGGTTTCTGGCTGGTGTCTCAAGACTGCAGCTCCCATCAGCGAGGCTGTGACACGCCTCCAAGCAAAAGGAGCCTCGCTGCAGAAACAGCTGTTCCCACCCCAGGCACGGTGTGCCCCTCTCCGTGATGCACCCTCCGAATGTGCATTTGTGCTCTCAGCCAGGGAATTGCGCGGAATGACAATTGATGCCACCAGTGAAGGAAGAGAGGAGTGGAGGATGGGGGAAAACACTAGAATCACTAATGGCTCCAGAAGGGGAGATGGGCTCTCCCAGCTCACAGAAGCTTTTGAACCCAGGTAGGGTTAATTGCTTCTGTGCCAGCCCTGCAGTGCTGTCATCTCCGGGGATGGCAGTGAATGAGTCTTAGTTAGCCAGCCAGCCTGACCATCTCACAGTCAGCCGCATGTAGGACATCACCCAGCTTGTTTCGGGTTCTTCTGGAGTGGACTGAAACACACACGCCCCCACCCTGGACACGGGAAATTGGATAGTCACCCTTCCGTGGAAGGGTGCGTGAGGAAGTGCTTGTCGCCACAGCAAGGCGTCTGAACCCAGCCTTGCGTAAGGCAGGCCTGTATGTCGGAGTTGGGGGGCAGCTACCTTGGGTTTCTCGCCAAGAGGCAGCCTGTGAGATGGCAGCTGCATGTGGGTTGCATGCTCTGGGGACAGCACATGGAGGGGGAGAGGGAACAGAAAGGGAGATCGAACAGCGATGCAGTTGCAACAGATGCCTCCGTCGATCTCACGGGGACTCTGCAACTGGGACAGCCCACTGGGTTGTCCTAGAATAAGGCGAGGGCTGGGCCTCTGCGCCCCACATGGGCAGCCATGGGATGCGGCTATCCCTGGGGAAGGGTGTGACCTGGGTACCATGGCATTTCCTTCAACCAAGGGCACTTCTCTGAGAGGGGTCAGATGGGGATTCTCTGCAGCCAACCTCCTGACGCCCCCGGCTGGCAGGCAGGGTGGAGGTGGGCGCACCGCAGCCTCCGCCTAGGGCTGTTGGCCCTTTAACTGAGCAAGACCGAGTGAAAGTGGGCAGTGACCTTACCACGGCACCAACTGCCAGCTTCTGTCCAGACCAGAGTTTAGGAAGGTCTGATGACATAATGAAGCGCATAGAGAGACTCTAACGGCTACTTCTACAGGGGTGGGGAAGGAACTCCTCACGGTGCTCCTGAGAATCGGGGTGCAGAAGCCAGTGGGCCCCACACACCTTCCGATTGCACAACCTCAGCTTGTGGGTAAAAGGAATACGTGAGTGTCATGAAGCAACTGGCCCAGGACTGACCGTGCCGGGGCTGGACCCCCACCGCAGGTCTTAACCCTCAGAACAGCCAGCATTTCCTCGATTTCTCAGTGCTGCCTTCAAAATATGTCATTTTTTAAAGGGTGAGGAAGCACACGTTTGCCAGTGTTAGCTTTCCTGGGTTACTTTAAATCCATCTCAAGGTACCAGTAGAGAATACCACCTGAGGGGTTTCTAGGCCCACACGCAGCCTGGAAAGTGCAAGTTAATTGAGAAACAAAGCAGCTGAAGTTCATTCCCAATCTCCTGCCCTGCCAGGACCAGAATGAGCGATTTTATGATGCTCCTGCTGGTTTTGTATGACACAGACCCCTGCCATCCTTGGGGGCAAGGCAGACCCCCCTGGTGGACTCCTGTGGTTTGGAGAGGGAAGCAGGAAACACAGGGGCTGGGACTTTGGTGCAGTTTCTGGTCCAGCAGACAGTGACAGCCCGCAGCGACTGCAGGCAGAGTCATACACTTAGTGGACAAGGTCTGTGTGTTACCTTCAATCTCCCCTTTGTTCACACAGTGTATCCTGCTGACACCTCTGTTCCTACCCTCCTTCCCCTCCTACCTCTGTCAGCTGGGCTTGCTTTCTGGGTGCCATTGCCAGAGCTCCAGCAGGGCTGTGGGCACAGTAACCACCGGATGGGCACAGGCAGACGAAGGCGTCGTGTCCCAGAGGCTCTCCAGGTTGGCCCCAGAAGAGACAACAGGGTCTTATAAATCTACCCGGTTGATATTCTGTCTGTGGCCAACCTGCATTTGCTCTCAGACTGAGCTGATGTTTGCATAATTTTTCCTCCACGAGTGACAGCCCCTGTACAGCGCAACTGTGCTGCACTGTGCAGACTTACATGCCACAGTAATGATTTATGACCAGCCAGCCCAAGTATCCTGACTGTGGCATGGCCACCACCCAACGATGGGAAAGGGGTGGGTGGGAAGTTTCTAAGGACTAAGGAGTATCCTATTTTAACACAAGGGGATGCTCCAAGTACAGGGAGGCTGCCTGGCCTGTGTTCAGCGGCTTCCGGAGGGCAAGAGCAGCCAGAGCCTCCGGGAAGGTCAGGCCTTCACCCTTCACTAGACCGGGCTGTTCCTGGCTCTTTCCGCAGCTGGGGATGGACAGAGAAGGTGTGTGCAGGTGGCACCAGCGTCTGGGGCTTTCTTTGCGAACCAAGATCTCAGTGAGTGCAGCGAGGCCGGGGAGGGCCGAGCTTTCTTCAGCCAGTCGAGGCACTGGGGGAAATGCAGTGCGGTGGGACACGACCCACCCTGTCTCTTTGCCAGGTTGCGTGCACGCGCGCGCGCGCACACACACACACACACACACGCACACGCGCACACACACGCACACACACGCACATGCACACATGCACACGGACGTGCCCATTGTGCATGAAGGTACTACTGTGGTCAGAAGACACGCGTGGGTTCTTGGGAAAGGAGCCAAATCGGAAGACCCAAGATCAGGGCCCACAGCCCGCAACCCCTGCAACCCCGGAGTCGCGCCCCGCTCCGTCTTTTCTATTAACTTGCGGCGCCGCCCTGGCCGGGCGATTAACCCTTTTTCCTCCCAGCCCCTACCTAGCCTTCGGAGAAGAGCAGCGCAGACCCAGCTCAGGGTGTCGGGAGGTTAACCCTGTATCTAGGGCCGGATGTCGTTGTTCTTGTGAACAGCCGGCGACTCTTCCCGGGCTGTCCCCGCACGGCCACCTCGCCGGGCGCAGCGCGCGGGGGCGAGGCCGCCTCCGAACGTGCGAAATGGAAATGTCCCGGGCCGCAACGCTCTAAGGTTAAGCAAATGTTCGCTGCAAATAGCGCCGGTTCGGGACGCCGTGAAGACACTTCAGCAGTGTGTATTCACTGGCGAAATGCTAAAGAACAGAAACGGCATTTGGGAATGAAATCAAACTTTGAAGGTGGCGGCGGGCGGTTGATGGGGGAAGGAGCTAGCATTTAGGGAGTGCCAAGTACTGTGAAAAATTCTTACCCAGCGTGAACAGAACTGGCATTTGGGTCTGTGAAGTCCGTGGCAGTGTTGAATCACACGAAGCGATATGGTCATACCACAGCATTTTGCTTTAACTGGAAACATGGATCCGTGCATTTCCTTGCCAATCCGTTCAAGGCCAAGACCCCTTTTTGAGGACGGTCCCTGACCAGTGTTCCAAATCATTATTCTTGCTTAAGCCACATCTGTAATCCATCATCGCAGATTTCCAGTGTGGGGCTCTTTCAAGTGCAGCAGGAACGGACAGGCACGTGCCAGCAGCAGGAAGGGGAAGCCGTGCTGGGTTTTGACTGTTGCCTCCGCGCCCTTACTGTTGTCTCACGTGCGCCTAAACCGATGGTGATTTATTTTAGCGACCTGCCTTTACGGAGACTTCCTGAAGCATTCAAGTTATTTTTCATAGAAACAACAATACTATTTCTTTTTTGCACTCATATGTCATGGATTTAAGTAATATTTCATTGAATTACATATTACATATCATAATTACAACGAGCAAAACAGGTTTGACAACAGATTCAGCTGGTTTCGGAGCACGTCCGTCTTAGCAGGTGAGAGCAGGATTGAAGAAGGGTGTGCAGACCGCAGGCCGCAGCTGGCCTCGGTCCGGAAGCAGGTGGTGAAGCTGGCCAGGTGGGTAGAAATTGGGTAACGTCAGGCCTGGCCTCTTGGCAGACTGTTGCCCTGGTTCTTTGGCTCCTTGCTGGGAAAATTCACAAGCAGGGCCGGTGTGACGGAGTGACCACAGACAGGAAGCGATTCCACACCAACAGCTTTTACTGCAGAAAACAAGGGAGCTCTACAAGTGAGGGTACGTTCCAGAGAGGAACGGGTCAGTCTCCACCAGTGGGGAAAGATGTTGAGGACTCCCAGGTGGTTTCCTTTGATTGGCCTGGTCCGGGGCAGGACTTACGGGGACTGTGGGTGTCACCAGATGATTGATGTACAGGACTGACAAAGTTGCAGTGCCACAGGTGTGTGTGCCTCAAAACCTCACGTTCCTGTTCTTTGTGGTTGTTAACTGCGCCTTCCTGCAGTCGCTGCACCCCCCACCCCCGCTCTCCACCCCCAGGAACGGCCCTCCTGGCCCGCGTCTGCCACTAGCAGACCTGGTCCCCGCCTAACAGTAAGGTGGCTTCTCCCTGTGTTACTTGCGCTGTCTCATTGAATCCCCACCGCAACCCTGTGAGTTTGCTACTGTCATCTCTATGTCACAGGTATAGTGTTTGAAGTCCAGAGAGGTTGGATATTTCACCCAAAGTCACACAGCCTGTGAGCTGCCAATTTGGAATTTTAATCCAGTTCTATTTTTGCCCATATCCAGGCTCACTGAGGACTGACTTTATTTTAGGGAGTGATTTCTTCCTCTGTGTTTTTGAGTAAAATGTTGACAATCACATATAAGAAAAATCATATTGTTTTCTTTTTTTTTAAAATCACATCAAATTCAGTCTTGAGCATCCCCTCCTCAGGGTGGTGAGAAATTCAATCTCAGTTACGGTTTAGGGCTCCCCAGCCTAACATTTTGAAAGAATATAGGGATTTACACGTTTACGTGAAAATTTGAGCAGAAGCCTCGTCCTTCAACTGTGGTGATTGTTCCTTGCACTAGATCCACGCCCCCCGTGTGTGTTCCCCAGAGCAGCAGCAGCACCTAGGAACTCGCTAGAAAGGCAAATTCTCAGGCCCCACCCCCTATCTATTGCATCAGAAGCTCTGGGCCCAGCAAGCTGTGTCTGCACAGGTCCTCCAGAAATTCTGGTATTATGTGTTTTCATATAGTTTGAGAACCAGTGCTCTGTAGGACTCATTCGTTCATTCGACAAACACCTATGGAGTACCTGCTATGTGTCGGGGGCTGGTGATAAAACGATGAATGCAGAGGGGACACTTGCACCCCTGGAGCTTAAATTCTGTGATGTGCCCGGATCTCTGCCATGTCCCAGGTCCTGGTACTCCACGCAGGCCCAGCTGGCAGCCCATTCCACAGCCCCAGAGCTCTTCCCTCATCGCCAAGCAGGGCACTGCACCTCCTGCTCGTGGGGGCACCCAGACAAACTGTGCCCTTTCCGGTCCTGGTAAGCAGCATCAGCTTCCATTCCTTTGCTTGGGTTGATCCCTTTATTTTTTTAATTTATTTTATTTTATTTTTTGAGACAGTCTTGCTCTGTTGCCTGGGCTAGAGTGCCGTGGCAGCAGTCTAGCTCACAGCAACCTCAAACTCCTGGGCTCAAGTGATCCTCCTGCCTCAGTTTCTGAGTAGCTGGGACTACAGGTGCTCGCCACCGTGCCCAACTACATTTTTAAAATTTTTTTGTAGTAACAGGGTCTCACTATGTTGCTCAGGCTGATCTCGAACTCCTGGCTTCAAATGATCCCCCTGACTCAGCCTTGGAAAGTGCCAGGATTAAAGGCATGAGCCACTGCCCCTGGCCCCAACTCATTCTTTTGCATGTGGGTATCCAGTTTTTTCCAGCATCACTTGTTGAAAAAATGACCTTTCTCCATTGAAATGGTTTTGAAAACCTTGTCAAAAATCAATTGACCATAAATGTGAGAGTTTATTCCTGGTCTCCCTATTCTATTCTATATGTCTGTATGTGTCTTCATGCCAGTACCATACTGTTGTGATTACTGTAGGTTTGTAGCAAGTTTTAAACTCAGAAAATATGAGACCTGAAACTTGGTTGTTTTTCAAGATTGTTTTGGCTATTGGGGGTTCTTTGAGAGTCTACATGAATTTTAGGATGGCTTTTTCTATTTCTGCAAAGAATGCCATGGAACTTTGATAGGGATTGCATTGAATCTGTAGATCACTTTGGTTAGTATTGTCATATTAACAATATAAAGTTATCCAATCCATGAATATAGGATGTTGTCCTAGTTCATTTGGGCTGCTATAACAAAATGCCATAAACTGGGTAGCTTATAAACAACAGAAATTTATTTCTCACAGCTCTGGAGGCTGACAAGATCAAGGCAGATTTAGTGTCTGGTGAGGCCTGCTTCCTCATAGATGTTGTTTTCTTGCTGTGCCCTTACGTAGTGGAAGGGCCAAATGAGCTCCCTTAAACATCCTCTGTAAGGGCACCAATCCCATTCATGACATTTTCTTGTCAGATTTTTCACTGATGTTTATAGATATACAACTGATTTTTTGAGTGTTGATTTGGTATCCTGCAATTTTGCAGACTTCATTAGTTAACTCTGTTTTTTTTTTTTTTTTTTTTGAGGATTCTTCAGGTTTTTTTATATATAAGGTCAAGTTATCTGCGAACAAAGATCATTTTACTTCTTCCTTTCTAATTTGGAGATCTTTGATTTCTTTTTCTGGCCTTCTTGCTCTGGCTAGAACTTCTGCTATGATGCTGAGTAGAGGTGGGTAAAGTTCTCCTGTCCTTGGGGAAAAGACTTTCAGTCTTTCCCCATTGATGTCATGTTAGCTGTGGTTTTTCATATATGGCTTTTATTATATTGTGGAAGTTTCCTTCTATTCCTAGTTTGCTGAGAATTTTAGTATCAATATTCATAAGAGATATTGGTCTCTTATTTTCTCGTAGTATTTGTCTGGCTTTGATATCAGAGCAATGCTGGCCTCAGAATGAGTCAGAAAGTGTTTCCTTGTCTTCATTTTATTGGAAGAATTTGAGAAAGATTGGTGTAAGTTGTTCTTTTAAGTGTTTGATAGAATTCACCAGCGAAGACATCGGGTCCAGGGTTTGCTTTGTTTGCAGGTTTTTTATTACTGATTCAATGTCCTTACCAATTATAGATCTAGTCAGAGTTTCTGCTTCTGCCTGGGTCAGTTTTGGTAGATTGTGTGTTTCTAGGAATTTGTTTATTTCATCTAAATTATTCAACGTATTGGTGTATAATCATTCATAGTATTCTCTTATAATACTTAATTTTCTCTCACGGCAATAATAATGCCCCTTTTATTTCTGATTCTGGTAACCTGAATCTCCAGACAGCGCCTCTCCCTTCAGGCAGGTACCCTCGGGCTCCGCAGGGAGCTTCTCCGGCCCCTTCCAAACGGGGCTTCGTGCTGGGGGAGCTTGTTTGCACCTGGGATGCATCCCGAGGCCACAGACTCCAACTTCCTTTCTCCCCGTTGTTTCCTGTGCAGGTGGGTGGCCAGGCAGGCGGTTATGGGAATGACAGCAGGGAGGGTCTGTCTGTCTTTTTTTCTATTTCAGCATATTTTGGGGGTAAAAATGTTTAGGTTACATATATTGTCTTTGCCCTACCCGAGTCAGAGCTTGAAGCATGTCCATCCCCCAGATGGTGCCCTTGGCACCCACTGGATGTGTATATACCCACCCCCCTCCACCTCCCACCTGCCCGACACCCGATGAATGTTACTACTACATGTGCACATAAGTGTTGATCACTTAATATCAATTTGACAGTGAGTCCATGTGGTGCTTGTTTTTCCATCCTTGTGGTACTTCACTTAGTAGAATGGGCTCCAGCTCTATCCAGGATAATACAAGAGGGGCTAGATCACCACTGTTTTTTGTGGCTGAGTAGAACTCCATGGTACACATATACCACATGCTATTAATCCACTCATGTAATTTGTCTGTCTTTTACTAAGGGGTCGATGGCCTCATTTTTGGCAGCTTTTTTAGAATACGGAGGACTTAGAGCCTGTTGTTCTTAGCTGTATCCCCCAGTGCCCATTCCAGGAAAACAGTCCTACTAAACATCCGATCTCACGTACTGTTCAAGCCTCCTATATTTCTACTGATTTTCTGTCTACTTGTTCTATCAAGTACTGAGAGAAGAGTGACAGAACCTCCACATCTAATTGCACATTTGTCTATTTCTCCTTTCAGTTCTTTCAGGGTTGGTTTATATTTTTTGAAGCTTTGTTTTCAGGTACTTACATATTTAGAATCTTTACATCCTCCTGATGCATTGATCCCTTTATCAATATAAAATGTCCCTCTTTATTCCTGGTAATATTTCTTGTTCTAAGATCTATTTTTCTGATATGAATATAGCCACTTCAGCTTTTTTTTTTTTTTTTTTTTTTTGTGGGTAGTGCTTAAATGGTATATTTTCCTCGTTCTTTTACTTCTAACCTTCCTATGTTTTTTATATTGAATGTGAATATATGGTAGACTGCATATAATTTGTGGGGTATTTTTTGTTAGGGACACTTTGGTTGGTTCCATATCTTGGCTACTGTAAATAGCGCTGCAATAAACATGGGAGTGCACATATGTTTTTGATACACTGAATTCTCATCCTTTGGATGTATACCCAGCAGCAGGATTGCTGGGTCACATGCCAGTTCTGCTTTCAGTTTTTTGAGGAATCTCCGTGCTGTTCTCCACAGTGGTCGCACTAATTTACATTCCCACCCACAGTGTAC
>CM052455.1:320514-381452 GCA_028533085.1 Varecia variegata | reverse complement strand
GCCCCATCTCAACCCTCCCCACTCCTCAGTGCTCGACTCAGGCCTCACCTCCTCCATGAAGTCCCCTCTGACTGACCAGTCTAAGTAGAAATTTAGGGTGTGCTCTTCCTTGGCTTTCTGAAGGGAACCCCACAGGCCCAGAGCCTTTCTCAGAGCCACGGCCCAGTCGTGCTGCAGGGGCAGATAGAGAGCCCCCGAGAGACACGAGCAAGTGCGGCAGGCAGCCGGCGGGGAGGGGCAGCCACGCAGCCTGGGCCCTCACGCTCAGGGAGGAGACCAGGTTCTCCCTGCTGACCTGCTCCCCCCAGCACCAGAAGCTCCCAAATTAGCCTCTCTAGTTCTCCCACCCAAATCAACACCCAACGCCAGTGTGCTGCTTGTGACCGGAGTCAACAAGCCGCTCACGAGGCAGGAGAAGCCTGGACCAGAGACCTTGGCTGCAGTCCTGGCCCCGCCGACTACTGGCTCTGTGGCCTCCTCCCTTGTGAGAGATGGGGACATGTAATCAGTCCAGAGCCCTGGGCGACTTAGAAGAGCAACTCCCAGCATGTGCGCCCCATGCAGAGGGACTCCAGCACACGCAGAGGGAGCCCAGCACACGCAGTCGCACAGGGCTTCATGGGTACCCACCCAGCAAATCGAAGGGGCGTGCTGATCTGTGCTTCTCACCTGCTGGAATGCGGGCTGTGTGACCAAATCAAGTAAGATTTTTCAAAAAGTATAGTGAGAGAGGTCTTAAGCAAAGGATGAGCAAAATTTAACTTTTTTATGTTGTCAATTTTGTGAATATGTAATACACAGTATTTCGTGTAATAAGATCACGCATGTGGGCCAGGCGCGGTGGCTCACGCCTGTAATCCTAGCACTCTGGGAGGCCGAGGTGGGCGGATCGTTTGAGCTCAGGAGTTCGAGACCAGCCTGAGCAAGAGCGAGACCCCGTCTCTACTAAAAACAGAAAGAAATTATCTGGCCAACTAAAAATATATATAGAAAAAATTAGCCAGGCATGGTGGCACATGCCTGTAGTCCCAGCTACTCGGGAGGCTGAGGCAGGAGGATCGCCTGAGCCCAGGAGTTTGAGGTTGCTGTGGGCTAGGCTGACGCCATGGCACCCTAGCTTGGGCAACAGAGCGAGACTCTGTCTCAAAAAAAAAAGATCATGCATGTGTAATTTGAAAAAGTTGCCTTTGAAGAATGCAGCCTCTTTACACTGCAGCCCAGGCCGCCCCAGTCCATGCTCCCCACGGCGGGGTCCCCTTTGCCTACGGTCTCCATCAGTTTGAATTTCTGTTGCCTTGATGGGTTTCAGGGGTGACACTGCATCTCACATAAGTTTTCTCCTCTGAGCCAACATCGTTTCTGCACCTGCCATGCAAGGGAGGAAAAAAACTGCCCACCTGCAGATCTGCTTTCCACACGTTACTGATGTCTAGTCCTTGGAGAATACACCGCATCACCAGCCTGAAGTCCTCCGTCGTCCCAACCTCTACCATCTGGGTGAACAAGTCTCCCAAATGAGGCTCAATATCCTGCATTACCTGAATGGGAATTTCAGGATCTGTGTAGAAAAGAATCCAAGACCGTTATAATGTGACAAACAACAGACAGGTGAAATAAATGACACAGTAGCCAGATGATGAAACTGCATACAGCCATGCAACTAGTAAACATCATGACATTAGCGGCACGGTAATACCAGCAGGGCACACATTTAGAGTGTGACCCCCTCTCTCAGACACACAGCTGCACCTGTGCGTAGTGTGTGCACACACAAACACAGATGATGTCCATGCTTAGGAGCAGTTAAATCTGTGCCACAGAAGACAGGTGACTATTACTTTGTTTGTACAGTTGACTCTTGAACAACAGGTTTGAACAGCAAGGGTGCGCTTATACGTGGATTTCCTTCCACCTCCGCCACCCCTGAGACAGCAGGACAACCCCTCCCCTTCTTCCTCCTCCTCAGCCTGCTCAACATGAAGATGATGAGGATGAAGACCTTTATGATGATCCACTCCCACTTAATGAATACTAAACTTATTTCCTCAATAACATTTTCTTTTCTCTAGCTTACTTTATTAAAAATATAGTATATAATACATATAACACACAAAATACATGTCAACTGACTACGTTATCAGTAAGGTTTTCAGTCAACAGTAGGCTATTAGAAGTTTTGGGGGAGTCAAAAGTTACATGTGGGTTTTTGACTATGCAGGAGTGTTGGCACCCTGACCCCATGCTGTTCAAGGGTCAAGTGTATTATTTTGTTCTATTTTCCTTATATTTCTCTTATAAAATCAGTAGGGGTGCAGGAGTGCGGTGGTATTTTTAAACAGATGGGAATGTCAAAAAGATCAAGAGAACCCCAAACTTCTTGGGACTCTCTGCTAAAGTCACCCAGCTGCTTCCCAGCATCCTCAGTGTCCCCTGGCCCCTGGTTTCATGATAAAGCCCAAAGTGAGAGCATTCAGGGCCTTCAACATCTGAGCCCAGCTCACCTTCCCAGCAGGAGCTTGGCCCCGTCAGATTGTTCCACACTCCCAGAATATCCCCCTACTTCCCGTCTTTGCTTACCACTTACAGCACTGGGGGCAGGGGGACCAAAAGCTTTGAGATAAAGATCTAAGTCCGAGTCTCCCACAAGCTGTAAGACCCTGGACTCATGACCTCTCTGGGCCTCAATTCCCTCTTCCGTGAAATGGGCATAACGGCACCAACTCTTGTGGCTGGCAAATAAAAAAAGGACACAGCTCATGGCAGAGTGCCCTAGGACGGAAGGTTCTGCCACCTCCACCTGCCCCAGCTACCTTTTGAAGGCCACTCAAGCTTAGCCTGCACGCCGCCTCTCAACCCAGTCCTGTGGTTCTGGTTCACTTTCTAGCACCCACCACCTCTACTCTGTGATTCGTGTGAATGTCTCTTTAGTTAACTAGATAAGCCAAACCAACACCCCACTCAGCTCCAGAGAAGGATGCTATTCCACAGCCATAGGAAGCACTTTTAAAAGTGTTGGTTTCTGTATCTGAATTGAGGTAATCTGTTCTGGCAGAAATCATCTTTATAAAAGCTCACTTTTACCTCTGAGCCACCCCTGAGGACAGGGAACTCCACCAAGGGCTGGTTCACCTGCGTGGCCGCCCTTCACACTCCTTGTCCCTGCCCAAGGCCTTGGGCCATTCCCACTTGGCATTTCTTCCAGAACACTTCGCCACTCTGGACAGAGTCCAGCAGCTCAGGTGTATCAGGCCTGGACACAGCAAGCTCCAAGCCCATGGGCTGCGGGCACAGTGTGGCAAGCTGACCTTGGCCCACCCTGAACTCACTGTGACCACGGCGCTCTGTCCCTGGGGTTAGAGGTAGCAGAAGTCCAGGGACATACAGTTAGGGCTTCAAGACTGCCTCAACCCACCGGGGCAGGAGGGGAAAAGGGGGACATGGTACTGTTTAGCAACGGGGCAGAGGGGCCAGGGCTCAGACCTCCAGCTGCCCTTTCTTAGGAGGTTCCTTTAGAACACTGTGACTAATCTTAACAAAAGACTCAATTTTAGCCCCCAGAAGAAGGTGAACACCATATCCTAAAAGAGTTGGTGACAGAATGAGACAGAACAACATAATATCAAAGCCTTTTTAGCTAATCCACAATCAAGCCAGAGACAGAGAGGTTCTTGAGAGGGAGACAACAGCAGCATTCTTTGGGCCATGACACTTCAGTTCTGGCGCTGGCCCAGGCAGACCAGGTGGCTGTACTTCCTAGAACCCATTTAACCCTCACGTGTCTGAGGCGTGCCTGTGGCCCCACCCTATCCCAGCTATTCCACCGGGAATCACACAACTCAGTGTGTGCCAGGGGTCAGGTGTGGCTCACCTGGTTAGCTGTGTTTGGGGTCCTGACATCTGACCAATACTTTGATGATATCACAGCGAGGTCCAATTAGCACCCACTGCACCTGGCACTGCTCTGAGACCGGGGGTCTGAACTAAGGTAGGCACAGTCCTGCCCTCAAGGAATTATATGCAGCTCCTCAGAAATTAAGTCATTTATACTTTTTTAAAGTTGGCAGATTTTACATCTTTTTAAGGTCAATTTATGGCACCGAAAAACTGACACAGAAGAGCCTACTAAGGATGCAGTCATCTGTGTGACTCAGCCCCAGTCAGGACAAGTGAAAAGCTGAAAAATAGGAGAGATTTCAAAACTATAAACTTATATAAAACAATCCAAGATAAGTGAGCAGCTGAGGTGCTGAGAGACACACCTAGGAGGCTGCTGTGTGTGTAGAAAGTGGGGACACAGTTGCAAGGGTGATCGCTTACGCATGCCTGGAATGTAGCAGTGGACATGACGTCGTGGGTGCCGGGCCAGGGAGGGGGCCCTTCTCCCTGCTCCTGTGTGGCGCCTTTTGAATACACCATGTGTGCACTCACTGTTCCAAAAAGGGTGGAGGGAGGTGGCAACCTCTATGGTGCAGAATTAACGCGAGAGAAATACCTTACCTGCAAGAACTTTTCTCACAGAATGAAACATGGAAGTAAACACGGAATCCTTCTTGGGATGGAGTTCTGGGGCCAAAAAGAACAGGGTTAAAAACCGCAAGGCTGCCTGAAAAGACTGATCCTGTCCTGCCAGCGCTGGCAGCCCTGACAGCATCTGAGAGTAGACGCCCTGGTAGAGGGCAGCACGGGAGAGCAGCGCGTCGTCTGTCACTTGGGAAATCTGGGCCCCGCCATCCTGGCAGCGCGGGCTCAGGTCCGCTTCCAAGAGCGTGCTGACGGACGAGAGGAGCGCTGGGGGAAGGCGCTGGACCCGGGCGCCCGGCGGGAAGCACAGCTGCAGCACGGTCCCCGTCTGCCACACGGCCTGCTGCAGCAGCTCAGCCAGCGCTGCTGGGGCCTCCTGGCCCGGCTTCTCCTCCTTCACGTAAGGCCCCAGCACTTGGCACAATTTGGTTAAAGACACCAGAAGGAGCTGCCTGCTCAGAGCTTTCTGATTGTCCACCTGTTTGCCGGAGGCTGCCTCAGTGCACAGTTTACAACCAGAGAGGAATGTGGTGATTTTTCCAAAATTGAGCACCAAGCTCAGCTTCATTTGGATGAGCATCTGCATTAGCTCCTCTAAGAATGTCCCCACCACTTGGAGGAATTCCAGCCAAGATGGGTCGTCCATCTCAATAAGGAATCTACCACTGGCTTTGAACAATGAGGTCAGTACGGTCTCAAAAATGTCACTAGCATACATGATCCTGAACACCAAGCGGGCACTTCTTCCCCTTTGCAGGTAACCAAGAAGCTGGTAGCAAGTCATCAAGAACTTGAGGGCCAGTGAGGAGGAGCAAGAATGCCCCAGTCTGGTGACAGCCAAGGACAGTAACAGAAGAAAATAATGTACATGATGGGGTGGCAAAAAGCTGTCCAGCTGTAGAGTAGAAATAACTTCCAACAGCCCCAAGATGCTTTCTAACTGTTCTCCCTCCAGCTGGAAAGGGAAGTCACTCTTGACCAGGGATAGTAAGTTCTGAGCAATTTCTTCTCTGGGTTCTACACCTTCAGGTCCGACTTTTACAAATCTCTTTTCCCAATGAGCCACAGCTGTGTGGTCCTCTTCAAAAAGCCAGGGAAGCTGCTGACTGAGAAGACCGTGGTCACTCTGAGCACCAGAACACAGAATGCGAGAACATCTCACGGCTACACACGTTAAGAAAGCGGAATGAAGGGACTGCATCTCTGGAAAGAGGGGGCTGTGAAGGATCGCCTTGGATATATTTGCAAGTGTGATGTGTGGCTCTTCATCTACTGAGCCTTCTTGGGCTTTGCTCGTTGGTAAAGTTCTCAGCAGGACACTGGCCAGGTATCTCACATCATCTGGACAAAGATAGGATATTAAAATTGTGAGATTCGACACAATTAAGTGCCAGTGTGCTACCGGGTATGTGGGTGCACTCACTGTCCCTACCTGGCCATCCCAGGAAGCTGTCGTTCTTTGATTCAAGCTTTCTCGGCCAGAACCAATAATGTAGGCAGCATCACACCTCAAAGTTTGGAGGGCTTCTTCAGATAGAAAACTGGTTTGCATTAAAGTCCTTTTCATTTTCTGCAGGTAGAGTTGTTCTAAGCAATACCTGCCAAGAGAGTTGAACTGAGCTGTAAACGTCTCTATCTTCTTCCAAAGTTGTGTTTCTACACCTGGGAGCAACGAAGGGCGGTTTGAGATCTCCGGAGCAACACCCGTCACGGCCCCAGACACAGAGTGATACTGGCTGCAGTTCATACTGCACAGGGTATCCAAGTGGGCCCAGGTGTACGAGAGCAGGAGTACAGAGTCACTGACCTTCTGCAGCCACAGCTCAACCTCTGGGCCCGGGGGGCCGAGGAGAAGGGCCAGCAGGGGCTGCACAATCTCTCCCAGCATCCTCTCCATCAGGCATTGTGTCCGTCTGATGATGGGCAGGGGTGTGCTACTGTCCAGGCTCCTCATGTTGAACATGACACAGTGCAGCAGTGAGCTAAGGGACAGTGACTTCAGGGCCATGTCGACATCACTCCGCAAATAGGGCAAGACTAAAGACTGGAACTTTTCCAGCACAAGGGACCACGTGTCCAAGATCTGGCTAGGGGGCAGCTCCAGGAGGCATGCACAGAGCACTGTGGCGGGGCCTGAGGCCAGCACAGGCTGCCTCAGCGCCTCCGCAGCTGGACGACAGATCACCCCTAAAACCTCCTCAAACAACCGTGGTACTTGTCGGAGTTTGGCATACGTCTGGAAGAGAGTGTGAATAAGTGCCTCTTGGGCTTTTTTGGTTCGAAAATCCGTTACTTCTGCATCAATCCAAGCTGAAGCCAGCAGGTCATCCAGGTCTGGCTCCAAAATCAAGTGATTCAGAGACATCAAAGTCTTGAGGCAGCGGAACCAGGCCGGCACAGATGCTTGCGGGTGGTTCAGCAGCAGCTCAGCCAAACAGCGGTAAAAGTGGAATTGAGCCTCTCCATGCCGGATCCTGTCCGCGGCGATGTTGTAGATATTGTTGCTGGCCACTGAGTTGAGCAGCTGTTCCACAACCAAAAGTTCTGTGGTCCAATCTGACGTGGACAGGGCTTTCACCTGCTCCTCCTGCAGTTGTGAAATCCTCAAGCAGCGAAACAGCCTGGGGAGAACCTGGAAGCAGAGAAGCTGGTTTCCTTCCTTGAAGTAAGAATCTAGAAAGAGCTTATAGAGCAAGGCCACCGAGTTCGCCACCACAGTGGCATGGAAGGATGGTGCACAGTAGCCAGCGCTGACCAGCTTGCTGATCACGGTGTCCATGGGAGCTAGAAGGTTCTTCATGGCTCCCATCTTCATGTCCTCTTGCTGCTGGTCCAAGAGCTCCTCTTTGTAGGATGACAGCAGTTCGGGCTGAAAAACTCCGCCCCGGAGCATGGCCTCAATCTGACTCCTAACATCCCGGCTCAGCGCCTGCCGCAGCTGGCCCTGGCTGGCCTGTGTCCATGTGCCCCCGGAGAGTAAATGCCTCAAGACCAAGCAAGGCTGGAGCAGGTACCCGGTCACATCCCCAAAGGCACGTCTTGGGTTGACCTGCTGCTGCTGGATCGAGAGGTAATGCCCAAGAGCCAGACGAATGACCTCAAACAACTGGGCCACCACGGCTTCTTCTGGCTGCCTACAGGCTGACGAGCAAAGCTGGCTCAGCAAGGCCACCAGCAGCTCCTGCTTGGCCGTGTAGATGACAGC
Organism: Varecia variegata; assembly: GCA_028533085.1. Taxonomy (NCBI): domain Eukaryota; kingdom Metazoa; phylum Chordata; class Mammalia; order Primates; family Lemuridae; genus Varecia; species Varecia variegata. Next base: position 373,726 of record CM052455.1, on the reverse strand, counting down.
AAGGGCAGGCGTTGAGAGGATGCCCTGGCAGCAGCTCAAGACAGCACAGATGTTCCTTCGGGATCCCGAATGAGAGAACTCAGTCACTCTCTCATTTATGACCTGAACATTAGGAAAGACAGGAAACTCATTACTGACCCTAAATCCACACATACACACACAAAACAAATGTTCAAAGGAATCAATATACTCAACCCTCCCCTTATCTTGGTGAGAAACAAACGTCCAGAGTATCATACTTCAATGAACTTGACATTTGCTTAAGCAGTGGTCCCCAACCTTTTTGGCACCAGGGACCAGTTTCATGGAAGACAATTTTTCCGTGGACGGTGGGTGGGGGGCGACAGGAGGCGGGGGGCTCAGGCAGCACCATGCAGCAGCCCACTTCCCAATAGGCCGAGGACCGGTACTGGGCGGCAGCCTGGGGGTTGGGGACCACAGACTTAAACATTAAAATAAGGCAAAGCACCTGCTTTAATTCCTTCACACTTCCATCTCCTATGAATACAAATCTGGAAAGAATCAGTGCCTTTGTAAATTTGCTGTCCCTTTCTAAAAAGCTGGGTTTTGTAAAGCTTAAATGCCAAAGATTACTTCCTCTTAGATCTTAAACCTACAATTCAGCTTAGACGTTACCAGGTAGGTGGACAGTGGTCCTTGAGTTATGATCCTGTGGTTCAAAATACATGTTTATAGTCAACTGTACTTTTTCAATTAAAAAAGTCAAAGCAAATGGCACTCTTAAAAAAGGAAAGCCACTGTTGCCAGTTAGTACTTATAGAGCAGATCCATTGTCTACTGCTCTCAAAATTCCAAAATTCACAAATACCAGAAATTATGAGAGCCAGACAGATTCCTAAGTTCACTCACTGGCTAAGTCATTTGCTCCCAGACTTATGGAATCTGAGAATCAAATTTATCCCAGGTGCTAAGTTATCAGTAGTCCAGTGATATAGCTACTATTCTTTCCATTCACATAACTGCCAGCCTGGGACCTTTAGAGTCATTATGGAAAAGCTGTAACAAAAATATCAAATCCTTAAATGCCAATGCATTCCAAATTTTTGATTACACTACTCATCAATAAAATTTTTTTCCACATTTACACCCCCAATCAGTGCAATTTATTTCTAAATTGTATACATATTACAGTACTATTTTATATAATTATAAAGTATACATAAAAATAAAAATTATGTATGTTTTTTTTAAAACATAGAGACATTCTAACATTTGCTTCCTATACCCCAAAGGACAATTCAGAATAACCCACTTTGGTGACCACCAGTCTATTATTTTAAAAAGTGACACAGTCCAGAACACAATTTCAAGAACCATTAAAGCCTACAAACCATCAGGCAGCTCAAGTATAATATTTCATTCTCCTCTGATTCTTCTGCTGCTTTTCTCTGCCTGCGCACTCACGTGGGTGAGGCGTCGTGATGGTTTCACAGCACGGGCTTTGCATTTGGGCAGATACACAGGTTCAAATCCCAGCTCTGCCACTTGCTAGCCATGTGACTTTAGGAAAGGTACTTAAGCTCTTTGAGAACTAACACACTAAGTGCCCATTAGTAGTTCTTATTAGAACTAGCTATTCTCATGGTATTTCAACATACTCAATTTTGACAATGAAGTTCATACTAAATTTGAGACTTCAAAATCACTTTCAGTCAAAAACCTTTGAGGAAATTCCTATCCAGATTTTGGCCTTTGATCTCCCTCCAGGTAAAAAGAAAGGTGAAGGGAAAAAAAGCTCAGGGTACATAATTTGCTGGCTACCTTTTCCAATTAGAAAGGTAATCAACAACCTGTACATGAAATAGTTCTCAGCTTTTCTTGAATATTAAGTATCATCAAAGTGTTTAGCACAGTATAGAGCATACAATGTACATTCAATAAACATCAGTTATTATTATAATTCTAATAATATTATTACTTCCTTCTCCTCTTCTACCTTGACATTTCCTACCTCTTCATATAATTAACCCTCAAACAAATAAGCCTCCAGCATTAACAGGAAATCAACAGAGATGCATGTAACACATATAGCACAACTGAAGAGACAGGCGATTACCTTGATGAGGGAAATCTGAAGGTTAATCGTCTTTCCATTCTTGAGGAGATTCTGCAATTTCCTGCTATGTAAAATGTTATCTATATAGATCCAAAGCCTTTCAACAATATCTTCCTTCAGTTCAAGTTTTTTCTTATAAAATGCAACCAATGACTGTCTTGCCCAATCAAGCAACACCTGAATTTGGAGGAAACAAATGCTGAAAATAAATAAATTTCTTTGCCAACAGAGAAAGATGCTAGACTTTTGGACATTAAAGGCATAACCAAATCCAATTGCCAGGAGAAGAAAAAAAAAACAAACTCTCCTTTAAAACTTATCTTTGGTAATATAACATAAATGTTTTGGTATCTTAAAATGTTTATTACATAGAATAAAAAAGGGAAAACAATTACTTTTATCTTCATCTAGGGCACATAAAAAGTTTCAGGTGAAACTCAAACCTCATTTTATTGCGCTTCGTAATTGCGTTTTTCACAAATTGAAGGTTTGCGGCAACCCTGCACTGAGCAAATCTATCGGCACCATTTTTCCAACAGCACGTGCTCCCTTTGTGTTTCTGTATCTCATTTTGATAATTCCAACATATTTCCAACTTTTCCATTATTATTATATCTGTTACGGTGGTTTGTGATCAGCGATCTTTGATGTCATTATAATTGTTTTGGGTGCCACAGTCCTTACGGGACAGCACACGTAACTGATCAATGTTACGTGTGTTCTGACTGCTGCACCAATGGGTTATAGTCAACTGTCTCCACCTCTCTCCCCATCTTCTGGCCTCCCTATTCCCTGAGATACAATAATACTGAAATTAGGCCAGTTAATAACCCTACAAGTGGCCTCTAAGTATACAAGTCAAAGGAAGAGTCACATATCTCTCGCTTTAAATTAAAAGCCAGAGATGATTAAGCTTACGAAGGCATGTTAAAAAGTGAGACAGGCATTCTGAGATAGGCTGAGCGCTAGGCCTCTTGAACCAAACAGACAAGTTCTGAATGCAAAGGAAAAGTTCTTGAAGGAAATTAAAAGGGCTATTCCAGTGAACACATGAATGATAAGAAAGAGAAACAGCCTTATTGCTGAAATGGAGAAAGTTTCAGCGGTCTAGATAGATGATCAAACCAGTCACAACATTACGTAAAGTCGAAGCCTAATCCAGAGCGAGGCCCTAATTCTCTTCAATTCTCTGAAAGCTGAGAGGGTAACAAAGCTACAGAAAAATATTGGAAGCTAGCAGACGTTGGTGCATGAGGTTTAAGGCTTAACATCAAAGTGCAAGATGAAGCAGCAAGTGCTGACGTAGAAGCTACAGCAAGTTATCCAGAAGATCTAGTAAGATCATTAACGAAGGTAGCAACACTCAACAATAGATTTTCAACATAGATGAAACAGACTTACACTCCAAGGAGATGCCATCTAAGACTTCATAGCTAGAGAGGAGAAGTCAATGCCTGGTTTCAAAGCTTCAAAGGACAGGCTGACCCTCTTGTTAGGGGTTAACAAAGCTGGTGACTTTAAATTGGAGCCAATGCTCATTTACGATTCTGAAAATCTAGAGATTTTCCTAGGGATTTTTAAAATGATGCTAAATCTACTCTGGCTGTTCTCCATAAATGGAACAACAAAGCCTGGATGATAGCACATCTGTTTGCATTACGGTTTACTGAATATTTTAAGCCCACTGTTGAAACCTACTGCTCAGGAAAAAAAGATTCCTTTCAAAATCTTACTGCTCATTGACAATGCATCTAGTCACCCAAGAGCTCTGATGGAGATGTAGAGGGAGATGAAAGTTGTTTTCATGCATGCTAACACAACATCCATTTTGCAGCCCATGGACCAAGAAGTAATTTTGACTTCAAGTCTTATTACTTAAGAAATACATTCGTAAGGCTTATAGCTGCCATAGATAGTGATTCCTGTGATGGATCTGGGCAAAGGTCAATCAAAAATCTTCTGGAGGCCGGGCGTGGTGGCTCACGCCTGTAATCCTAGCACTCTGGGAAGCCAAGGCGGGCAGATCGCTCGAGGTCAGGAGTTCAAGACCAGCCTGAGCGAGACCCCGTCTCTACTAAAAATAGAAAGAAATTATCTGGCCAACTAAAAACATATATAGAAAAAAAAAAAATAGCTGGGCATGGTGGCGCATGCCTGTCGTCCCAGCTACTCGGGAGGCTGAGGGAGTAGGATTGCTTAAGCCCAGGAGTTTGAGGTTGCTGTGAGCTAGGCTGACGCCATGACACTCTCTAGCCCGGGCAACAGAGTGAGACTCTGTCTCAAAAAAAAAAAAAAAAAAAAATCTTCTGGAAAGAATTCACCATTGTAGATGCCATTAGGAACATTTGTGATGAAGCATAGGAAGTCAAAATATCAACACTAACAGAAGTTTGGAAGAATTAGACTTCAAAGCTCATGCATGAATTTGAGGGGGTCAAGACTTTGGCAGAGGAAGTAACTGCAGGTGGGGTGGAAATAGCAAAAGAACTATAACTGGAAGTGAAGCGTGAAGATGGCACTGAATTGCTGCAATCTCATGATAAAACTGGAATGGATGAGGAGTTGCTTAGGGATGAGCAAAGAAAGTGGTTTCTTGAGACTGAATGTACTCCAAGTGAAGATGCTGTGAAAATTGCTGAAATGGCAACAAATGATTTAGAATATTACATAAAGACAGCTGATAAAGTGGTGGCAGGTTTTGAGAAGACTAACTCCAATTTTGAAGGAAATTCTACTGTGGGTAAAATGCTATCAAACACCATCACAAGCCACAGAGATACTTTTCGTGAAAGGAAGAGTCAATAGAAGGGGGAAACTCCACTGCTGTCTTAATTTAAGAAACTGCCACACCCACCTCAGTCTGCAGCAACCACCACCCTGAGCAGTCAACAGCCATCAACGTGGAGGCAAGATCCCCCACAGGCTGATTTCTTACATTCAGCTGATTAAAAAAAAAAAAAAAAGACCCTCCACCAGCAAAAAAATAAAAAATTTAAAAAAAAAAATCACTGAAGGCTCAGGTAATCATTAGGGCTTTTTAGCAATAAAATATTTTTTAGGCCAGGCGTGGTGGCTCACACCTGTAATCCTAGCACTCAGGGATGTTGAGGCAGGAGGATCACTTGAGGTCAGGAGTTGGAGACCAGCCTGAGCAAGAGTGAGACCCCTGTCTCTTACTAAAAATAGAAAGAAATTAGCTGGGCAACTAAAAAAAAACAGAAAAACTTAGTCGGCCATGGTGGCTCGTGCCTGTAGTCCCAGCTATTCGGGAAGCTGAGGCAGGAGGATCCCTTGAGCCCAGGAGTTTGAGGTCGCTGTGAGCTAAGCTGACGCCACGGCACTCTAGCCTAGGCAACAGAGCAAGACTCTGTCTCAAAAAAAAAAAAAAAAAAAAAAAGGTATTTTTTAATTAATGTACTTTTTTTAGACACAATGCACACGTACACTTACTAGATTACATAACTTTTATATGCACAGGGACTTGCTTTATTGCAGTATTCACTTCGTTGCAGTGATCTAGAACCAAACCTGCAATACCTCTGAGGTATGCCTGTACTAAGTTTTAAATTTTAATAAAAGCACAACAACTGCTTAGAATGATCATAGAATGAATCACACAAACAAAGTAAAAAAACAAAGAAGAGTCAAAAGACTAGGATTTGTGTCCTGGCTTCCCCAAGTTACCTGTAGCTTAACATCTAAAACTATTTATACCTTATCCGGGAGACAGAGACAGTCAATATGAAATAGTGCACAAGTGCTTTACAAAAAACGAGGATTGTACATGTATAGTTTCCATTACTGTGTCATGTTTTCTCATTCACAAAACATTGAGGAAAGGTGGTGAGACCTCAGCCCACAATACCAGAGCTGTCAATAACAGTACGAATAACGACAGATGCCAGAAGGAAAATACCTCTCAGGAAAGGACAGCGGAAACACTGATCAAATTGCCTGCCAGGGCTCCCTCTTTGTTTCACCCTGTGCAGCACTTGCCAGGTGACCATCAACCTGCCAAGATGATTCTCATGTGCAATCACATGTAGAAATTACTACATATATGACACTTGCTCTACATACTATACTTCATCATCACTTTAGCTTGTGCAATCCATCTTTGACACATTCTGTGCCGTATTCCTTAATACCAACAACTGGTTGTATGTAAATTCAATTTCATGAGCTTAACATCCTGGCATTTATCATATTAACTATTTTTTCAGCCTGCTTTGTTGCCTGGGCTGGAGTGACATGACGTCAGCCTAGTTCACAGCAACTTCAGACTGCTGGGCTCAAGCGATCCTTCTGCCTCAGCCTCCCGAGTAGCTGGGACTACAGGCGTGCGCCACCACTCCCGGCTAATTTTTTCTATTTTTAGTTGCCCAGTTACTTTCTTTCTATTTTTAGTAGAGACGGGATCTCACTCTTTCTGAGGCTGGTCTCAAACTCCTGACCTCCAGTGATCCTCCCCGCCTCAGCCTCCCACAGTGCTGAGATTACTGTGTGGCTGGTGTGAGCCACTGTGCCCAGCCAATCCCCAATCTTTTCTCTAACTAAATGCCAATATGCAATTTATACAAGTGATAGTTATCTTGAAAGACTGTAAAAATGTAAGTTTCAAATTAAACTTACTTGTTCTTTATTTGGAAGAAAGCACTGGTGGGAAATCCATGCAAAGTGAGCTAGTTTTAGTTTATCTTCCCAGGAAGTTGTCTTGCTCTTAAGCTTTAAGGAAATGCCAGAATAAACAGCAGCCATTGCTACAGTTTATCTACAGTTAAAAACAATGGAAAAAAAATCATAGTAACAGCAAACTGAATAGGCAACAGAAAATGAACAGTGTATGTACCTTATTGTCTACACAATAGTTTCAGACAAAAGTAGGCAGAAAATGGATTGCACACACAGAAGATGGATTACAAGTATTCCTGCTGTGATCAAATATTACACCCATAAAGGTGAATGTGCAGGAATTCAACAAGGCAAATATCAAGTGTTCAGATTACTTATGGAAACAGTTATTCATACACAGTTTTAGATCGAAAGAGGAAAATTTCTGCCCCTATCTTCTAAAATATAACAATTATTATGTAATGTAACAGGACCAGTTCTATTAAATAGTTCAAAAAGACAAATAAGCAATAATTGGAGAAAGTAATATTTCTCCAGGTGAAAAAGATATATGGTATTAACCTAACCCCAAAAGAAATACTGTTACTTCAGCTGCAACAGTAACTTCTACTAGAACCTTATTGTATTCATTCATGTACACATATACAAACACACCTTCCAAAAGACTCTACAAAATATATTTGCACAATTAAAAGACTATAAAGGGGGTAGACATATCAGGTTAAGTCACTTTCGTTATAAAAAGGTAGTTCCTCAAGAGAGAAAAATGTTCATGATACTTAATACAAAAATAAGATTATTGTAAATAAAAACAAATTAGAACAATGCAGATACTTAAAAGATCACAGTCCCATGATTCTAATCTATAATGTATTCTGTCAAAACAAAAGAATCTCGGGCCAGGCGCCGTGGCTCACGCCTGTAATCCTAGCACTCTGGGAGGCTGAGGCGGGTGGATCGCTCGAGGTCAGGAGTTCAAGACCAGCCTGAGCAAGAGCGAGACCCGTCTCTACTAAAAATAGAAAGAAATTATCTGGCCAACTAAAAATATACATAGAAAAAATTAGCCGGGCATAGTGGCACATGCCTGTAGTCCCAACTACTCGGGAGGCTGAGGCAGTAGGATCCTTGAGCCCAGGAGTTTGAGGTTGCTGTGAGCTAGGCTGACGCCACGGCACTCACTCTAGCCTGGGCAACAAAGCGAGACTTCGACTCAAAAAAAAAAAAAAAAAGAATCTGCTATACTGAGGGCTTGATCACCTGCATTTTTTCTAAATCCTAAAGCCCTATCTTCAGAATTTATTCTTGGTAAATAACTACATAAGCAAAGAGTGAAGTATCCTTCACTCTATTACAGAGAACAGGAACAGTCAAGTGCTATCAGTTTTCCTATTTTGTCGAAATGTCCGATATCAGTTGAACAGCTACTTAACTTGTAAGTTCAACATGACACCGCCTTCGCGACGGCTACAAAGTGCATAACAAGTAACAAGTGTTCGCTGAACTCGCTACAAAGACGCCAGAGAGATTCTCCCAGCTCTACCAGAGCTCTGCTCCGCAACCTGCAAGCCGTCCGTCCCAGGCCTGCCAGCGCCCGTGCGACGGCCGCCAGCGCACGGCCACACGGAGACAGACACTAAGTCACAGCGACCAGCAGAGAGCAACCAGGAGCCAGGTGAGCCGGCCCGACCGAGCGCGCCCCGTCGGCTCTCTCCCAGAGCCCGCTGGCTGCAGGGAACCGGGCCGGGTTGGGGGCTCCTGTCAGGACTCGGCCTGGGTGGGGGGTGGGGGGTCTCACCTCGGGGCCCACCGCGGGTCCGGGGTCTCACCTCGGGACCCTGCTCGGGTCGGAGGTCTCACCTGGGGACCCACCGCGGGTCGGGGCTCACCTCGGGGCCCACCGCGGGTCCGGGGTCTCACCTCGGGACCCTGCCCGGGTCGGAGGTCTCACCTCGGGGCCCACCGCGGGTGGGGGGCTCACCTCGGTGCACAGCTCCAGGTGCGGGACTCACCTCGGGACCCTGCCCGGGTCGGAGGTCTCACCCCGGGGCCCACCGCGGGTGGGGGGCTCACCTCGGTGCACAGCTCCAGGTGCGGGACTCACCTCGGGACCCGGCCCGGGTCGGGGGTCACACCTCGGGGCCCACCGCGGGTCGGGGCTCACCTCCGGGCGCAGCTCCCGGTGCGGGCAGCGGAGGGACAGAAGGCAGCTGCAGCGGCTGCCGGGCCCGGCTCCCGCGACCCGCCGCGTGTGTCCGCCCCCGCGCTCCTTCCGCCCGACGCCGCCGGCGCAGCGGGGCGGGGCGGCGCGCACGCCAGGCATCGCCAGCCGAGCGCCGAGGCGCCTCGCCCATTGGCGGAGACGGTTGCGCGGCGGAGGCCGAGCGCGCAGCCCGCGGTCCGTTCGGTGTCAGTCAGTCATGGGGCTGCCGCCCAGAGCCGCCGCGGGGGCGGCGGGGCGCGGGGCTCGGGGGCCCGGCTGAGCCGGCCGTGGGAGCGAGGCCCTACGGCAGCGACGGCGGAGGAGGAAGCGAGCGGGAGGCGGCGGGGGTGGCGGGGGCAGCCGGAGCCGCCTGGGATGTTCAGTGAGTGCGGCGCGGGGCCGGGCGGCGGCGGGCGGGGCGGGCGCGGGAGGCCCAGGCGGGGCGCGGCGGCTCCCGCCGGCGGCAGTGGGGGTGGGGCGCGGGGCGGGGCGGGGGCCGGCTCTGCGCGGGCGGCGGCCCCGGCGGCGTGGCCTGCAGGCGGCGGCCGCACCTGGGGGGCTCCGCGGTCCTGCCGCGGAGGGTCCCGCCGCTCGGCCTGGGGGCCGGGGAGGGGCCCCTCCGCAGTCCCTTTTCATTTAAGCGAAAGGGAAACGTCTTCGGGGTGAACTCGGGATTGAACTTCGCACGTGGGGACCGTGCGTGGGTGGGTGTGGACGCGACCTCCGCGTGTGACGCGGGAGCCGGGGGTGCCGACCTGCGCGGCTGTGACAGCAGCGGGAGAAGGGCGCGCCCGCGGTGCCGCGGCTCACACCGCTGCTCGGGACGCCGGGCTCGCGGCGGTGCGTGCGGTGCAGCGTCGGTCCGAGTGAGGGATGGGCAGAGAGCGCGGTGTCATTTAGACGGGGCGGAAGTGGAGCACGGGAACGCCGCATGCAGTTCTGCCACCAGTTGTGAAAGTCGTTATAACGTGGATCCCGCAGTCTGTGTGGTTCTGGGACCAAAAGGTAATGCCCATCCCGTGCGACGTCTGTCCTAAATCACTGTACCTAAACTCTGACCTTGTAGACTGAAATCTCGGAATGGCGACTCCCGCTGACAAGCAGTTGGGTGCTGTGATGGGAGGAACTGTAAGGGCGGAGTTTGCCTCCTCTTAGGTGATACAAGTGTATCACTGAGGTGTACAGGTGCCACTACGCCAGAGTTGGGAGCTGGGGAGGACACGGAGGCGGTCGCCCAGTCTTGGTGACAGCCCTACTTAGAAAGTGAGAGTAGGAAGGGAAGTTTGTGCTTAACACGTAAAATGCATCTGGCTACATCTTTAAACTCAGAGGAGCTTAACTGGGGAAGAGAGCGTGGTGGCCAATACACCTGGCATTGAAACCATGTAGCTGTCTGTGTAACCTCTTTGAGCCTTAGTTTCTTCAGCTGTAAAATGGGATGATTGCTGATAACTTAAAAGTGGACTTTTTTAAAGGTACCCAGAAAAAGAATGGTGTATATGAAAATACCAGACATGCAAATACCACTCTGTACATAGTAGCTATTATAATTTCCTTTTTGGCAAAATACCTGGTAGGTTCCTTGTAGGCCTAAGTTTTTTGTGTTAAATGTAATATATGCAAACTTTGATTTTCTTTATCAGTCGTAAATTGTTCTTATCTTAAAAATCAGTGTTAAACTAGAAAACCCTAGACAACCAAAAGGTGTTCTTGCCTTGAGTGTTTTTCTTTGTCATCAACAATGCATTAGTGTATAACAATTAAATACAATAACATTGTTATTGTATAACAGTGAATTAGATTGGAATAGTTTTGTTGTTCTGCCTCTAAATGTGAAGTTTATATGTACTTCTATTGTGGTGAAACTAGGTAAAGTCCTCACTTAACTGCTCAGTAACTCGTTTTTGTTTTCATAAACAGTATGTTAGCACCTATGAAGGACATCTCTGGGGAAAGGGGGGGTGTTTGTTTTGGCTGATTTGTTTTAGCTGGAAGGGGGCCCTAGGGATCATCTGTTAAACCAATGGACAGTACTAGAAGTCAAATTTCCAGCCGCCTTTCCATGTAACCAAAGGCTTCTCAGGTGGTAACTATTCCAGTCATCCTCTCAGAAAGCATCTGGTGAGCATTCACTATCCTGCTCCCCCAGGAAGCCCCTGGTCAAATGTAAAATTCTTTGAGCAGCAAGGTACTACAAAGGGTAAGTGCTCAGACCCTTCAGCCCGATGGCCTGAGTTGCATTCCTGGCATTACAGAATTCTGAGCAGGTTATCTGACTTCTCTGAGCCTCAGCTTTCCCATCTGAAGACTGTTACCTACCTCATAGATTAGTTGTGAGCTTAAAGAAGATGATCTGTGTAAAGCACTTAAGATAGCATCCTACAGTGCGGTGTATTCACACATGGTAAGTGTTAGAAGTGTAGGAAACAGACAATAGTAGGATGAGGACTGTGGTCGAGGTTTGTTCCTGGGTCTAGTGGGTGGAAGGAACTGTGATCAAGGGGAAGGGAGGAAGATTTATTAAATAATATCCCAAACTAGCATTGGATAAGGTTATTTCAGCCCATTATGTCCTTCCCAAATAGCACCTTGGGCTCGGAAACTCTGGGGAGGAAGAGGTGGCTAAGCTGACCTGTGAGGCATGGGCGAGACTTAGCCAAACCAGTCTGGAGTGCCAGTGTGGGGGTGCCTTAGCCAAACCAGTCTGGAGTGCCAGTGTGGGGGTGCCTTAGCCAAACCAGTCTGGAGTGCCAGTGTGGGGGTGCCTCCATCTAATGGGGGGCCTTGACCAAAGCCCCTCAAATGAAAAGGTGGAGCGGAACCCACCAATAGAGTGAGGAGAACCCAGAATTGTTCCAGTTAGGTAAACAAAGGTGGATCAGAGTAACCTGGAAATGACACAGTAGAGATTGAATTTTTTTTTATTCTCCACACTGGTGGAGGCAGTATAAAGTTTTTAGGCTTAGCACAGATAACATCAGATTAGATTTTTGGAAAGATTGTGCCTGCAGTCGTGTGGTATTGGGTTGAAAGTAGGGAATGTCCATCTACTTGTCTTGGCAGCTTCATGTCTGCCTGTGATTCCAAAGGAAAATGACAGCTTAGCAGAATTAGGCATTTTAACCCAAATCTGGAAGCTTAGAGAATACTTATAGAAGGCATGAGGAAACCCTTAGATCATTCCAGGCAGCCTTCCTTCTTAAAAATTGTCTTCAAGTGTATATCGTATATGCCTGATCACATGGTAGTGTTTCCCCCCAAAAGCCTCCCTCTGAAAAGAAGGTGTTGCCTCACATCCTGGGCTCTCCTGTCACGGGGCACTCTCTCAACCACTCTATTTTGAACAAAGAAGTGCTATTTGGGAAGGACATAATGGGCTGAAATAACCTTATCCAATGCCAATTTGGAATATTTATTTAATCAATCTTAACAAATCAGTTAAACAAAAAAACAAGAAAGATTCAGTAATTATTCACGGGGTTGGGGGATGTCTCACAAAGTGCAAATGTTACATGCTATTGGAAACAGAACTTTTACAGATCTCCACCTCCCCCCCCCAAAAAAAGAATACAATAAGTGACAAATGAAATGAAGTTCTCCCCACCTGAATGGGTATCCATGGCTTGGGTTGAGGTTTCTAGCAAGAGTATGTATGGATTCAAAAAGTGCTTTATCGTAACTGATTTAGTAGATGTGAAGATAAAGTCATTTGGAAAATGGAATTTGATGATTCATAGGAGCTTAATTGATCATAGACAGTGGTGTTTAAGATATGAATGCTGAGAGTAAAATTGTTTCATGAATTAATATATTGCCTTATATAATATATTTTAAATAAGTATGAATTAATAAAGATTATAGTTAGACATTTGACTTTCCTCTACAACCCTAAAAGGTATTTTAATTAAAGTTGATCAAAAAGTTTTCTTTTTAATTTTTTCATTGCAAGGTAATGTTGTCTTAGGTTTGAGCTTACCTTTTAGTTGGACATTTTACAGAAATTAACTGCTGCTCTGTTTCTCTGCTGAAGCAAATTCCCTTTTTCCTTCTCGTTTTTTGATTTTAAGAAGATTTAAAGAGCATTGTATACTGGCAGGGTTTAGAAAACACCATAAACTTCTGTTCATAATTCTTTGCTTAGCAGTCAAACAAAGAAGATCTCCTTCCAGTAAGATGTATTGAAGTGCGTCTATATCTTAATAACTTTACAACAGTGGTCCCCAGCGTGTTTGGCACCAGGAACTCTTTTCATGGAAAACAGTTTTTTCATGGACCGGCTCGGTAGGGGAGGGTGGTTTCAGGATGATTTGAGCGTGTTATATATATTGTGAACTTTATTTCTATTATTATGACATTGTAATATATAATGAAATAATTATACAACTCACCATAGGTTGGGGACCCCTGCTTTACAATGTTTGGCAAAAGGTAGCTCTGTTTTCACAGATTACTAACTTTTGGAGATTTTGTAATTAGTAAGCAGAAGTGTTAGGCAGAACTTTGTGAATTAACATTTTTAAGCTAAGGTGCTTATGTATTAGTTTCACAAGGTGGTAATATGCTGCAGAATTTTGTCATCCAATTCAATAACCATAGGTGACATAAGACTACTTAAATGACAATTAATTAAAATAATTCAGTTCCTTAGTCTCACTAGCCACACTTTAGTGACTGGTGGTTAGTGGCTGCTGTTCTGAACAGTGCAGATCTGGAACATTTCCATTGTTGCCGAAAGTCCTCTTGGACAGTACTGGTCTAGAATGAAAAATTGAAGATCGTTTCACTCTACACACACACACATAAGCACTTTAATGTCATGAAGGCATTTCTAAAACCTCGCTTACTGCATTTGAATACAGGAACAGTGATCAAGGATAAGCATAGGAAAACATATCCCCCCTTATTCTGAAAATAGAACATCATTTCTTCTGTCTGTAGAGGGATTTGCAAATGGAGCATGCATGAAAGTTTTCTTTTTTATTTTTATTTTGATAAGTTTGGCACCAAGGAGTTTCTCTCTATATAGTCAAACACAGTAAGTAGTGTAGATATCCATTTTGTCAATTGTGCTACACTCTTCCATGTTAATAAGGTTTTGTATAGAAGTGACTTTTTGGTGCCATAAAAGAGTATTAATGTAGAAATCAAATAAATCCAAAAAGATATGAGCCTAAACTAAACTATCAAGAATTCCATGCAGAAGCTAGACAGCACTCACTTTATTTTTAACATGAATTTCAAAGACAAGATGAGCCCTGACCCAGGGAACTCTCTGTCTGTTTGGGGGAACTGAGGAATAGTGATGACAACAGCAAACAACCTGCATGGAGCAGGGGATGATTTTAGGCTTGGGAGTAACATACTTACTATATACTCTGGCTGCGTTCTTAAAGGGTGGTTAGAAGGTAGGAGAGTATTGGAATAGTCCACTTGAGAAGTGATTTGTGCTGACAAATAGCAGCAGTGAGGGTGAGGTAGCAGAATTGGTTCAGTTGCACTAGCCATGCTTTTAAGTCAAGTTGGTAGGATTTCCATTTAGAATAGGCATTGGTGGCCCCTTAGAAGTAAGGGAGAGAGAGAAAAGAATCTTAAGATGATGACTGGGTTTTTTGCTTTAATGATGGCATCTTTAAGCAGGCTGGGAAAACTCGGAGAAGAAGGCAGAGATTTTGAAGGAAAGATAAATTCCATTATGAGCAATTTCAGGTAGAAGTTGCAACATCCAGGTGGAAATGTCTGTTGATCTACTGAGCTCAGGAAGGTGGTCTGACTAGACTGTGAGTCTTGTGTAAGTGCTGTTATGATTTAGGGAACGTGAAGAATGAGGAGCAGACAGGAATGGAAGGGGAGAGCCAGAAAACAGGCTTGCAAAGGGGAGGGAGCAAGGGAGAGAGTTTCAAGGCGGGAGGCACGTTCAGCAGCAGCAGATCCAGCCAAGATATCTGAAGGATACTGTTGAAAAGTGACCAGACACATGGGACAAGAGTTGAGGAATCACAGGTCTCCATCAGAAGGCTGCTGAGGTCGGAAGCAGAGTCACCTTGCCAGGTAAGGAGACTGTTGAACGTTTTGAATGGCTGGGGCGAGAAACTGTAGGGAAAGTAGTTGATGGAAAAAGACTTCTGGAACATCTTGGAGATCCCAGCTGATTTGGAGAAAATCAGTTTCTGGTGGCATCTGTCTGCGGGGTTTCATGATTTCTGCCCCCTTGCCACTGCCGCTGCCGCCACCACCAAAACCCCAGCCATGGCCTTATTCACGTGCCATTTCATTTCTTAAGAAACCATGGGAAAGAACACAGCTTCCAGTTCAAGTATATCACTGTCAGTCTGAGCAAAGATTGAATAAGAAAGGCCGTCATAAGTTTAAAATTATATGAGGTATGACTGAAACTGAGAGTAGTATGGCTCATTTATTTTTTTAGCTGTGATTTATATTTTCACAAAGTTAATTGAATACGCTTTATCATGGTGATTAATTCAAAAGCTAGATTTTTAGATCCTATTTAGAATGACTTTTTGCTATTATAACCATTTAGATTACTGCAGATAAAAAGAGCTAATATTCAAGAATCTAGTAGATACTTTACAAAAATATCTTTTTCATCTGTAAGCATAAATTTTTAATTGGAAAAAATTATTCAAAAAAAACCAAACAAAACTGACCAACTGTCAGAAGACTCAACTGGGGGCTGATTGGAGGACTGTGTGGCGAGTTTGCCTGGATTTACCTTGAACTCACTCCTTCTCAGAGCTGCCGTCTCACGGCCACGCAGAGGGGGGTTCAGTGGGGAAGCACAGAGCACTCCTGTGGCGCTTCACAGACCCTTGTAGCACTTGACCTGTGACGGCCCCCCAAGCACTCCTGTGCGGACATAAGTGGGTGGGGTTAGAGCACAGTGTAACCACTGAAGAGATTAACGGGACTGGAGACTCACACTGTCATCATCTTAAGTGTGCACCTGGGCGCCGTGTATCTCTGCTACCCCACATTTCTACAGTTAAAATGTTAAAAATGTGGCGGTGGTGTTTCCTGCACAGTTGATACATTGAAATGATCATGCCGGGGATTTTATGTAGCAACTTTGTTGTGGTATCAGTGGAACCGTAGGCAACTGTTATATATGAGAAATAGATACATATTGTGTCAGAATCTCATTTTAATTTCCAGAAATACTGTGATATGAAAAGAAGGGTATTTGATATCTATTTTTACCTTTAAAAGTTAGGTATTTTGTGTAAGTTGGCAATTATGGGAAATTCTGAAATGTTAAAGAGTATGTAATTATATTCAAACCCAATTTAAATTTAAAAGATTTTATAATTATAGGAAAAGCTAGGCAAGTAACTTGAAATTCCAGTGTTAGTCTCGTGTCTGAGTCTCTCAAGAGACTTAGGTCTATTTTAAGGATTTGTGTGTGTGTGTGTGTGTGTGTGTGTGTGTGTATCCACTTATGGATATTAGTACCATGGAAATTTTTTGAGGTTGGGGGGGCCGGTTTCTTTGAGGAACTCTTTCCATTAATTATTTCACTTGAAATATGTGTATATTGGAATAAAGTCCAGCTAAGTTGATTGGATCATGTCTCTGGTATTTGAGTTCAACATGGTTATAAGGGAAAGTTACTGCCCGAATTCCTGTTCCTAAGATCCATGGCCTTCCGGTTGGCTGACCACCCACCCTCAGGGAAGGTCCCTTGTCACAAATGGTGGTTTGGATTCAGAGAAACTGTCGTTTGAGGCAGCTGATTTGGACACATTTGCTAGAATCAGTATTTACAAACTAACTTCTAGCAATCCCAAATATGGCCAGTTTTTACTATTGTTTGTCCCTACTCCATTGTGTTTACTCTTTCCTAACTTTCCCATCTTTTCTCTTCCTCCTCAGACATGCATATAAGTTGTCTCACCTTGAGGACACTGTGTCATCTATCGTAGGGTGTGCTCTCCCTTCAGTCATTCATGTGTCTTTCACATGCAGGGGTTTTTTTCCTGTCAGGCAATCGAAGAGATCCAGTTCCATTTGACTGGACACACATTGATACATGCCTGCATTCCCATGTCAACGAGAGACGGGCAGTAGGAAATCTGGAAAGGTTTTAGTCTCAGCTAAGGTATGGAACTGGGCCGGTGTGGGGGAGTGTGGACACTAAGAGCTCTTGGAGTCAGATTAAAAGCAGCTTCAGCAGCCTTGTGGGGGTGGGAGGTGGGAGCTGATTAGATTGATTGGTCTTCACTTTGAGCCACACTGGGAAAGGGCAGTTCCGTCACAGCCTCTGTATGCATGTAATTTGTTTCTCTAAATATAACACTGAATCAGAATCTCTGGGCTGAGATTATTTATATGCGTACACTCACAAGGGATGCTTATGTATAGCCAGGTTAGAGAACCATAGAGAATCACTGATATAGTAATGCTGATTAGTGGCCACAAAGAAACAGTTATCTGTCTTCACTGATGGACAGACATATATTGAGAGCAGGGATCTCACCATCAAGAGTATCAGAATCCTAATATTAGTGATTAAAAATAACTTAATTAAAAAGTAATCTGGCCCTGCGCCTCCCCAGGCCGGGGTGCTGTGGCTCGGCCGCCGGCTGAGGCAGCTCGGGTAGCACCAGGCACTCAGGCCTCCACTCAGCTTCCTTCTGGCTCTGAGATGCCTACGAAGGCCGGGGCGACAGACAAGGTAAAAGCCAGAGCAAGGGACCAGAGAGACCACCCCTTCCCTTAGCTCCCTTTGCTGCCAACTGCCAGTGGCAGTTGACCTAAAGCCTGTGTCACCATAGCCATCCATGCCAAACCTGGCTCCAAACAAAATGCTGCAACAGATTTGAAGCAGAGGCTGTAAATGTAGCTATTGGAGCACCTCTATCGGAGGGAGAAGCTAATGCTGAGCTCTGTTGGTTTCTTTCCAAGGTCTTAGAACTCAGGAAGAGTGGTGTGGTTTTGGAGAAGGGTGGTAAATCTCGTGAAAAGGTGGTGAAATTTTTGGCCTCCACAACACCAGAGGAGATCTTGGAGAAGTTAAAAAGGGAAGCCAAAAAGAAATAAAAGCAAGAAATGAAAAATGCATCATTAGGAAGCTTTTTTATTGCTAATGACGAAGAGTCTGTTAAATAAGAAAATATATTTAAATGCACAGAACATGGGAAAATATGTGTATATTTAAGATTCAAAAAGTAGAAAATTTTAAAGTACTGTACAATATTATACAAGTTCTAAGGTCCCTGACCCCAAACAGCCTGGAACATGTTACTCTGATTTCATGGCATTACACAGTAACAGAGCTGAAAAGGGTATTCAAGATGACCTGATTTAACACCTTTCATTCTGTGATGGGCCTTCTGACATCCAGAAGTTGAGAGACTTATTCAAGGTCATACCGTGCAAGATGGCAACTGGGACCCAGATCCCTTGACTCCTTGTTGAATGCAGTTTATCCTGATTGTAAATGAAAATGATAATACCTCCACAACAGTTCTGGAATTCTGGGGATTGCCTTCTAATCCAGTTTACAAATGACAGAGAAAAACCTGTCACACTGCTTTGTAGTCTTACCTTATATTTTAAGATGTTTATCTAAATGCAAAAATGTTTTTTACATCTTTTAAAGACTATATTGAACATTTTGTGAAAAAGTAAGAATAATCAAGACTTATAATTTAATATGAATTATATTTTTGAGACATCACTGAATTTTCTTCTTCCTCCATGATAACTTGCAGTCATCAAATCCAGTAGTTCTTTGCATCTCCAAAGGTTCTTAAAAGAAGAAAGAGGACCTGGAAGCTATTTTCAGTATTTGTAAAAGCCTCTCAGAAATCACATTCATATTAAGGTTTCAAAAGCTAAGAATAAATACATTTTTACATTTACAAAAAGTAATCTAAGTCCTCAATACAATGAGAGAACAACATACCATAACCAACTAAGGCAAATTCCACTGTGAAAAGATAGTTCAGTATTGAGAAATTTATTATTGTGTTTCATTAAAACACTGAATTGTAACCATATCAGACCCAGTGCCCCTCCTTTTAAACAAATATTTGTACTCTTTTTGGCAATCCAGAAATGAAATGCATAGATAATCTTTCTATGCACATAGTTTAACGTATATGTGTTGTCCTTATAAACATATATATTAATATAATATACATACTTGTTTGTGTGTGTGTCTCCAGCCTTCACTGTTGGCCCTGTTATGTGATTTTTAGGAAATTTAAAAAGCAGGTCTTCACAGTACATTTCAAAAGGGGTACCAAAAATCAGTTTGGAAGGAGCAAATTATTTACAAGTGATTTGGGGGCAGTGTGTTAGCTATAGCTTGGTTATTCACCACACATTACACACTAAAAGAAATTGCAGATGGATGAGAAGTAGATACAAATAAACTTTTTTAAATGTTTAAGGAAAAAAATAACAGATTTCTGGAAAAAGTAGCACTTTAAATCTTCAAAAAAGAGAGGAAGAACTCTCAAAGGAAAACACTAATGCATGTAACTGAAACTGAAAACGTAAACAGATCCAAATAAATGATCAAAAACAGATCTCCCTCACAGAGGAAACTGGGAACCCTTGATTTTGAGAATGTGACTTTGGTGGGAATGATCGTGTGTGTCCGGGTATGTTGTGTGCTTCCCAGGACGGACACCGCGTTTTCGTCCCAGAGGGAGAGTGTCTCTACGTGACAGAAGAGCAACCAGAAAACGCGTCCAGCTGTCGCCGGGCGTCTGGACTGCAGAGCTCCTTACCCTGGCAAAGCAGCGCTGGAGGCCCTGGCAGCACTAGGGCTTCCTGGCATTCTTGATAATAAATTCAGTAGTCAAGGGAAATAGTCCCTTTTTTCTTTTTGTTTTTATTTCTATGAACCCTCAAATCAGGTTGAATTACTTAAAAATAATTTACCCCCATTCAGCTGACTTCCTACCACTCTCCTTTCTTATAGGAATTTATGAGACATACTCTAACATGTATATATAGCCTCTGACTGTTTTGTTGCTTTTCTGCACTTGTGGTTTAGATAAAGAGCGGAAGAGGTAAATAATATGATTAAAATGAAAATACATTATTCAAATCCTTGACTTAGTGCTGGCAGCCTTTTCCTTACTATTAAGAAAAAAATATTACAGTCCCTTTCCCCCATTATTAACTTCATACTCTGTCAACATCTATTTATCCAGTTTCTGAGTTTCTCAGGTCTTTGATTTTGTACTGCCTCCTGCCTGCTTTTTCGGCTGGTTCACTGCTAATTAACACCTTTCTCACAAAGTGGGCAGGAGAAAGAAAAGGCCCTGAAATCTACACTGGCCCTGTTTGCTCCTGGTTAGCATCTAATGAAAACTTCCATGGGGCTGATTGAAATCATGGTATTAAGCAGAGTTTAGAAGTGATCTGCGGGGTTTATTGTCCATGCCGTTCCTACTTCCCATAAGCGACGTTGGCTGCACTGCTTGGAAGGACAGGCACAACAGCAGAGGGAGCGCCAGGCTGGTATCAGGGCATCAGCTAGCCGTGTTGCTGGGCTTCCTCCGCTACGTGCTGTACCTGTCTGTGAGGCTGTGGTTGGATTGGTTGCTCTCCCAGGCCCCTGACGCTTTGGCATCTTGGGGTTCCCTCCCCTAAAGGTCATGAAACGAGTGCGCACCGAGCAGATTCAGATGGCAGTGTCCTGCTACCTCAAACGCCGGCAATACATGGACTCAGACGGTCCCCTGAAGCAAGGACTGCGGCTGTCACAGACTGCTGAGGAGATGGCGACCAATCTCACAGGTAATGATAGGGCTCCTGCGGTGGAGCAGGAGAACTCGTGTCTGTGTCTGTGTGGAATCACTTCTCTTCTCAAGGTAGCGCCAGAGAGAGACTGTCCAGAACCTCAGTGAGCTGCACCAAGTAAATGGTGCTGGCCTCAGAGACCCTAACTGTCCTTCACAGCCACGCTCATGTGCCACGTCTGAAAACCTCTTGTGGTTCCCCTGGCTAAAGTCCTATTTCCCTCCTCCGAAATTCTAAATTATTTCATCTGTACCTGATGGTACGTGCAACTGTTTCCTTCTGTAAAGTATTATCCTACAAGACCCTTAGGGACAGGGTCTCTGTCCCCTCCTTTTACAGGTCCCCGCTCATCTGGCAAGGGCCTCGCACTTGGAAATCAGGTGTGCTGGGCAAATGAGTACTTCAGGATCAGTGGCTGGAAACACTGCTATCATAGATACATTCCAAAGGTTTTTAAAATTTCTTTTTTTTTTATTTTTTTGAAATCAAATTCTCTCTTAGAAAAACTTGAGTTGAATCCATCTGGAATAACAAGTACAGTGTCCCTTGGTATCTGTGGGGAATTGGTTCCAGGACCCCTCTTAGATTCCAGAATCCATAGGTGCTCACATCCCTGGTATAAAATGGCATGGTATTTGCATGTAACCTGCACACAGCCGCCTGTGTGCTCCAAGTCATGTCCAGATTACTCACGGTGCCTGCACATCACTGCGTTCACGTGGATTCGGTGCAGTACTTGGCAAAGCAAATTCAGGTTTTGCTTTTGGGAACTTTTTTTACTGAATGTTTTCAATACACCCATGGGGATATGG
Organism: Varecia variegata; assembly: GCA_028533085.1. Taxonomy (NCBI): domain Eukaryota; kingdom Metazoa; phylum Chordata; class Mammalia; order Primates; family Lemuridae; genus Varecia; species Varecia variegata. Next base: position 352,227 of record CM052455.1, on the reverse strand, counting down.
AGAGCTTCCTATAATTGTTACTTGGCTATTTTGTGAGTTCAGGTTTTTATGTGATATGGTTTTATATTGAGTTTATGTACTGAAGATTTTGAAAAAAAATTTGCTGTGTTACTTTAGGATGACGATGAACTACTTTAGGCTGTGTGTGGAGCTGGAGTTAGCAATGGTTTCTGTAGCCCTGGTTCCCCTTATGTGCTCAGTCTGGATCCTTCTCTCTTCTTGGTTCCTGGACTTCCTCTGCTCTTTCAAGTATCTGTTACCACCTGCTCTATCCCTTAATAGTTTCATCCTCTATACTGGTAGCAGCAGTTACCCCATCTACCTCTTGTCCCACTACCGTCAAAGTCAGAGACCCAGGGCTTATTGCATTGCTGTAGGAAGAAAGCGATATAGTAAAACCTGAGGATGCTCCCAGAGGAGTGGTTTCTGACTCCCTCGGAGACACTAGCAAAAGCCCTGTCAGGAGTCTGTCTTCATGTGCTTTAGGGTCAGACCCATCCATTCTTCCTTTCCTTCACACCCCATAGGGACGCCCTTGATGAAGTCATGGCTGGATGGTGGCCTTAGTGTAGAAGAGTAAGTGCCTAGCAGGGTAGTCGGTGTACAAGGGCTCCGTCCCACTCTAGAGTAATTCCTTCTGCACTGGCCATCACAGCCTTTAAAGTACAGGAAGAATCTCCTGATGCCTTGCATTCCTTGGAGCCCGGGGGCAGTAATTCTTTGCTGTTACTGATAGAAAGTAGAAATGAGCACTGTTAAATAATATTCCAGAGCTCTACTATTCTTAGTTGTCCCCGTTTAGATGTAATAGCTTATTAGGAATGTCAGTGTTGTTCCTGGAAAACCCCCAGGAAAAGTGAGAAATGTGAAATATGAATATCGTAACATTTTGTCCTGGGTCTTTCTTCCGAGTTATCTGAATAATTATGTCTTCATTCAGCAGACATTTATTGAACATCTGCTGTAGGCCAAGTGCAGAAAAGTTCTAAAGAAAGCTAAGATTTGATCCTAGCTCCTGAAAAGCTATTAATAAATGTTCTAGTTGGGAAGTAAGGGAGTGATTATAGAAGAGTATGATGTAGTAAGTTCTGTGAAGGGAGTACCTCAAGTTTAATAGGAGCAGAGAAGATGATCATATAAATTAGGCTGGTAGGTCAAGGAAGGCTCCCCAAAAGGTCTCGTGATTCCTGGCGTATAATCGGGGGTCAGTAAATAGTAGAAGGAGTGAGCTGAGTTTCAAAGGAGCTATTAGGCATTTACCAAGGAGGGACAAGTTGGAGGAAGGTATCCAAGTTATCACATGTGAACTTTAGAGAGATCACTCTGGTGGCAGCATGGACTGGGGAGGGCCCAGTTTAGAGTCAGGTAACCTGGTTAGAAGGTGCAGTCCAGTGAGAAGTGAGGACAGCCTGAGTGATGGCAACAGCAGTGGGAATGAAGAGGTAAGGATAAATGTTAGGAATCTGTAGGACTTAGTGACTGATTAACTAAAGGTGGGGGTGACATGACGGAAAGGGAGGAGTCCTGCCCTTCCATGTCAGCCTTGCAGCGGATCCTGTCTGGCTCTGTGTTCTAGTGGGGTACGTTGACTTTCTTCTTACCTGTATCCCCCATCTATATTTTATGTTGTGGCTTCCTCAGTCCTGCTGCATTAGTTACCATTCCTCCATCCATGTAAACAGGGTAAGGGGATTTGGGTTTTCTTTTTAGAAAGCATAAACTATCAGAATGACGATTAAGTGCATCTTTACATACTGAATATTGAGACTCCAGCCTTCTTCCCCACATTTAGCTGCCCAGAATGCTGCGGCCAGGCACCCATCCTCCAGGAAGGCGAGTAAAAGATCCCTCCCTGGGGAGACCGACCTGCCCAAGAGAAAAGACCAAAAGACACTGACATGTAAAATGCCCATCGCGGTCATCCTGGGTGATAAGCCACGCCCCCACACAATTTCCACCAGGGGTGGAGTGCCTCACTCTCAGCCAGCCAGGGGAAGACACATATCCCGTAAGAAAGACAAATGGAAAGAAACAGAGGAAAAATTCAAAAATGCCATCATAGCCTTGAAACAAGAAGATAATGCTATTTGGGGGGGGGGAAAGAACATTCAGAGAACAAAAAAAAGTTGTCAACTAAATATATGATAGTAAAAATGAAAAATCATTAGGTATTATAAGTAACCTAGAGGGAAAAAATCAGATTGAAAGGTGAGGAAAGCCTCCCAGAAAGTAGAGCAAAAAGACAAAGAAATGGTATATGGGAGAAAAAAATTAGAGGATCAGTTCAGGAGATTCTGCCTTGAAATTGTAAGAGTCAGAAAATAGAAGGGAATTATCAAAATGACTCAAGACATGAGTCTTCAGAACTGGAAGACATGAATTTCCAGACTGAAAGGGCCCACTGAGTGCCCTGCACAGTGGCTGATAATGGATCCACACCATTGTTGTACAATGTCAGAATATGGGGTCAGAAGTTTCCAGGTAAATCTCCTATGAACTTATATAACTATCCTCTCTCATTCAACTTATCCTGTGCTTTATACCTTTTCATTCCTCTGTTGTGGTTTTAGTGGGTGTCAGGCAGGAGGGGAGACAAACAGGTGTCATCAGTCTGTCTCATTTAACCAGGACCCCCAACATACTTTGAAAATCTGCTGAAATGTCAGTTGTTATCGATGTAGCTCAACACCCTCCTTCATCCTTCCTGCACTTATTGGGTGAATAATGATCTTTCCCAACCCTGTCTCATATATCTTTTCCTCTTTAGTTCAATCAGAATCTGGTTGTGCCAACATAGTGTCTGCAGCCCCTTGCCAGGCAGAACCCCAGCAATATGAAGTACAGTTTGGACGACTGCGGAATTTTCTCACTGGTACGTATTAAGCACTAGGAGCCTTTTCATGTTAAGAAATAGAGTAATGCAAATTTCCCTCAGAACCTACTCTATTCCAGGCATGGCCTTAGGTACTAGAGATTCAGAGGTACTTTGACAAGACCAGCCTGAGCAAGAGTGAGACCCCGTCTCTACAAAAAATAGAAAAATTAGCCAGGTGTGGTGGCACGCACCTGTAGTCCCAGCTACTGGGAAGGGTGAGGCAGGAGAATGGCTCAAGCCCAGGAATTTGAGGTTGCAGTGAGCTGTGATGATGCCACTGCATTGTAGACAGGGCGACAGAGTGAGACTATCTCAAAAAAGGAGGAAAAAAAGGTACTTTAACACAGTTCTTCCATTCAAACTTATGGTCTATTGGAATTCCTGAGAGAGTTAAATCATGAGGTTAAAGTTGACATGGGCAAGGGCTCTGGGTTTTTTATTTAGTTTGATTCATGGCCTTCAGTACAGTGACTTGTGTTGAGTAAGTAGTGAAAGCTAAGTCAGCCATGTGGAGAAGCATCCTTAAATGCAGCATGTTTGAAATGCACATTATATCTCTACTAGTAATACAGTGCATCTTAAAATGATCTTATTTCCAAGCATGCAAGACAGTAGTCCTCAGGAGTCAGCAGGCCAAAAAATTAAAAGTTGTAGTTTAGACCAGTTCATGGGTGGCAGAATGACCACTTGAGATAGGAATCGAAAAAAATGCTGTACCACATATTAGGGAAAAAAACAGTTCCATCAAATACAAGAGCTGAGTAGTCATTCTACATTAAGAGCCCTGGCAAATATTTCAGAAAAACATCAAGAACCCCAAAAGATAAATGGGAAAGGGATGTGAACATAAAAATTTGCACCGGGATAACTCACTTTAGCAATGAACTAGATTTGTTAATGCTTCACTGCAAAAATCATCACAGTTCTGTAATAATAAAATTATTCCAGTGAGTCTATTTTGCATAGCTTTGTTTCAGTGATTAAAAAAATACAAGCAAGGCCGGGAGTGGTGGTTCACACCTGTAATCCTAGCACTTTGGGAGGCCAAGGCAGGAGGATCACTTCGTTCGAGACCAGCCTAGGCAACATATCGAGACCCAGTCTCTACATAAAAAGAAAAAAGAGAATTAGCCAGGCTTAGTGTGGTGCGCACCTATAGTCCCAGCTACTCAGGAGGCTGAGGCAGGAGGATCCCTTAAGCTCAGGAGTTCAAGGCTGCAGTGAGCTGTAATCATGCCACTACATTTCAACTTGGAGAGCAGAGCGAAACCCTGTCTCTTAAAAAAAAAAAAAATACAAACAGAAATCTGTATAATGTCATTAGAGTCATCTGAGTGTCATTCATAATGGAAATAGGTCATGTCCATGACAAGAACTAGCTCACTGGCATGAGAACACAGAGTACATCACTATTATACATTTGGTGCTTTACTTTGTGTCTGTTTTTCTCATTAGAAAGTATGTTCCATGAGGGCAGGGACCATATCAATACATCTTATGACAGTATCTGGCCTAGCATCGAGTTAGCACCTAACACAAATAAATGCAGGCTGAATGAATGAAAGAAACAGGCTGAAAGAGGCCAGGCATTTCTTTCTAAACCAGCTTCCCCACCAGTAGTATGGTGAGATAAATCTATCAGAGAGAGATAAATATAATCATTTTTAAAACTGAGTAAAATAACTTTTTTATAAAGACAGAGTTAAAATTTGTCCATGAGTATACACAAAAGGAAAAAAAAATGGAAAAATTTTTAAATAAAAACAGTTAAAATTTGTTAAAAGTTGCTTAAAGTCTCAAAAACCAATGCCAGGCCAGGCGTGGTGGCTCAACGCCTGTAATCCTAGCACTCTGGGAGGCTGAGGTGGGTGGATTGTTTGAGCTCAGGAGTTTGAGACCAGCCTGAGCAAGAGCGAGACCCCGTCTCTACTAAAAAAATAGAAAGAAATTATCTGGCCAACTAAAAATACATATAGAAAAAATTAGCCAGGCATGGTGGCACATGCCTGTAGTCCCAGCTACTCAGGAGGCTGAGGCAGGAGGATTGCTTGAGCCCAGGAGTTTGAGGTTGCTGTGAGCGAGGCTGACGCCACGGCACTCTAGCCTGGGCAACAGAGTGAGACTCTGTCTTAAAAAAAAAAAAACCAAAAAAAAAAAAAACAACCAATCCCAATGTTTAAAAATAACTCATTTTCTCCCAAATTCTTGCTTACCTCTGAACGAAACTCTTATTATAAATTCACTTTTTCTTTTTTTATCCTTAATGGAGATGGATCACTGCTCTGAGATATTTAACATTCATATGATATGAGGAACTTCATGGAGCTTCTTTCTTTTCAGTTTAAACATAATAGACTGTTTTCATTAAACCTTTAATCTTCATGATTTTTTCATTTTTGTGACTATTTAACAGCTTATTCTCTACTTACAAATTCCATCACTCAACAGCTGTGAAGTTATTAAGATAACCCCCTTGAGGGTTTTATTTTGTATTCTTTATTTCCTGTAACATTTTGGCCATTTTCCCCAAAGATTCTTTCTTTCCTTTCCAAAGATCTTTAAAGATTCTTTCCTTTAAAATACCAACCATGATGGGGGTCAAGTAAAACTGGGATAACTGTAAGTGTGCATATGGCTGGGTATATTATTTTGATTATAGATGCACCTTACGTGCATCTTTACATTAAAAATTATTTGCCCAGAACTTTACATTTCAATAGATTATAATCTATCAACCATTTCTTTTGTGATTTCTTGTCTTGTTTCAAAACTGAGAAAGTTGTCTGTTACTTTGTTTGTAATTTGATTCTTTAATCCTTTGGTCACAGATTATTTGGGGTGGTTAATATATATTGTTCACTGTGGACTGCCTTTCCTGGAACATTTTTCTCTACCCTCAGGTCTCTGAAGAGCAGTCAACTAAATCAAATGAACAAGTATTTCCTGACCACCATGATAAAGTGTAAAATATAGTCATTAATCTAATTTGGAAGCAGTACTAATGTAAAAAAACCTATAAGTAAAAGTTTTTAAATAAAGTTTGAATATAGTAGAAGTGCTTTCACAGACCAATATAAGGTCAATTGCTGAATTGTGTACATATTGGAATTGTGTTTGGAATGAAAGGAGAAAGGCATTTAGTCTAGGGTAGTCAGAGAAGGCTTCACTAAGCAGGAGGTAGGATTTTTTTTTGGTTGGGGTGGGGAGTGGTCCTTGTGGCAGAGTCTTGCTCTGTCACCTAGGCTGGAGTACAGTGGCATCCTTCTAGCTCACTGCAACTTCAAACTCCTGTGTTCAAGCAATCCTCCCACCTCAGCCTCCCAAGTAGCTGGGACTATGGGCAAGTGCCACTATGCCTGGCTAGTTTCATTTTTTGTAGAGACAGGGGTCTCGCTGTGTTGCTCAGGCTAGGAGGTAGTATTTAAGTCAGCACTTGGAGAGTGGATTGGTTTTCAGTAGACTGTGGAAGAGGAGGAGGAGGAGGATTTGGGTAAGTGGAGGGACATGAATGAAAGGGCCGAGATGGCAACTCTTTGTGCAGGAACAAACAACTAAGGAACCAGCTTTGCTGAGTATGGGGCTTTCAGACTGAAAATAAATGAGTATTAGTCTAAAAGCAGTTTATAAAGTGGTTTGGAAGAGGGGTAGCTGGGAGCCTGACCGATTAGTAAAAGTCCATGGCAATACTTAAGAAATGAGGTGGGGAAGGACCAGAAGGTGACATGTGGTGGAAATGGAAGGCAGGATCTTGATTTCATAGTTAAATTACCGAGGTAGAATCTCCAAGGTTCAGGAGTAAACGAGGAAGAAGGGGTGAGGATGACTCAGGTTTTGAGACTGGTGCAGGGAATAATACCTTATTGAACAGAAATCAGCAGAGGAGGTTATAAGTTTTTAAGTTGTCGTGACATTGACATCCTACTGTATATCTTGAAGTAAGAAATTTGGGGCTGGAATTTAACAGAAAGATACAGACTTATGATAAAGGACTCGCATCAGCTACATGGAGGCACAAGTTAAAGTCTTAGGAAATGATAAAATCTGAAAGAAAAATACTAGGGAAAGATGTGAGAGTATCTAAGGTTGTACCAGCCTGTAGTTTAGTCTTAATAACATGAAAATGCCCATTTGTAACTTGTTAACGCAAAAGAGAAGTTTTCCATTTAACCAACAAAATCTAAATGAGTACACTGATGGGACAATTATGGGTGAATGCTGCTGCCATCTCAATGTCAGCACGTGCTGTCTTGTGTGGCCAGGGAAGGTAATGATTCCACTGAAATAAGTGCTTTGATTTGACTTCGGGTGATGGATCCCAACAGGAATGCAAAACACGAACTAGAGCACTAAAGTTGCTTGTCAGAACTTACTTGCCAAGTGGCCATCCGTGCAGATAATTCTGAATATACTTGTATTCATTTTTTTTAGATTATTATGCAGTTAAAAAAGTTTCTGTGGAGAACTCAAAGTCTCCCGAGAATACGTCTAAGGGCCCTCAGAGGTCTGAAGTCCCCAGTGTGAGAAACACTAATGCATTGAGGAAAAATACTAAACCACTAAACCTTGAAGACCTGAGTACAAGCTGTTGCATTATTGTGAGAACTTAGACAAGTCACTTAACCCCTCTGGGCATTAGTTTCTGATTTGTGGCTGACTTCAAGCCCAGGTTTGCTGGACTTCAGAGTTCATGCTCTTCCTTCTTCAATCAAAAGGACTTTGAAATTCCAGAATTCTGTGTTAGGCATATATTTCAATCAATAGTCTCAAAAAATGGGGTCCTGGCAAGAAAGTGTTATGTGATGGTGGGTTCCCCAGGAGGGACCACAGTATTCTATGCAATTCTGTTGATTATAAAGCCTTTACTTTTTTTCGTTACAGATTCTGATTCCCAGCATAGCCACGAAGTGATGCCTCTCCTCTATCCTCTCTTTGTCTACCTCCACCTCAACCTGGTCCAGAATAGTCCGAAGAGCACAGTGGAAAGTTTTTACAGCCGCTTCCATGGAATGTTTCTGCAGAACGCCAGCCAGAAGGACGTCATCGAGCAGCTGCAGACCACCCAGACCATCCAGGACGTCCTGTCTAACTTCAAGCTCCGAGCATTCCTAGATAACAAGTACGTGGTCCGCCTCCAAGAAGACAGCTACAACTACCTTATCCGCTACCTCCAAAGTGACAACAATACTGCCCTCTGCAAAGTCCTGACCTTACATATTCATCTTGATGTGCAGCCTGCCAAGAGAACAGACTACCAGCTCTACGCCAGTGGCAGCTCCTCTCGCAGTGAGAGCAACGGCTTAGAGCCCCCTGACATGCCCAGCCCGATTCTGCAGAATGAGGCTGCTCTGGAGGTCTTGCAGGAGAGTATTAAGCGTGTCAAGGACGGGCCTCCCTCCCTCACGACCATCTGCTTCTATGCCTTCTATAACACAGAGCAACTGTTGAACACTGCAGAAATCTCCCCTGATAGCAAGCTGCTTGCTGCTGGGTTCGACAACTCTTGTATAAAACTTTGGAGTTTACGATCCAAGAAGTTAAAATCAGAGCCCCATCAAGTAGACGTGTCCCGCATCCACTTGGCTTGTGATGTTCTGGAAGAGGAGGTATGAATACCATTTTTCCTTCCCTGCACCTGCCTTCCTAATTTGTTTAGACTATTCCTACCAAACATGGCAGACCTTGCAGAGAATGGACTTCTTTATTTCCTTCATCATATAGCTAAAGCCAGACTAATGCCATGTAACCTGTAGCCATTGAATGCCTAGACATGCCTAACCTAAGAGATAAAAACTATTTTTAACAATATGAACTTAACTTCATTAGTGAAGGGTTAGTATTTATTGCAATCTGAAATGTAGACAACATCAGTAAGCCTAATGAAAGACCGTTAGCTAATACTGACTTTAATTGAGAGTTACAGTAAATATTCATTTGTGTGTGTGTACATTTGCAAAAAATATACTCAGAAGTAGGATTACTGGGTCGAAGGGTCTGCATTTTAAACTGTAATGAATATTATCATTTCCACACAGAAAGTTGTGCCATTTCCCAGTTTCATCAGCAGTAGTGAGAGTGCTACTTCCTTGCACCCTCAGCACGCTAGATGGTACTGGCCTTCTGAGGCCAGTGCACCCCCCCTGGCTCCATGTGCCCCAGGGTGTTCCCAGACCTCAATTTGAAAAGTAACACAGGAAGTAGAGTTGCCAGTTCACCTATCAGTCAGTATAGCAATCTTGTCGGATCTTATTTGCTTTATTTGGGGATGGTCTTTAAGAGGGGCAGGCCCTGCAATCTGAGTTTCAGGTCACTGAGAATCACAACCTTAGAAAAAATGTGGGCCAAGGGAGATAGAAATTAAATGTTGCGCAGAGTTAACTTCCTCTGAGTGTGGTCCCACAAAAGCTGTGGACTAAAATCTTTCTATCACCGCTGAAATTTAGGTAGCTCTGCCTCCAGTTACTTTAACTGTGAAAATTCTTTACACAGGGTTGATGTATTAAAGAGTGAACATCACACTAGCTAAATTACAATTAATGATAAGGATATCAAGAATATTGGGTGCACTAAATTAAGCCCTTGTTTTCCTGCTCCTGTGTTTTGTTTTGCCACCCTCCTCCTCTGCTGGCAGCCTGTTCCTGTTTTCTTAGTGAGGCCTTTGAATTTTTGATTCTTACAACTGAGACAATATAATTGGAGGATTTTGTTATGATGAATAAAGAGTGTAGATTCCCATGTACAAGCTCTGATTTCTAGAGTACCCTCCAAGGTATTTTTCATTGCACTTGTATCTGAACTTTCAAACTTCTCTTTTCCTTGAAGACAATTCTGGCTGCTTGGGAGTTCTTCACATGCAACTGAGGGATCCTGCCCTCATTTACTTTTGATTTGCTATAATTAACAAAAAGGCTGGGTGGGGTAGCTCATGCCTGTAATCCAAGCACTTTCGGAGGCCCAAGTGGGAGGATTGATTGAGGTCAGGAGTTCGAGACCAGCCCGGGCAACATAGCGAGACCCCCCCATCTCCACCAACAAAAATAAGAAAAATTAGCTGGGCATGGTGGCACAAGCCTGTAGTCCCACCGACTAGAGAGGCTAAGGAAGGCAGGAGCACCACTTGAGCCCAGGAGTTTCAGGCTGCAGCCTGGGTGACAGAGCAAGACTCTCTTTCTTAAAAAGTAAGAATAAAAAATTATTTCTATTGACCTTATTGGCTTTGATGATAGAGGGTTTGGGCATTAAAAGTGAATTTTAAGACTTTACTCTGGTCACCACTAAAAAACTAAAAACTAGCTCTGTGACTCTGTGACTTGTCTTGGGCGGGTTTCCGGGCATCAAAAGAAGTATATTCGAAGACTCAGAGGTGAGGGGTGACAGGAGGGATTCCAGGAACTGAAAGAAATTAGGTGTGGCTGGAGGTGGGAGACGAGGTGAGAAAGGAAGCCGAGTGGTGCTGCGGCCTGGATGCTCCGTGTGGCGGCCACGCCAGCAGCGAGCGAGGAGGCGGCAGCAGAGGGTGGGCTGGGGAGGAGCCTGGTGGCTGGTTGCTGGATTAACGTAGGCTGTGTGGGAGAGGAAGCCTCACGGTGACACCTGTGTCTCAGGCTGGACAGCTGGGTAAACGGGGGCGGTGCTGTCAGGCAGGCAGAGAGCAAAGGGTGTCATCGGGACAGTTGTTTTATTGAAGTGTCTTTCTGGTTTATTCATCGTTATTCATATTGAAAGTACTGTAGATTCTAGCCTTTGCTTTCTTTAAGAAGAATTTTTTTGTTTAACTTTAGAACTAAAATAGAGATCCTGCTGTTCTGTTGCTGAAGGTCTTCTTCCTGTGTGGGGTTTCTACCTCCCCACCCATTCTGTCACAGTGGCTTGGAGAAGTTTTTTATTTGGATTCTGACAAAGAGCATTTTGGGGGGAAGCAAGGCATAACGGAAAGCCCTGACTTGACCATTACATAATCTATGCATGTAACAAAATTACTCATGTACCCCTTAAATTTACATGAGTTTTTTAAAATGAGCAAAAAAAAGTGAGTTAGGAGAGTAGGGTTTTAATGCTTCTCCAGTGAGAAGGTGGACTTTCTGTTTCACTTGTGGAATTCACAGTTAAGATGCAGCACCACAGGCTCACACGCCGGTGGCAGCCAAGCAGGTAAAAGTCAGTGGTGAAGCCGCACGGATGAAAGAGACGGTGGGAGGTTGAGGCCCGTGCCAGCCACGGTACAGTCGGTTTGCACACTGCTTTAGCCTTTCTGAAGAAATAGCTGTGTCTTAAAGTAGTGAACCCAACATTTCAACAGTCAGTATTTAAACAGTGTTCAGATCCAGCAATTCCATTTCTAGATATATGTCCAAGAAAGTTGAAAATGTATGTTCACATAAGAACTTGTACGTGGGCCAGCCGTGGTGGCTCACATCTGTCATCCCAGCACTCTGGGAAACCGAGGCAGGAGGATCGCTTGAGGTCAGGAGTTTAAGACCAGCCTGAGCAAAGAGTGATATTGCAAAATACAAAAAATTAGCCAGATGTGGTGGCTCATGCCTGTAGTCCTAGCTACTCGGGAGGCTGAGGCAGTAGGATCGCTTGAGTCCAGGAGTTTGAGGTTGCTGTGAGCTAGGCTGACGCCACGGCACTCTAGCCCAGGCAACACAGTGAGACTCTGTCTCAAAAAAAAGGAAACAACCAAGAGCTTCCAATGTAAGCATAAAATGTTCTCTATTAATTATGCCAAATAAAACTGGATTCACAGCACTGTCCTATAGCTTCCATTCTCTCCCACCTGAAGATAATCTAGGTTAACCTTGGGAAGTCTGTCCATTGACGTAGCTGTCCCTCGCTGCACCTGGGTAGAAGCAGCCCTCCTCCTATTTCAGTCACTAGAGTGATGAGTGAGCCCGTCAGTCTCTGCCCTTTGTTCCATGTGAAGTGGAGATAGAAATTATATCCACCTTTTGCCCCTGTTGATTGATAGCTATGTATTTATAATACTTGAGCAACATGGCAAGACCACAAATACCAAATCAAGGGTTGGCACTTCTTTTCAGCCATATGTATACAACCACCCTCATCACTAGCAGCATCCTGTCCCCTTAGCCCAACAATAAAACTCCCATATTCAGTTCACTTAATGTCTGGTGATTCTTCCCCCAATCTGGTCTTTAAATTTGAAAAGTAAAGAAGCCAACATTGTCAGCAATATTCAGCTCTATAATCTGTGTATAAAACTGTCATTTAGATCAGTGCTGTCCAAAGGGAATATAATGTGAGACATACCTGTAATTTAAATTTTTCCAATAGTCACATTTAAAGAGGTAAAAAAAAATTGTCAAAATTAATTTTATTAATCTATTTCATCGAATCCAAAATGGACAAATTATCATGTAAGCATGTAAGTGATACAAAAGATTATTCATGAGCTATGTTACATACCTCTCTTTTTTGGTCCCAAGTCTTAGAAACCTGCTGTGTATTTACAGGAACAGCCCGTGGTGACTCGCACTAGCCGGCAGCCACCTTTTCTGTCGGGTTCAGGCCGCTCTCGTCACTCACGTGGATAGCAGTGGCTCACTGGCTTCCAAATCTTAACCCACTCACAAGCCCAGCCAAACTGAGTTTCCTTCGGTTCCATTAACAGCTAGTTAGAGAACAGTCAAGGGTAAATTCCAGCCCCAGAAAGGACCCTGATCTGGGGAGGAGTAGAGAGAGCTTCGTCTGAGCTGAGTGGACCGGGAGCCTCCTAGTTCAGGAGCAGCCGTAACAAACGTGAGGTCTGTAGGGGCAGCAGGGTCCAGAGCAGGGGTGGCAGACTGTAGCACAGCGATGCATTAAATGATATTTGACGATCTGTTTATACTTATTTTTCTTAATCTTTAAATTTCTATTTTATGCATGTTTTATATGTACATAATAAGACTTATTATTGGTTGGGCACAGTGGCTCACACCTATAATCCCAGCACTTTGGGAGGCTAAAGCAGGAAGATTGCTTGAAACCAGGAGTTTGAGAGCAGCCAGTGCAACAAAGCAAGACCCTGTCTCTACGAAAAATTTAAAAAATAGCCGGGCATGGTGGCGCATGTCTGTAGTCCCAGCTACTCAGGAGGCTGAGGCAGGAGGATCGCTTGAGCCTGGGAGTTCGAGGCTGCAGTCAGCTATCATGATACCATGGCACTCTAGCCTGGGTAACAGAGCAAGACCATGTCTCTAAAAGAAAAAAGACTCATTGTTACATGAATATACTTTGCAAATTAAACATTTCTATTTGGCATGCACACCCATGAACCGTTCAGTCAGAACTGCGGGGAGTTCTGGGGTGCCGTCCTGTCTGTGGGAGAGAGAGGAGCAAGAACCCGTGGGGCTGGGTCTGTGTGAATCAGCTGCCCGACTGGGCTGAGCCACACAGAAAACGCGGCTGGTTATTTTAAGCTGTGGTCCTGGCAAAGCGTGATAGCGACAGCCGGCAAGAGCATTCTGGTTTCCCCGCTGCTTGGTCTACAGAGTCCACCGGGCACTTTTCCACCGGCCCAGGGCAGTCATTGAGCCCCCAGGGAGTGCCAACTACCCTCCTGGCACATGCACCTCTCTCCATCTCCAACCACAACCCCGAGGTCCCTGCTAGGGAGGCGCAGGCCGTGCATAGCGCCCTATTCCCGGTGAAGACCACTGAGCCCCACAGTTAACTTTCAAAGGATCTTTGTTTAGTTCATCCGGTGTCATTTTAGCTCCCACATTCCTTATGTAAACTCTCTGGTGTAGAGCAGTGAGTCATTCTTGAAATTTTAAAGTGCTGTTGTAACCTCTTTGGAAAGGAAAATTACTAATATTCTTGGTAGCATCAGTAGAATCTTAATGCCTATGTGTTTTTAATGTTGAGTATCGGGAACAGCCATTTTGAATATTCATGGACATCGGTGTTTATTTTCTCTTAACTTTTCCTCAAATATGTACACATCGGAGGCATTCATTTATTTTGAATGCAATATGTTTCAAGTAGAAAAAAGGGTCCCTCCCAAAAGGGTACCCTTTTCCTATATAGGAGCCTGAGGCTCCCACAATGAGTCAGCAAAGTTGATTGGTTCACAAATATTCGTCTTACTCCTTTCTTCTAGTGTTTAATTAAAACCCTTTGTAAAAAATAAATAAAACCCTTTGTAATCTATGAACTCCAGAATAGAGAGCTGCAGCCGTGAGGAGCTGCGTGTGGGAGAAGGGACCGGCCTTCGGGAGCGGCAGAGCCCGCGCGGAGGGGCTCGCCCCGAGTCCCGGGGGCGGCTCTGTCCCGTCTTCACCCACCGGAAACTGTTTCCAAGCATCTCACGAGTTGCCTGGCTTTGTTTAAAGCCATTCTGAATCCCTGCCTTGTTTTGCAACTTCGGGGAAAATGTTTGAGAACCTCCAGAAAGTCACTGTTTTAAAACTTTATTCTTCCTTCTTCTGGGACACTGGCAGTTTGTGGCTGATCTCGGGCAGAGGGACGGTGTGGTTTATGGACAGCCGCATCTTTCTCGCTCACTGTTGATTCTTATGCAATTAGGGTCATTTTGGCCAAACTCCTCCAGTAGTTCTGTATTGATCTTGAAGTGAGACCACATCTGCCTCCATGTGTTGCTGCCTCCATCGTCAACCCCTGTCGTGGGATGATGAACGTGGCAGGAGTTTTTTCAAGTGGAATAGAAACAGCAATGTGGCTTATAAAGCAGCTGCAAGGGACAGATGAAGACAATGCCCCTAAATAAAAGAATCTAAGAACTTCACATAAATTCAAAAAATCTTTCCAAATGGCATACGTCAGAATTAACAATGAAAGTCACCGGCTACCTTTATATCAGATTTTGAAATATGTGCTATCCGCCACCAAAGAGTAAGGTCCCAGTCATTATTCTGTAACAGTAGCCTTGCATTTCTATGTCTTTTGATCTGATACAGTCTTGGCTGCAGGATGAATTAAAGGAAAGCAGCTTGTAAGTTGTACGTGACTTTATATTCAATTATGCAGCTATGCATTATTTTCCTGGGGTGACCTTTAAGGGCAAGACCGCTGTCATTTCTGGGGTACATGCTATTTCCCAAGCAGTTTCTGTTCTCCTTTTTTTCTTCCTGGTCTCATTTTCCTTGTCAGACCACTGAACTTTTTTTCTCTTTTGTGTGTTTCCTTTCCCACCCGACCCTGACGTTCCCAGGATGATGAGGAGGATAACGCAGGCGCAGAGATGAAGATACTGCGGGGACACTGTGGGCCAGTGTACAGCACGAGGTTCCTTGCAGACAGCTCAGGGTTGCTCTCCTGTTCTGAAGACATGTCCATCCGATACTGGGACCTGGGCAGCTTCACCAACACTGTGCTGTACCAAGGACATGCCTACCCCGTGTGGGACCTGGACATCAGCCCATACAGTCTGTACTTCGCCAGCGGGTCCCACGACCGCACCGCCAGGCTGTGGTCCTTTGATCGGACGTACCCGCTGAGGATATATGCAGGACACCTGGCCGATGTGGACTGTGTCAAATTCCACCCGAATTCAAACTACTTAGCTACAGGCTCAACCGACAAGACCGTCCGGCTGTGGAGCGCCCAGCAGGGGAACTCGGTGAGGCTCTTCACCGGCCACCGTGGCCCTGTGCTTTCCCTTGCCTTCTCCCCCAACGGTAAGTACCTGGCGTCTGCGGGCGAGGACCAGCGGCTGAAGCTGTGGGACTTGGCCTCTGGGACCCTTTATAAAGAGCTGAGAGGCCACACGGACAATATCACCAGCCTGACTTTCAGTCCAGACAGTGGCTTGATCGCCTCTGCCTCCATGGACAACTCGGTGCGCGTCTGGGACATCAGGAACACCTACTGCAACGCGCCTGCCGACGGCTCCTCCGGCGAGCTGGTGGGCGTGTACACCGGGCAGGTGAGCAACGTGCTGAGTGTGCAGTTCATGGCCTGCAACCTCCTTCTGGTGACTGGAATTACACAAGAAAATCAGGAACATTAATTCTTTTCTTTGTTGGAATGGACCGGGGCGTGGTGGGAGGCCTCCAGTTGCGGTCCTCCCGCGAGCTGAGATCGAATCACTGACTGACTGTGAAAGCGCCCTTCTCCCCTCTCTCCTGCGCCCTCTGCACTCAGCCCCCCAGCACGGAAGGCCAGGGCGGGTTGGGGCAGAGGCGAGGCAGTGACCAGTGGACACGAGGTCGAGAATTAGGATGCGCCAGAGGCCGGTCACAGGTGTCCACCAAGACCCTGCCGTGCCCTCGCACGTGCAGGCACCTCCCCGTCTCTGTCCATCCTGCCCGTCCGCCCGCCCAGGGCCGGGTGTGGCCAGAGGGTGGTTGGGGAGCACTCTCAGGAGAAGCAGCGTGGCAGAGGTGTCGCCTGGGCTCCGGCCCTCGGGCAGAAGGGAAGTCCTTACTGGTGGAGGGATGTGGGGGCGGGAACTAGGAAAGGGGAGGGGATGAACCTGGCAAAAAGTCTTTCCTTTTCCGCAATTACAGAGAACCAGGATTTTTTTATTATTGTTATTATAATTATAATTATTATTATTATTGAGAAGAGGAAACCTAGCACTGGCAGAGGGGACCTTCTCTGCTTTATCTTTCAGGTTTGACTCCTGGCACTGGCTTCGATACTTGGAATTTTGAGGTTCAGGGAATTCAGAGAATTTGGTAGCACAGTGTATTGGGAGAAAGGGAAATTTTGGGTGACAGATTGATCACCCCAGTTGACGTGTTCCTGGAAGTGGGTGGGTGGGTTTGACTGAGAAAACTTGGGCTCTTGCAGTGATGGTGGGAAAGACAATTCTTGTGGCTGCACTTCCATTATTAATTCTCTACCCTCAAAAGAAAGATTATGATAAAGAATAATTTGGAGCAAAAGTCACAAGATAAAACTAGACGTGTGGAATTTCCGAATGACCACTCAGAGGTGTAGCTTTTTCGTCGCCCGTCTCTCCTGTGGTGACTGCGCCCACCGCCCGCACCGCAGCGCCAGTCTGACGAACACGTGGTGGAACCGTGAGTGCACACGCAGATCCGACGATGCTCTGACCACAAAGGAAGTTCTCATTTGTGGGGAAAGGATTAAATATTTCTGTTTTCTGAAAAGAGTTATTTTGTATTTTGTTTTCTATTAAAATGTATTTAGTTTCAAAAAAACCAGTGTTGGCATCTCATTTAAACTCTGAGGACATGAGGGTGTGGTCTGTCCTGGGATGGCCTGCATCTCGCCTCCGGTGCATTTGCATCTGTTCCTGTGATCTCTTCCACTTACTTTGAATCATGATTCCCCTTGGCATTCACTGGGATTTTTGATGGCATTTAATGTTTTTTTTACATCTAAGATTGACAGTTGCTGACTGGAGACATATATTTACCGCTAGAGTCATTTGGTAACGCCCTACTTCCAGCTTCCTTGAAAGACCCCCTTATAAACTCTCGGAGCAGCATAAGAACTGGGTTTGTCCATAAACTCAAACTGTTTCTTAAACAATTCCAGAAAAAGGACTCATTCAACATTAAGTGGACCTCAAAACATAATTTTCTGGCAAGGACACAAAGAACCATCAGGAAACTAAATGGGAAGACTCTAGAATTCTGTGCCAATGTTTGTTTTACTTGAGCCTACGATGCTAATTAATGGCAAATGTTTCTTATTCGTAAAATCCATACAGTCGGGACATTGTAAAAGGATGCTTTGGTAACTTGGCCTGACAGCACCTTCCACACACTCTGGAGGTAAAGCCTAGAGTTCAAATAGGTTCTTGTCTGTAATAAATGAACTCTAGGTTACATTCTGTGGTATATTATTAAAAACAATGAAATTCCTAAATTGGACTGAATTATTCTCAGAAGGGTAAGTAGCACTGATTTAGGATGATTTGGAAAGGTTTTGTGTGTTTGTGTGTTAATTCAGAATTTCCTTGATTAAACACAAAACTGTATTAGGGGCCAGGCGTAGTGGCTCACGCCTGTAATCCTAGCACTCTGGGAGGCCGAGGCGGGTGGATCGCTCGAGGTCAGCGGTTCAAGACCAGCCCGAGCAAGAGCGAGACACCCGTCTCTACTAAAAATAGAAAGAAATTATCTGGACAGCTAAAAATATATAGAAAAAATTAGCCAGGCATGGTGGCGCATGCCTGTAGTCCCAGCTACTCAGGAGGCTGAGGCAGGAGGATCGCTTGAGCCCAGGAGTTTGAGGTTGCTGTGAGCTAGGCTGACGCCACGGCACTCTAGCCCGGGCAAAAGAGCGAGACTCTGTCTCAAAAAAAAGAAATTTTTATATAAATGTCTACTATGAGCAGACATTGTGTTAGTGGGTGGAAATACAGTGGTAAGCAAAACTGATAGAGTCCCTGGCTTGAGTTTATAGTTTAGAGAGGGAGACAAATATTAATAACACAATAAAGGTAAAATTTCAAACTATAGTAAGTGCAGTACAGGATGCTATGGAAGAATCTATCGGGGGATCTAATTTACAGTAAGTATTCAAGGAAGGCCTCTCTGGAGAAGTGATAATTAATCTGAGACCTGGAGGATAAGTAGGAGTTAGCCAAGCTGAGCTGACTGCTCCGACCACCAAATTGGAGAGAGACCGGTGCGCTCAAAGCAGTCCAGTGGGATGGAGGCAGCGTAAGGAGCAGAGCAGCATGGCACAAGTTTGGGTGGTTGGCAAGGCCTGGGCAGCAGCAGCAGTTCGGCTTTCATCCTCAGTGGGACGGAAGCCACCGAGGGACAGGGCAGTGATGCAGTCCAATGTCCACCTTGGTATCCCTGGCAACAAGAGGACTGCACTTGTTGCCAGGGATAAATGTGACAGAGCACATTTATAACCGGAATCCCACTGCAGCATCAGGGTGACAGCATTTACTGAGCCCAGTCTGTGCCAAGCACTGCAGGGCACGGCCGATGAGAGACCCCAGCAGCCTTGTGCGGCCAACAGCCCACGAGGACCTGAATCCTGCCTCCAACCGCTCAAGTGAGCATAGACAGACGCTGCCCTGGCTGAGCTTTCAGATGAGACCAAACGTCTACGGCCACACCACCCTGAACGCGCCCGAGCACGTCTGATCTCGGAAGCTCGGCAGGGTCGGGCCTGGTTAGTACTTGGGTGGGAGATGAGACCAAAGCCGACTGACACCTTAACTGCAGCCTCAGGAGTGGTCTTGAGGCAGAGGCGCCCAGCTAAGGCATGTCCAGATTCCCGACCCACAGAAGCCGTGAGCTGATAAATGTTGTTTTAACCAGTGAGGTTTGGGGTGATTGGTTATGCAGCGATACATAACTATCCCAACTGTCCTGACCACAGCCCATTCTTTTTACTGCTGTGCTCTAGAAAATAATTACTGATTTTGAGTTGGGCGCAGTGGCTTGTGCCTGTGATCCTAGCTACTTGAGTGGCTGAAGTGAGAAGATTGTTTGAGGCCAGCCTGGGCAACATGGCCAGACCCCATCTCTATAAAAGTAATAATAATTACTGATTTTCTAAGTCACTGGCAGCTGTAAGAAGCATGGATTGGAAAGATTTGACAGTGAGAGAGAAAGGAGGCAGTTCAAGACCATCATACAGGGAAGAGATGAGTGGACTGGGGGCCACAGTGGAAAGGGAGGGAACGGGCAGACGCAGTGAGCACGTTCAAGGCCGGGTTGGCTGGACTTCGTGTTGGGCTGGATGGGGAAGGAATGGGGACTCATGGATGGCCCACATCTTTTTGTCACGAGCAGCTCGGTGGGTTGGGTTGCCATTCACCAAGCCATTTACCAAGCTAGAGGAAGAGGAGTTTCGGGGGGAAGGACCAAGAGTTCAGTTTTGAACTTCTGAAGTTTGAGGTGCTTATGAGAGAGCCCAGTCAAGATACCAGGTATGCACTTGGGTAGACGTCCCTGGAGCTGAGGAGAGGTCTGGGCTGCTGCTAATTTGGGAATCGCTATTAGAGTGCTTTTGGCTACAGGGGACAGAAATCTGACTGCACGTGGGTTTTCAGAGTAAGGCATTTTATTGGTTCACATAATGGAAAGTCTGGAGGTCGGTGGGTCTCACGTGCGCCTCACGGAGGGCCCACCTGTGTTCTGTGTGTAGCTTTGCCCTCTTCTGTGGCTGGCTTCATCCCAGGCTGGCTTTTCCCATGGTTGTGAGAGAGCGACCGATGGCAGGCATTTGTGTGTGTACTAAAAGTCTACAGCTGGGTTTTGTCTGATTTTGAACTCAACGTAAATAGAATCATTCTGCAGGAATTAATTTGCTTTTGCTTTTTTCTCTCAACATTGTAGGGTACACTGACTATGCCTTTCTTCGACTTTGCTAGGTAATCTCACATCTTTTTCCAAACTGGTTTCAAATTTACATTCTCACCAGAGTTCCTGATGCTCCATGTCCCTATCAACACTTGGCACTGTCAGATGTTTATATTTTTGTTAATTTGATGGGTGTATAATGGTATCTCATCGCTTTAAATTTGCATTTCCTTGAGTAATTAACAGTTGAGTAATTTTTATTGGGCATTTAGATTTCTTTTATGGAGTAACTCTCTTTAAATTTTTCCCCTTTCCCCCATTGTCTTCTTTTATTCTTGCTGATTTATAAAAGTTCTCCCTATATTCTAGGATTCTGCACAGTTTAATATGGTAGCCACAAGTTGAATGTGGTTAATTTAAATTAAGAAAGTCAGAAAATGAGTTCGTCAGTTGTACTAGCCATAGTTCCAGCGCTCAGTGGCCACAAGTGGCTGGCAGCTCCCCGCTGGACAGGGTCCTGCAGGACACTCCCATCCCCGTGGCACTTGCTGCAGGACAGGGCGGAGCCACAGAACATCGGCCACCACAGCACATGCTGGAATTACGCTCGCTAGACACTAGGTTGCTGTCACTTGTGTTTACAAGTGTCTTCTCGCATGCTGTAGCTTGTCCTTTCATTCTTCTTGTGGTGTCTATTGATTAACAGACTTTTTCAAATTAATCAGTCTTTTTCGGATAGTGCTTTTTGCTTTTTTAGACATTTCCTCCTTTCTCAAGGTCCCAAGGATATTCTTTTTTTTTAATACTTTATAGTTTTGCCTTTCACATTCAGATCTTTAATTTATCTGGAATTGATTTTTGTGCATAATGAGGTAGGAGTCCATTTTCATTTTTTTTCTTATGAATTGCTAATTATCTTGGTACATGTGGTAAAATGCCTGTTCTTTCTCCGTTGCTGTGATGTGTCACCTGTCGTAAATGAAGTGTTCCTAGTTGTGGTTCCATTAACTTTCCACTATTCAATCCATTTAATCCTGTTTCTATTTCCATTACTCAGCCAAAACCTCTGGTGCTAAGATTGTCAGCCCTTCCTCACCAGCCCCAGTGGACACCCCTAATCCTCACGCTGTTGGAATTCTCAGAAGCATCAGTGCAGCTGACAATCCCTATTGTAAAGTACTTTCTCCTCTTGGCATGCGGGACACTGCCCTTTCCTGGTTTTTGTCCATTGTTGCCTGTTCCTTTCTGACCTCTAAATTTTAGCAAATTTCAAGGCATAAGCCTAAACTCTCATCTCCTCTATACTCTATGGCCATCACATTTATTTGCAAGACTTCAAATTCCAACTACTTGCCAACAACTCTTGTAGAAGACACTGTGCTTGACTCCACTGCCCACTGTCCCCTACTGGGCAGCAGCAATGTCAGCTTTGGAGGACTGCCCTCAACTTATAAGCCAATATGACTATCCCTTGTCAGGGACCACTTCAATGATTGGCAGGCCTAATCCAAACTGGAGAGGTTTGAGAGGGCTTCTAGAAACTTCTTTGCTCTTACGAGTAAAGAACAGAAGCCAGATGCGGTGGCTCATGCCCGTAATCCTAGCGCTGTGGGAGGCCGAGGCAGGAGGATCGCTTGAGCTGAGGAGTTTGAGACCAGCCTGAGCAAGAGCAAGACCCCGCCTCTACTAAACATAGAAAAATTAGCCAGGCACCATGGTGCTCACCTCTAGTTCCAGCTACTCAGGAGGCTGAGGCAGGAGGATTGCTTGAGCCCAGGAGTTTGAGGTTGCAGCGAGCTATGATAATGCCACTGCACTTCACCCAGGGTGACAGAGAGAGACTCTGTCTCAAAAAAATTAAAAAATACCAAGATAAAGAGTAATTCTTAGATATTTACGTGAACTGATTGGCTTGACTGCTAAACTATAGGCCTGGTGTGATCAGAGACCCAAATAGATATCTCCTACTAATTAAGTATCAGGATAAAAAGTTTAAAGTTTAATAGTCAAGTGGTATTATAATGTAACTTGGAAATATTAAGTGAGCCAGGCACAGTAGTGTGTGCCTGGGAGGATCACTTGAGGACAAGAGTTCAAGTCCAGCCTGGACAACATAGTGAGACCCCATCTCTACAAAAAAATTTTAAAAAATCAGGCCGGGCGCGGTGGCTCACGCCTGTAATCCTAGCACTCTGGGAGGCCGAAGCGGGAGGATCGTTTGAGCTCAGGAGTTCAAGACCAGCCTGAGCAAGGGCGAGACCCTATCTCTACTAAAAATAGAAAGAAATTATTTGGACAGCTAAAAATATATATAGAAAAAATTAGCTGGGCATGGTGGCGCATGCCTGGAGTCCCAGCTACTCAGGAGGCTGAGGCAGAAGGATCACTTGAGCCCAGGAGTTTGAGGTTGCTGTGAGCTAGGCTGATGCCACGGCACTCACTCTAGCCCAGGCAACAGAGCGAGACTCTGTCTCAAAAAAAAAAAAAAAAAAAATTAAAAGGTCATGTGAGGTCATGAAAATTGATTATGGTGATATTTGCACAACACTGTGAATATATTAAAAACCATTGAGTTGTACATTTTAAATGGGGTGAATAATAAGGCATGCCCATGAAGATCTCGATAAAGCTGTCACCAAAAGAACTGAAACGGTAAGATTCAGCCTCCAAGTGACACGACTGGCCTGTGACGGGCACTCAGATGCTCACTGGAACGTGTCACAAGCAAGACTGCACACTCGGGGAAACAGCAGTCGGCTCCTGACTGTGAGAGGACTTCAACTCAGCTTCCTGCGGGACATTTGGGGGTTGTCTGTTTACACCATGACGTTCAATTTTTTTTTCCCGTGCAGGGCTTTTAAGGATGAATTTATTGGAGGATGGTCACAAATATTAACGTAATGCATCAAGTTTTGTATTTTGAATTGTTCTAGTTTCTTTCAATGTTTTTAAAAATTGACTTATGCATCTTAAAAGTTTCTTCAAAATTGTTTTGAAGTGCTATTTCTTGATGAAGCCAGTATTACTGGGTTTACCGATGTGTCTAAGTTTGCAACTATCTATAAAACAGTTCAAACCTGAATTAACCCACACATTTTTCTGACGGCTCGTAAGTTCATGTTGGTAAAATACTTGGGCCTCTCAGAATAAAACACAGGGCAAGATACTGCAATTCCTACTTTGAGCTAAGAATAAAGCAAAGCGATTTGGGGAGATGTCAAGCTGTAAATAAATGCTGCACACTTGATCTACCGCACAACCGTCCTCTTGGTTGAGGGCTAGCTGTGCAAAGGCACAGCAGAGAAGTCACAAAACCCCCCTCTTAGGGAACAGGAAGCTGTCTCAATTAGAAACCTTTCTCTTTCACTTTAAACTTTTTTAACCCTCAACAGACGAATGAAGACCCTAGATTCTGGTCCTACTGGGGATGCGTCCCACCGAAGCTCGGCCCACTCCTTGGAGAGCCCTCTTCGTTTCTTACCTTCCTCCCTTTTCTCAGCCGCTTCCCAAATTGTCTTCAAGCTTTATGTCTTTGCTGACGGTGCTAAGAGTTCCCAAATCGTGGTCAGGGCTTAGTCTCGGACTTGGGACTCCGCTAAGGGTGGGGTCCAACCGCCTGACGCACAGCGCCCGCCGTCGGGGTCTGGCGCGGTCCCTGGCGCGGCTCTGAGGACAGCAGCTCGTCCCTGGCGTTCTGCCCCAGCGCGGAGCCGGGCCCTGGGAGGGCTGTCTTGTGACCAAGGGCAGAAAGGAGCTGCTGCAGGCTTCCTTCCAGCTGCAGAGGCCGAAGCGCACACGGGGCTGCTGACTGCAGCTGGGGAGTCCTGCAAGGGCCTCCGTGTGCGTGGCCTGCCCGGCGGAGCCGCAGTCCAGAACGGTGCCATTATAGCGACACTGAGAGTCCCTCATTAGCGGCAGCGCAGGCTCCTGCCAGCGTCTCTCATCCCGCTCTGCTGAGCTCTGAGCAGTATCTGAATGAACCGGAGCAGGCCGGGAGTCAAGTTCCCTTCCCTTTTCTGTGTCCTGCCTTCTCCCAGGGCTCTGTGTTCTTACGACAGTCTTACAGCCCACCGTCAGCACATTGCTCCCTGAAGGTTGCCCCTCGCTGCCCCATCCTTTCGCCTTCTGGAGAATGAAGAAGAAGGTTTTGAACCCCTGGAGGGGGAGGAAGCACATTCCCCTCTCTGCCAGGTGTTTCTGTCCTGTGCAGTCCCACAGTCCGGCAGCAGGACTGGCCCTTTGGTTAAAATCAACGTGAAACCAAAGCCAGCTATGGTAAGATGCTAATAGACTCTTGGGCTCTGGGACATTTTCAGAGGTTGGAGGGAGTAGACAGAAGGAAGCAGTGAATAATAAAAGCCACCACTTACAGAATCTGTACTGTGTGCCACACATTGTGCTAGATGCCAAAGATACAATGATAAACTAGGTAGAGATAGAATTCACCTGATGCCTCCAGTTTTCAGTTAACAGGTGCCCTGCTCGGAGTGTGGACCCAACACCATTGGACTGAAATGTTTGTTTGTAGGTTGAACATCAGCAATGTTTGCTCAAGATCAGCCTGCCTCTTGTGTGTGTGTGCAACAGTTCGAGAAATTCCTGTGAACAGTAATACCATGAATCTAGCCTATTAATGAAAAATAAATACCTTAAATACTCCTGGCAGTTTGCGTGGTACAGCACAGCACCGTATGTATGGGTGGTGCAGTGTTCTGCAAATTCAAAGAGGAGAATGTTTAAGTATAGTTCAGAAACTGTTAGCTAATGTAAAATATATATTATATTATATTTAGTACTACTACTAAGCCCTCTAACTGTTGGAAGATGGCACCCATCCCTGGAAGAGGTTATTGGGCCTGTTTGATGGAGGGTGAATATTTCACACACCTGGATTTGTTCCACCGGTGCCTCCATTTTTCAGTGACAGGCTGGCCTTGCACATGACGGGCACTCAGACAAATGCTGAATTGAAGTTTTTGCTAAGCCTGCCTGATAAATTGTTTTGATTTTAGTTCTTGGCTGGGCATGGTGGCTCACACCTGTAATCCCAGCATCTTGGGAAGCTGAGTGGGAGCATCACTTGAGGCCAGGAATTCAAGACCAGCCTGGGTAACGTAGTGGGACCCTTCATTATAAGAAATTTTTAAAAAACTAGCTGGGTGTGGAGCCCACACCCATAGTCCCAGCTACTCAGGAGGCTGTAGTGGGAGACTCACTTGAGCCCAGGAGTTTACGGTTACAGTGAGCCATTGTACTCCATCCTGAGTGACAGAGCAACATTCTGTCCCTAAAAAATAAAAAAATAATAAATAATATTTCTTGGTAAATGTGCCCAACGGTTTAAGAAATTCCTATGAGCATTAATGCCCTGGCTCTAGACTGTAAAGGAAAAACAAATCTCTTTTACACTTAACTTGTTTAAAACATGGCTCAAAATCAAATTTTATGGCAAATTTCAACACTTGGTCTAAAATTTAACTCTTATTTTTGGTCATGTTATATATTGTCTGACCTAATAAGGTGGCCCCAAACAAAGCCATAACATTGAGGTAGAAAAATACTTTCCTCAATCATTCTTATGCTGGTTTCAGACATGTTTTCATATGGGAGATATTTGCGATGTTTTTCTGCCTCTTTCTGGGCCTGGCCCAACCAGCAAGAAGGTAGCCAACCTTTCCAGGTATTTGAATTTTCTCAGGCCTTAAGGGATGCATTTATTGCGTTACAGATAAACTCCCTAACTTCAGCTGCAGCTCCTAAGAGTTCTGGAAGGTGGGGTGCACGGAGCAAGGCCCCCGCTGCAGAGCAGCTGCGGGCAGCGCCGTGGCGACCGCCTGGTCTGGAGTCAGACCCATCCACATTGCAGAGCCACCACTGTGATTTCTGTGCCTCTGTTTTATCAGTTGTAAAGTGCAGATAATAAGCTGCCTTATCAGCTGCTGGGATGATAAAAGTTATACGAGGTATCAGTGGGCCAGCCTATGAAAAGCTGTCAGTAAATGACTGTTGACAGCATCACTCCAGGAAAAGTACGTCACTTCTCTGGGCTGCATTTTCCCACATGCGAATGGGCAAGTTCAGGCAATCCCTGCTTCAGCTATAATAAAAGTGTCTGCTTATACCCCTACAAGCAAAGAGCTGATATACAGGGCTTTTTTTCTCAATTCCAATACATGATAACAGATAGCACTTTCTTAACTTCGAGATTTGAAAGGCTCCCTGTGGGTAGTCCAGTGAAAGCAGGCGTTCTTTCTGGTGTCTGATAACTGTGATCCGTGCTGTTAGTCTGCGAGGGCTGCCACAACTAAGCACCCCAGACCGGTGGCTTAATCAACAGAAATTTATTCTCTCACAGTTCTAGAGGCTGGAAGTCCGAGATCAAGGTGTCAGCAGGGCTGGTTTCTCTGGAGGCCTCACCTTGTCTGGCGGATGGCTGTCCTTTCCCAGTGTCCTCACGTGTTCCTCCTTGCGTGTGCATCTGTGTCCTGTTTTTTTTTTTTCTTTTTTTTTTTTTGAGACAGAGTCTCACTCTGTTGCCCGGGCTAGAGTGAGTGCCGTGGCATCAGCCTCGCTCACAGCAACCTCAAACTCCTGGGCTCAAGCAATCCTTCTGCCTCAGCCTCCCAAGTAGCTGGGACTACAGGCATGCACCACCATGCCCGGCTAATTTTTCTATATATATATTTTTTAGCTGTCCATATAATTTCTTTTTACAAGGACACCAGTCATATCGGATCAGGGCCCGCACTAATGGCCTCATTTAATATTCATTACCTCGTTAAAGGCCGTTTCTCCAAATATGATCATATTCCAAGGTACTGGGAATTACGACTTCAACATAGGAACTTTAGTGGGGGAGATGTAATTCATCCTATAACAAGTGTTCTCTAATAACAGTGTCTATGCTTACAAGAGATTACAGCAGAGTTCTTTACATCCCACAAAACACTGGTATGTTGCAATGATGACATCATGACATCCAGCAGAATCAGCAAGAAGTGGCTAGCATGCTGGAGGCCTCTGTAAGACATGAGTGCTTTGGAGGGTGGGAGATAAACCGTAAAGAGATTTAGGGACTTGCCCCATCAGTATGGCATTTAGGAGTACGGTGGTCAGGGGCATGCTGGGATACTCCTGCAAAGTAAAAGACCAATTGCTACTTCTTGCATCCCTCGCCTCAAAGAAAGAAGCTTCATTGGATTCTGGAGGCAACACATTCCACACTCAGGTCTACCCCTCCAGCCCATATGCCAGGCGACACAAAAGGGCCCCCACTTTGAACGGGGCCTGGAGCAGGAAGGAGCTCTGCAGCAGGCTCAGGCTGCAGGCAGAGCAGCCCTGCTTGGGCCATGTGACCCAGCAAGGCTGAAGATGCTGGAGGTATCAATGGTGGAGAAGATGCAGTAAGGAGTTGATGCCAAACTCCAGAGGGAGTGTCACAATGCAGGCTCCAGCAATCTGGAACAAGGCTGTCCTGTCTGCTACTGGGCCCTGGAAGAGAGTGAATGTTTGACCAAAAGACAGCAAGTGACCATGCATCCAGAACTGCCATGACTTCTTGGCTTCTGTCAAACTCATCAAATCGTAAGATCAGGTGAGGCCAGAAACAATCATAAGATGGAAATGGTATATCTGGATTGAGCCCAAGGAGGACCAGAGGATACAAGTAAGCCACATGAGCAAGTAGCCAGACCCCTGGTCACTCATCATGCACCACGGCTGCACCAGTACCCCTCCCTCAACTTACACTAATGGCCACATGCAGGTGGTGGGGGTGGTCTCATATGACTAGTTGAAGCAGGAAGAAAATTTGTGAACTTGATTTATCCTGGGTTGGCTCAATGAGTACGTTCAAGCCAAAAACTGATGGTAACTCCATTGTAGCCACATTCAGGGGTGGCCTTGAAAGACAGCGGAGAGGAGAGACCTTCCCCATGGGCAGAACGTTGAGCATGCACCTGGTTACATGTGCTGTGTGGAAGGAAAAGCAGCCCAAGATAAAAATATGTCTGCACTCATGGGCAGTGGCAAGAGACATGACTGTGTCAGGGATGGTTGGTTAGGGACAAGGTCTAGAAAAGAGGCCTGTGGGTGGACATGTGGGAGTGGGCACAAAGGGGAAGGTCTCTGAAGTACATGCTGTGCTCAGCAGAAGGCACCTACCTCAGAAGCACTGGTCAACTGCACAGACAAGATGACTCTGCTTGTTGACATTAGCCAGCCCTGTCATCGGTCACCCCAGAAATGGACAGACGGGCACAGTATGGAGTGGCCATAGTGCCAGAGATGGACACCACACATGGCCCAACTGCATGACTACTGAGTACCCTGTCCTGTTCCTGATCTTAGTAAAAATGCCTGTAGGGTTTTTCTTTAAGTAAAATGCTCATTTAGAACTAAGGCACCTATATATTTTATCAGCTTAAAAAGGTATTTATAAATTTTTATTTTCTTTGTGTTTTTGTAAAATCAGGAATAAGTGTTGGATTTTGTCAAAGATTTTTCAAATTCTATGGAGATAATCATAATATTTGTTTCTTAAATCTGTTAATATGGTATATTAATGAATTTCCAAATATTGAACCAACCTTGCATTCCAGGATTAAATTGTATTTGGATGTAATGCATTCTTTTCTTTTCTCTTCTTTTCTTTTTTTGAGACAGAGTCTCGCTCTTTTGCCCTGGCTAGAGTGCCGTGGCATCAGCCTAGCTCACAGCAACCTCAAACTACTGGGCTTAAGCAATCCTGCCTCAGCCTCCCGAGTAGCTGGGACTACAGGCATGTGCCACCATGCCCGGCTAATTTTTTTCTATATATATTTTTGGCTGTCCAAATCATTTCTTTCTATTTTTAGTAGAGACGGGGTCTCGCTCTTCCTCAGGCTGGTCTCAAAGAGGTAAGTGAATTAAAATGAGGTCTTTAGGGTGTGGCTTAATCCAATGTGCCTGGTGACCTTACACGAAGAGGAGATCAGGACACAGACACACAGGGAGGGAAGACCATGTGAGGACACAGAGAGAAGATGGCCATTTACAAGCCAAGCAAAGAGACCTCAGGAGAAACCATATCTGCTGACACCTTGATCTTGGACTTGTAACTCCAGAAAACTGTGAGATTTCTGTTGTTTAGGCCACCCAGTCGGGGTACTTTGTTATGGCAGTCCTCACAGACTAATACAGTATCTTAGCTTTGATATTCGTAAGTGATCTCAGTCTGTAATTGTTTTTTGTGTTATTTTTAGTAGAAATAGGTATCAAATTATGTTGGCTTTATAAAAAGAACCTAAAAGTTTTTCTTCAGTTTCTATATTCTGAAACAATTTATGCAGAATTGTAACTATTTGGCCTTTAAAGATTTGGTTAGAATTTCTTTGTGGAATCATCAGAGCCTGCTGCGTTTGGGGGCAATTCCCTTGATAACTTTTTCTATTTCTCCTACGGAAATTTGCCTGTCTGAGTTTTCTATTTTTTTTTTTTTTTCAGTTTTCTATTTCTAGAAAATTCTCGTGAAGTGCAGTTTCCTATACAATTATCTCTTTCATCAGGCTATATGTGTAAGATATACACAAAACATAAATGAATTTATGTGTTTAGACTTGAGTCCCATCCCCAAGGTATCTCATTATATATATGCAAATATTATAAAATCCAAAAATATCTGAAATTTAAAACACTTCTAGTTCCAAGCATTTTGGATAAGAGTACTCAAACCGGTACTACATACATGAATGTAGGGGATGCATTTAAAGCAGTCATCAGGACATCCATAGCCTTAAGCATTTATGTCAATAGAAGTAAAACAATAAAAATTAATGAATTATATTCTTAAATAGCTAGAAAAAGAACCAAAAGTAAAACCAACCAAAAGAAAGCATAAGGAAATTTATGTGCATTGTGGTTTGCAAAATAGTTTCTTATGGTTCTATAAGTTTCTTCTCAATCAGTATTTCCCCCTCATCATATCTTGTTTTGTATGCATCATGTATTGCTTAACGATGGGGATATGTTCTAAGAAATGTGTCATTAGGCGATTTTGTCATTGTGCAAACATTATAGAGTGTACTTATACAAACCTAGATGATACAGCCTACCACACACCTATGCTATATGGTATGGCCTATAGCTCCCAGGCTACAAACCTGCATAGCATGTTACTGTTCTGAATACTGTGGGCAATTGTATTAATAACACAACGATCAGTATTTGTTTATCTAAACATAGAAAAAGTACAGTAAAAATATGGTGTTACAATCTTATGGGACCACTGTGGTATATGTGGTCCATCATTGACCAAAATGTTGTTATGCAGCGCATGACTGCATTTGTGCTTTCTTCCTTTTTTTTTCTTAAATTGTTTGAATATTTTATTTTTTCCCCAAAACAGTATTTTGTCTATTGTTTCTTTATTTCAGTAATTTCTTTTTTTTTAATTGTTTTTTTGGTTGCTGTTTTTTTTTTTTTTTTTTTTTTGAGACAGAGTCTCGCTCTGTAGCCCGGGCTAGAGTGCCATGACGTCAGCCTTGCTCACAGCAACCTCAAACTCCTGGGCTTAAGCGATCCTACTGCCTCAGCCTCCCGAGTAGCTGGGACTACAGGCATGAGCCACCATGCCCAGCTCATTTTTTCTATATGTATTTTTAATTGTCCATATAATTTCTTTCTATTTTTTTAGTAGAGACGGTGTCTCACTCTTGCTCAGGCTGGTCTCGAACTCCTCACCTTGAGCGATCCTCCTGCCTCAGCCTCTCAGAATGCTAGGATTACAGGCGTGAGCCACCACGCCCGGCCTATTGCAGTAATTTCTGCTTTCACGTTTAATATTTCCTTCCTTATGCTTTCTTTTGGTTGGTTTTACTTTTGGTTCTTTTTCTAGCTATTTAAGAATATAATTCATTAATTTTTATTGTTTTACTTCTATTGACATAAATGCTTAAGGCTATGGATGTCCTGATGCCTGCTTTAAATGCATCCCCTACATTCATGTATGTAGTACCGGTTTGAGTACTCTTATCCAAAATGCTTGGAACTAGAAGTGTTTTAAATTTCAGATATTTTTGGATTTTATAATATTTGCATATATATAATGAGATAACTTGGGTATGGGACTCAAGTCTAAACACATAAATTCATTTATGTTTCATGTATATCTTACACATATAGCCTGAAGATAATTTTATTCCATATTTTTAATAATTTTGTGCATGGATCAAAGTGTACATTGAACCATCAGAAAGCAAAAGTGTCACTGTCTCAGCCACCTGTGTGGACAATCTGTGGATGTTTGGCATCACTGCCATTTGTGACTGAATTTACATGTCACAATAAGCAATCATTTTCTTACACTTATTCACACAAAGTATTAAAAGCAGTAAGAAATATGACATGTCATTAATACAGTGAAAAAATAACGTGTTCAGGGTAACTTGTGGCTTCATGTCGATGCTCAAAAAGTTTCAGGTTTTAGGGCATTTTGAATTTTAGATTTTTGGATTAGGGATGCTCAACTTCTATTTTAATTATAATTTATTAATTTAAAATCTGTAATTTTTCTTTATAATTTCCCTTTCATTATTGTTTAATAGAAAGAGGTTTTTAAAAAATTTCCAGTGTCCTTTTATTTTCTAATTGTTA
>CM052455.1:263622-320014 GCA_028533085.1 Varecia variegata | reverse complement strand
TATCACAGTTTACTTAACGCCTTAATGCTGGAATGTAGTTTCCAGTCTTCTGCTATTATATTCATAAATAATACTACAGTGACTTTCTTTGTATATATTTACCACTTTACACATGTAAGAGTATATACGTAGTTTAAATTCCTAGAAGTGACCCACCTCTTATAATGGCCAAAATCCAAAACACTGACAACACCAAATGTTGGTGAGAATGCGGAGCAGCAAGAACTCTCATGAGGCTGGGCGCGGTGGCTCACGCCTGTACTCCTAGCACTCTGGGAGGCTGAGGTGGGCGGATCGTTTGAGCTCAAGCGTTCAAGACCAGCCTGAGCAAGAGCGAGACCCCGTCTCTACTAAAAAAAATAGAAAGAAATTATATGGACAGCTAAAAATATATAGAAAAAGTTAGCCGGGCATGGTGGCGCATGCCTGTAGTCCCAGCTACTCGGGAGGCTAAGGCAGGAGGATCACTTGAGCCCAAGAGTTTGAACTTGCTGTGAGCTAGGCTGATGCCACGGCACTCTAGCCCGGGCAACAGAGGGAGACTCTGTCTCAAAAAAAAAAAAAAGAACTCTCATGTATTGCTGGTGGGAATCCAAAATGGTACAGATGCTTTGGAAGGCAGTTTGGCAGTTTCTTAGAAGTCAAACATACACTTACTTACCATACAATCCAGCAATTGCACTCCTTGTTTTTTACCCAAATGAGTTGAAAACTCATGCCCACACAAAAACCTGCACAAGGATGTTTATAGCAGCTTTATTCATAATTGCCAAAGCTTGGAAGCAGCCAAGATGTCCTTTGGTAGGTGAATGGATAAACTGTGATACGTCAAGACAATGGAATATTATTCAGCACTAAAAAGAAAATTAGCTATCAAGCCATTAAAAGACATGGAGGAAACGTAAATGCATATTACTAAGTAAAAGAAGCCAATCTGAAAAGTCTACATAGTCTATAATTTCAACTGTATGACATTCTGGAAAAGGCAAAACCATGAAGACAGTAAAAGATCAGTGATTGCCGGGGTTACGGGGAAGGGTGGGATGAACAGGCAAAACACAGAGGATTTTTAGGGCAATGAAACTACTTTGTATAATACTATTAATACAGTGGTGGATACATAATTCTATAATGGTGGATACATGTGTCCAAACCCATAGACTGTACAACACGAAGAGTGAATCTTAATGTAAACTATGGACTTTGATTGATAATGACATGTTAATGTAGCTCCATCAATTTGTAACAAATGTACCAGACCACTCTGAGCATACATTTGATAGTGGCGGAGGCTAGGTGTTTGGAGGCAACAGGAGAATATGGTACCTCTTTGTACTTTCCACTCAATTTTGCTGTGAAAGTAAAACTTTTCTAAAACTAAAGTCTATTTTCAAAAATCCTAGAAATGATATCATAAGGTCAAAGGATATATACATTTAAAATTGCTATAGATATACCAAAGTGCTTCCCACAAAAACTGCTGCAATTTGCATCTCATCAGCTTTGCTTATTTTTACACCTCATCCTCATCAATACAATGTCATTGAACTTTGTGATTTTTGCTAAACTGATAGAGGAAAAAGATGTCTGCTTTTCCTTTAATTTTCATGTCTCCTATTATAAATTAGATAGAACATATCTTTTTTCTTTTAATATGTTTGAGCCTTTGAATTTCATTTAGTATAAACTGCCTTTATTTTTCTTTGCACATTTTTATTAGATCTGCATATATTTTTATTTTATTTTCAATTGAGAAGTAATAATTGGTATATATTTACAGGGTATAATTTGATGTTCTGGTATATGTCATGGAATGATGGAATGAAGCACACATTTTTATTAGAAATTCACAAATTGTGATGGGAATAATAGTTGAAATTCTCTGTCAAACCAAGGAGTCTCATATTTTGGATTGAAAAATATAGTTAACTTATCACAGTTAACTATATGACTGTCAACCTTGCATGTCTGAGCATGAGGTGAAACTAGACCAGAATGAGAAAAGTGACAGGGTATAGATTCAGCAATCCCACTTCTGGGTATATATCCAAGGGAAATGAAATCAATATGTTGAAGAAATGATCTGCACTGTCATGTTCACTGCAGCATGATTCACAATAGCCAAGACAGGGAATCAATCTAAGTGTTCGTCAGTGAATGAACGGATGAAGAGCATGTGGCTCATACACTCAAGGGAACACTACTAAGCCTCAAAAAAGGAGGAAATCATTTCATCTGCAACAACATGGATGAACCTGGAGGACATTAGGCTAAGTGAAATAAGCCAGGCAAAGAAAGACAAACACAACATGATTTTATTTATATGTAGAATCTGAAAAAGTCAAACTCATAGAAGTAGAGAGTGGAAAGGGGGTTGCCAGGGACTGGGGTTGAAAGAGGGAGGGTTTGGGGGGATGTTGGTCAGAGTACAAAGTTTTGTTTGGAAAGGAAGAGTAAGTTTTTGAGCTCTAGGCACAGCAGAGTGACTGTAGTTAATAATAATGTATATTTCAAAATAGCTAAGAGAGTAAAGTTTCCAAGTGTCTCACCACAAAAAATAAGTAGAGTGATGGATACGTTAATTAGCCTGCTTTAATCATTCCACCTTCTATGCTTATATCAGAAAATCACACTATACCCCATAAATGTATACAATTATAACTTGTCAATTAAAAATAATATTAATTAAAAAAACAAAAAGTGACAGGGTATAGATAACTTTTCTATTTGTCTGAGTCTAACCTCATCAGACTCAGCATATGAAAAAATACTGTATGTAAATATTATAAAACATGTAGAATCAGATTCACTGTCTTAAGTAGAATAGTCCTGAGCTACATTTCATTACATCATGCAAAGTTCTTTGTGTAACCTAAAGTCTGAATGGCTGTTGAACACACTTGTGGCAAAATAAAGTTAAATGTTGTAACAGATACGCTCTGCAAACTGACTATTTAAAATAGTCTCAATAACTCAGTTGCTTTTTTGGCCAAACATGAGTAAACAGATAAACATTGAGCATCTATTGCAGTACCGTACAAGGCCCTGCTGTCGGGCTTTTGTGTTAGTTTGCTAGGGCTGCCAAAAGCCATAACAAAGTACCACGACTGGTGGCTTGTAACAAAGGGAATTTATTGTCTCACCATTCTGGAGGCTGGAAGTCCGAAATCAAGGTATTGGCAGGGCTGTGCCCCCTTGGAAACCTGTTCCAAGAGTCCTTTCATGTCTCTGTAGCTTCTGGTGATTTGCTGGCAACCTTTGGCATTTCCCTTGGCTTTGCAGCTCCATAACGCCCATCTCTGCCTTCCTCATTGCGGGGCATTTTCCCACATGTATCTCTGTCTTCACATAGCTATCTTATTTGCAAGGACACCTGTTCCAATGTGACCTCATCTCAAGTAAATTAATTATGCCTGCAGTGACCTTATTTCCAAATAAGGTCACATTCCAAGGTACTGGGGAGTTAAGACATCAACATATTGTGGGGGGACACAATTTAACCCATAACAACCTTTCTTTGGGCTCTTTTGGAAGAAGGTGAAAGACTGTAAAAGCTAAAGATGCTGAAGTCTGCTACCTACGTTGCACTGATCAAGTGCAATGCCCAAGTCATACTGCTAAGAGGTAAAGTTCCAGTCTCAGCATTCACTATTAAGCACATAGCGCACATAAGTTACCAGAAGCTTCAATTTTAACCTCTTCAGAGGAATTTAGAAAGCCCTTCTGCTCTGAGTGGATTCCACGCCATTGCTGGTGTGTGCTTCACTGAGCTGTGTGCTTCATCTTCAGCCACCATCCTGTCGCCCTGTCTGTGACAGACTGAGCTACAAGCTTGAGTTAAAGGAAAAAGAAATGTACTAATAAGGTTCAAATGACCTCATCCGCATCAGACCACAAACTACAAGCCAGGCAGCCTTTGTTTTGCTTCTTGTGCTATTCTGTTCCATGTGCCCCTTCCTGCGATCCACATGGTCCTCCTTTGCTGCCCTTCCCAAAGGACAAGCACCTGCACGTGGAGTGCTCTTGAAGTTATCCCAACTGCTCTCAAGTTGCATCAGAAGTTCCTTTTGAATTCGACAGCTGATGGCCCCTAAACCTATTAAGGTTCTATTCACAAAGGGCCAGATTTTACCTCTTGGTTCAGTCACACCTCCACCAAGAGCCCTTTCTGTCTTTCTTGTGGGCAGGATTTGAACTTTTGCTTGTTCTCCCAACAATAATATACAGCCCTTCCTTGCTCTGCTCTGGTATTTTATACTATTAATCCACTCGCATCTAAGCAGCTTGCTTTGTGCTCTCCCAAATGCCCTGAAAGGAGGGATTTTATGCTAGTAAAGAATTCTTGCTTTAGGCCAGGCAGGGTGGCTCATGCCTGTAATCCTACCACCTTGGGAGGCTGAGGTGGGAGGATCGCTTGAGCCCAGGAGTTTGAGGTTGCAATGATCTATGATGACACCACTGCACTCTAGCCTGGGAAACAGAGCAAGATCCTGTCTAAAAAACAAACAAATAAATAAAAATTTCTTGCCTTGCATATTAATATAGTTAGCTGGGTCGGATTTTTTTTTTTAACGACATTTTGTTGGGGTTGGGAATAATTACTTTCAGGTTATTTCCCTGATTTTTAGAAATGCAAATAACAGAGTTTTTGTTTTTTTAATCAGCTACACTTGAGTTATTTTTTCTATTCACTCCAGGCCTCAGAGGGGGCTGGCTGAAAAAGTGGGGCAGGCACCACACTGGGGAAGGCAGGAAGTGAAGGCCAGTCCCGCATTTCCTGACCGTTGAATCCTTCAAGTGTTTTTGGGAAAAGGGGGAAGACAAAATAAGAGGAAGGTGAGATTTGGGTTAAAATTGTCACTTTGTCTTCAACTGGGAAGACACTTCCCAGGTGTCACTTCTTCAGGTGGGCTCAAAGAGGAGGTAGCAGGATGCATGACTAGGAACTGTCCCACTTCTTTTTAGAAGTCACCTCATAAAATCTTTCCCAAAAGGAACATTCCTACTCACAAATCAGTGCAGCTGACTTCACATCACAACTTCAGTTCTAGAATCTCTGCACGGACGAGAGGCTAGCTTCAACTGTGGTTACCCTGGGGGTGGGAGGGACTCCACATCCCCCTGGGTTTAAGAGGTTGGATGTTAGAGAAGGACAGGCTCACCTCTCACGCCACAGGTGCATCTGAGGCCCGATTTACCCCGCACTATCTTTCTGTCATTCCACTCTTTCCACTCCTTACCTACCAGGGCCCAACCAGGACCATATACCTGAGGAATTCTTCTGGGGACAAAATTTAAGGAGGTGCTAAAAAGTCTCAGTAAAGAAGACAAATAATGCAAAATTCATTTTAATGCAAACTTTTAAAAAAGTCATATTAGCAAACTAAGGCCAGCTGCTAACTGCCAGCTGTTGTAAATAAAGCTCCCAGGGCTGGGATTAGGATGACAGGCAGGATTGTGCAAGTTCAGGAGTGGAGCCTGAATTTTAAAATTTGATATTTTGTTTACTATGGATTTTTTTTGCATTATCTTTTAAAAATTTTGCACTACAATATTTATGTCGATTATTGAGGTTTTTGTTTTGTGAACCCATAATTTTTACAACTGAGTCGTACTGACTACCCCCGCGCAGGTCCAGTAAAAATATCTAGGAGTCAACAAAAATCTATCCACCTTCTTCAACCACGACTCGCGAAAGAAGCGCCCCAGGCACACACGCCCCCACCATGAGGTCGCCGTAGCGTCCCGTGAGCTTTGAGACCGTCCCTCTGTCTTCTCACGCGCGTGTGCCGACCTGCACAGCACTCCGGCTTCGGCCTCTGCTCACGGGGCGACACGGCCCCTTCTCAGCTGCCCGCGTCACTGTTCGCCGGCCGCCCTGCGGGACCGCACCGGAGTCGCCCAGCAGCCCGTCCGTACCTCAGCCCTGTACTCCGCGCGAGAGGAGGACACAGCCGCCCGCCCGGGTCGCCGGGGCCACCGGCCCACCCTCGCGCCGGGACTCGCGCCGTCGCGTCTGCGCGCTCCGCGAGTCCGCCGGCGTGAGAAAGGGCTCGCGCCGCTCCCAAGTTCCTACCAAAGTGGACGGGGGAGCGCGAAAAAGCTCCCTGAACAGCTGTGCGCAGGCGCAGCACGGCCTCTGGTTTCCCCCGAGCCGCGCTCCTGGAGGCGCGCACGGTGCTCCGCTGCCGGTGGGCGGTGGGGGGCGCTCGGAGCGCGGCGCGCGGGGTCCGGGTCGCCGCCCGAGGGGTGGGGCCCGTGCGGGCCGAGCGGACGGGGATGGGCTGGGGGCGCCGGCCCGATAAGGCGGGCGGCAGCCGGCGGGGAGGGGCGGGCGCCGCCGCGTCCACGCCCTCCGCTCGGGGCCGGGCCGGGAGGTCCTCGGGCTCCGCGCGCCGGGCCGGCTGAGGCGCTCCGGTCGGACGCGGCGCCATGCGCGGCCCCGCTGCCTGGCCGCTGTGGCTACTCGTGCCGGGGCGCCCGGCCGCCCGCGCCCCAGGCTCCCTTCCGCTGCCAGTCGGCCCGGGGCTCCTCGGAGGTGCCGGGGCCGCGCGCCGTGGGAGAAGCGGGGGCCCCGGCGTCCCGGGCGGCGGCGCGGGTCTTGCGCGGCTGCTGGGACTGTGGGCTCGGGCCCCTGGCACCTGCAGGTGCGGAGTGTTTGCCGGGCCGGGCGCTCCGCCTCTGCCGCGCTCCGGACTCCCGGGCGGTCCCGCAGCCGCTGCCCGGGCCGGGGGCGAGGCCTGGCGGCGCGGGCCGGCGGCGGCTCCCGGGGACGACCGGCGGCTGCGCCCCGCGGCGGCCGGGCTCTCTGAGGCCCGGAAACTCCTGGGGCTGGCTTACCCCGAGCGCCGGAGGCTAGCAGGTAGGGCCCTGCCCTCCCTTCCCCTCCCGCCCGGCCCTTCTTCCGTCCGCCAGGCTGCGCGCTTCACCGTGCACGGAGTCCTGGGCCTGCCGAGAGGGGACACTGTCGGGGAGCCTGTCACCACCGCGCTCTCGGGCCACTCGTAACCCCGGAGGAGGGGTGGGGTGGCTTTATAGGAACTTCGACCGTAAGTGCTGGGCAGGGAGCTCACCTCACAGTAGCATGGTCAAGATTTCAGGTTAGCTGGGGACTTGTTGGAAGATTTGTTGTGTGTTTGTTTTCTTGCTGATACACATTATACAAGTGGAGCAGTAGCTCATTATTGGAATCTTTGGGTCTGTTCTGCCACCAACTTACTGGGAGCATCTGTTTTGGTGTTGGCAGCATTCTCAGAATGAGATGGGTTTTTTTTTCCTTTTAAAAAATTCTAG
The DNA here is from genome assembly GCA_028533085.1 of Varecia variegata. NCBI lineage: Eukaryota > Metazoa > Chordata > Mammalia > Primates > Lemuridae > Varecia > Varecia variegata. The sequence continues at coordinate 312,721 of CM052455.1, read as the reverse complement.
CCAAAAATATGCCTATTTTGTTATGCATCTACACTATATTAAAACCACATTTGCTTTAGGCGAGTTTATCAAGCAGTGAACAATATTTTTACAATGCAAAGCAAAACAATCTAGACAAGTCTAAGTGCTATTGACTTTCTGAATGGTAAGCAGGAAGTTAACTGCACTCTGTTCAGAACAGCCAACACTGGCCAGTGATCTGTAAACTACAGAAGCTCTGAGAAACTGTAGGTCATAACCCAACTAAATGGTAATTGAGTAATTTTTAAAAGAAATCCAAATGCATGTTTTTAGAAACAAAATTCAAATAAACAGAACAATTTTCTATAGCTCCTCATTTTTAGCCATAATTGGAAGAATGTTTCAGTGTGAGGGCCTTGTAAGATCTAAAAGTTTTTGAGATTTCTCTAAATTCTCTTCCCTTCTATAAAAATTCGTGAAGCCCTCATTATGTGCTGGGCCTGGGGTTACATTGGCAGAAAAAGACATGGTCCCTGCTCCTGCCAGGGCTTCCAGCTTAGTGGAGAGAAACATCAATGAAATGATCACATGACTAAAGATAAACCCGAGACTTTAACCAAAGGGCTTTGGAAGAGGACCTGTGAGGTGGTCAGGTGCAACACCAGAACAAATCCATTGCTCTAGAGAGGGTCCTCCTAGAGAGTGATTTGGGGTTTAGGGTAGGTGTAGAACAGTCAAGGTGGCAGCGTTTCATCTGCCACTGACCATGGAAGCTTAGTGGGCTTCTTGGCATCTTTGAGGTATAAAGAGAATTATTTCATTTTTCAGTTGGTTTTTTTGTTTGTTTGTTTTGGAGACAGGCTCTTGCTCTGTGGCCCAAGCTGGTCTTGAACTCCTGGTCTCAAGAGATCCTCCTGTCTGAGCCTCCCAAGGTGCTAGGATTACAGGTGTGCGCCCCAGGCAAGTGTAGATTTTCATGTAAAAGATCTTTTCTTCCCTTTTCCTCTTTTAAAAGTGGAGACTAGGGGCTCTCACTGGATTGTGAGCTGCTTGAGACAGGAGCTGTGTCTGATTCATCTTTCTGTTTCCAGTTCTTAGCATGTTTGTGGCACAGAGCAGGGACTCAGAGTGCCTTAAATGTAGGAAAAGATGACCACACCTCCAGGCCCTGGTAGAGGCCATTAGAGACCCTGAGCACTATGGGGTGTACCTACCACTCCTGTGTGTGACTCAGTAAGTATAAGGAAATCTACTTTTGTTTCTGAAATACTAGATGTCAAGAAGGTTGTTTAGGTGCCTGCATGTGCCCAGTACTGCCTGTCCTGTGACCATTGTCCCTGTCATCACATGTCCTGCCATGCTGGTATGTTGTGGGGACAACCTTACACAAGGCAAGTCTGTGCCTCTTCTTTTTATTTTAAGATGGGAGTTGTGCTAAGTTGCCCAGGCTGATCTTGAACTCCTGGCCTAAGCTATCCTCCCGCTTTAGCCTCCCCAGTAGCTGGGACTACAGGTGTGTACCACTGCACCAGGCTTCTACCTCTTTCTATTTTAAGAAGAAGAGCTATTTTGTTCTGCCAAATGGAAAAATTATGAATATATAATTTGAGGAAATAAGCCTAGGGTTGGCACAGTAATTTTTTTTTTTTTGCCTTTTAAACAGATGATAAATACATATTGTATGTTATGAGGAAATCTGATGAGAAGCCTTTATTAGGGCATATGATTTCCTCAGAAGTCATTATATATATATTCAATGTGGATGTTGGCATTTGTGGGATTAAGAGGGAGTTAGGGGGTCATTGTTAATTTGTAATTTATCATCCTAAGAGCAGCCTCAGATGTTGGCACATCTCTTTGAAGTGCCAGAGATAAAGAACAGTTGCATGTGTGTCTGTGTTGTCAAGTCAAGAGACCAAAACAGAGTTGAAGAGAGGGAATTCCAATGTTCACTTGTTAATTTTTAGAAAAACCAAGTACAAAATCATTTTTCAAAAACACAGCTTTTCATTTGAATTATAATGCTTCCATCTGTCTTTAGCAGTTTTCTGAGTGGGCCTGTTTAGACCGTGCCAGAAAACTTTGATAAGTAACTGGTATCAGAAACTTTTTAAACACAGCGTCTACCATTTGAAATGCTTACACATGTGAGCCAGAGCAGCCTTGGCAGTATTTCCATTCCTCTTCTAAAGGAACTGCTGTCTTCTAACCTGTCCCTTTGTCGTCCCCAAACCACCCCCCACCCCCCGCTACTTTGCATAAGAATTTGCAGCTATCTTGCTATAGCTGTGGCCTACAAAGTGTCCCTAGAGTCCTTTTTTACTGATAACTCTTCATCTTATCACTTTGGCCAGAAGGAATCTTTTTAAAAGATGCAGGAGCTTTAGGAGGAGCGGGTGGTGGACTGAGGGGATAAGCTCTACTCCAGCAGCCCTCTTGCTGTGCCTGGCAGATAGAGGGGGCCTCGGGGCTCCAGCCGTCTTGCTGGGTTAAGGGCAGGGTCTTAGGCTGTGAGATTAGAGCACAGCTACTGCCTGGCGGTTCTCTGTACAGTGGGCCGGTGGGGGCAGCGCCCTTGCCCCGCTCTTCCTGGGCAGGTTCCTAGATAGACTGTACCTACCCCCTTCTCCCCGCGTGTTCCCTGTGGAGGACTTGGGAGGGCTCCTCTCACTTCAGATACTGATCAGGGGTCATGTGGCTTGAGATCACGACCACTCTTAGAACCGGAGCCTGCCAGCAGCTCTTGCTGAGTTTGTAGTCGCTTCATGACGGTGGACCGTGAAGTGACCACAGTGAATATAGCGCCAACACCAGGGGGTGCAGTGCTTAGAGTGGCTGTTCCCTCGTCAGGACGGAGGTCTGCACTGTGGGACAGGGAGGATGAGCCTTTGAAATTGTGAATGTTCCGGAGCTGTGGAAGCTGTGTTTGTGTGCTGCGGAAGTACTTCGTTTCAGAGACAACATTAACATTCTGTAGCTGTGCCGTGAAATGTGGCTGATTGGAATTGGCCGAAGCGTAAAATACACATCAGACTCTGAAAAGACAGTAGGGCAGAAATGTAAAAATAGCTTACTGATTTTTATGTTGATTACATGCGGATTATATTTTGGATCTACTGGGTCAAATAAACTTATTAAAATTAATTTTACCTATTTTTTTAACATGGCAACTAGAAAAAAATTTTTCACATAACACAAGAAAGTTTTAAATTACATAGGTGGCTGCCATGATGTGTGTGTTGGACAGTGCCGCAGTCCAAGGTGAGCCCCCCTGGGTTCGTGGAGCGGGTACCCCTAACTCTGCAGGGCACGCTGACAGCATGGGCAGAGGAAGTCTGGCCTTTTCCGAAACACGTGGCGACTCGCATCTTTGTTTCCAGATCACTCCATGAACCTGAGGAGTCTCCTGAACTCTGTGAGTTTCCTCCTCTGGTCTCTTCTCATCTGTCAGCCCCTCATGTCCTCCCTTCCTTTCCTGTCCAGCTCAGATGCTGGGTCCCTTCTCCCACACACCTTCCCCTCCTGTGTTCCCTGTCACACCCACCTGCATCCATGCAAGTGTCTCCCAGATTCCCCCAAACCCAACATGTCTAAAAAGCCAGTTACCTTCCTTCCCAAAGCTACCTTTCCTCCTTTGTCCCTTGTCTCAGCAAGGGGGACAGCTGTGTGAACCTTTGGCCCAGGCCAGAGACACAGGCCATTCTAGTGTGGTAAGGGTAGTAATACAGATACTGCTTTTATTCCTTATTTACTCAACACGGGACGCTGTGCCAGATGCTTCACATATGTGTCTCATTTACTCCTCACAACAATTCCATAAGGGAGGTATTATTTTTATTGCCATTTTACAGATGGAGAAACTGAGGCACAGAGAGGTAGAGTGACTCTCGCAAGGTTCAATAGCTCGGTGGCAGAACTAGGGTTCTGAACCAGTCAGACCCAACTTCAGAACCAGACCTCCTAACCTGCTGCCTAAATCCAACCGGTCATCACGTCCAGAGTCCAAGAACCAGAGTTGGATTCTTAAAAATATCTCCAATCCCAGGCAGACGCAGTGGTTCACCCCTGTAATCCCAGCACTTCGGAAAGCCAAGGCAGGAGAATCACTTGAGGCCAGGAGTTCAAGATCAGCCTAGGTAACATAGGGAGACCCCATCTCAACCAAAAAAAGTAGAAAAATTAGCTGAGCATGGTGGTGCACGCCTGTAATCCCAGCTATTCGGGAAACTGAGGCAGGAGGATCACTTCAGCCCAGGAGTTCAAGGCTGCAGTGAGCTATGATTATACCACTACACCCCAGCCTGGGTGACAGAGTAAGGCCCTGTCTCAAAAGAAAGAGGAAAAATATCTCCAATCCTCCTCACCGTCCTTTATCCTTCTGCCCCCACCCTAGTTCACTCCAGGGTACCAGAACAGCTTTCTGTCTCCCCAGCTGTGGTTGTGCCGGCCTCTCTTTTTGCTCTGCAGCCAGAGGAGGTCATTTAAAAATGCAAATCTATCGGTCCTCAACATAAAACAGTTTTAAGCCTGCCTTGCCACAAAGTCCTTATTCTGTTTTGTAATGTGGAAACTATTTCTCCTTCCTGTGTACCCACAAGGCCTCTGCTCCTGCCATATCCTGCCAGCCTTTCTGCTCCCTGGCCTGCCCTGACCCCAGGTTAGGCCTGTGCTGCTGCTTCTGCTTGGCCCGTGGGAAGATTAGGACAGGCTTTGTCCAGAACGTGGTCCTGTGTTATGTGGACTAGGAGACCTGGGGCGGGTTCCTTCAGCTCTCCATGCTTGTGTTTCCTCTCTGAAAAGTAAGGATAATATGAGAATTGTTGGGAGATGTCAGATGCTTCAGATGGTGGTGGGGACTCATTGTAAGTGCTGCCTTTTTAGTCCTTGAGTGACAGTGGGGAAAGCTGTACCTGTTACAACCAGATGAGTCTTATGTTCAGCAAGTGGTAGGTGGTAGGCACACTGTACAGCTTCCTCTGCGTACCCCCAAACCTCGGTCCTCTTTCCGTGAGCTACATTTCTCCCACAGCCCTTCTACCTGCATTTTAGATTTTCATTCCCTTTCGTTTGAAGGATATTTCTTTTCACCTTTGAATGCCATGGTTCAGTAGAATGAGGGTAAAAGCTGAAGATGCTGGCCGAGAGATAACAGTGGAGGTTGCAGGCTGGGTGGGGACAAGCCAAGAGGCTTAATCTTGGTGAAAAGGTGGAGGAGAACTTCAGAAGAGCTGTGGTGTGCTCGTGTCTGGGGTTTGGCATGGAGTCTGAAATAATGCTTATGGCACAAGTCTAAATTATTCATTAATATCAGAAGAACGTGATATGCAGTAAAACCTTGATTAACGAATCCAGCTAACCAAAAACTGAAAACATCTTTTACTTTATTTTTAACATTCAAATTGGAAAAAGAGGCAAATGGCAATAAAACAGGCTGACAATTTTTTTTTATTAAAAAGTAAAGCTGTGAAGAGGGTATCCTGGAAGGAGTTTGGATTCATCTAAATTCCTTCCTCCTTGTAATCAGCATCATTACTGTGTAAGAACTGACTCAGAATCAGAATGGTGGGGGATTTCATTCGCGACATGCAGATTCTTATGTGGAGTCACAGCTTTGATTTAGAAAACGAGAAGAGGAGGGAGAAACGGACCTCTGTGGCACTTCACATGCATTATACTTTCAGGAGTATTTGCCAAGGTAAAAGAATAGACTAGAGAGATTAACTACTGATGAAGGACAAAAGCAGAATTTTCTGGAAGACTCCTGCTGGAGCTGCCGGTTCCTCGTGGCTGAGTTGTGCAGAACCTCGAGTGAGACACTCTCCTTGTCCCTAGGACTTTCAGTCCTGCTTGGAGACTGTCATAGGAGCATGGTGCTTTGCAGCAATGCACTGGCCCTTGGCCGGGTTTATGTTACTCAGTTAGATTGTGCTTGTGGGGTTTTGAGCCAGACACATGCACTTTCCTGGCTGCCAGATCTTACCCTCCTGTGTGGGTCAGTGAACAACTTTGGTCTGATAGACTTTTCAGCCTCCTTTGCCAAAGTTCAAATCATTCATTTATTCATTCAACAAATATTGATTGAGCTCTTCCTATCTGCTTGTCACTGTAGGCAGTCAGTGACACAGCAGACCAAAATCTTCTGTCCTAATGGAGAGATGAGACAGTAACAATAACAAGTGAAATATTTAGAATGCTGGGAGGTGGGGGCGTCTAGAAGACAAATGAAGAAGGAGTGTGGGGTATTATCTGTATTTTAAGTGAGGTGATCAGAACAGGCCTTTTTGGGGAGGGGATATTAAAATAAAGGAGGGGCGAGAGTGATTGTTCAAAATGTGCCCCCCTTAAAAGGCTCACATTTCTCCCAGAGCTCTGTTTGTCAGCTCAATGTCCAGTTGGCACTGAGTTTGTTCTGCACTCTTTGTTAAGGTTTTATAAAAGTAATGCCTTTAACTGAGTGTTAGAAGTAGCCACACCACAGAGGAGTAGTTGCTGTTTGCGGAGTGTTAGGAACTTCTGTGTCCACCTGTGAGCATCGCGTGGACTCTGTACTGGGGGCACCAGCCAGGCTCCGAATAGGTTTCTCATGGGTGATATACGCACAGAGCCCCAAACTCAAAAGGACCCCAGTGGAAAGGAAGCCTTCCTCTCGCCCTGCCCCCCAGTCACCCAATGCCATTCTTAGAAGGAACCTGTGGTACCTGTTTGTTATTAATCTTCCAGAGATGTTCTGTGCTTATATAAACTTGAAAAACCAACAAGTGGGCCAGGTGCAGTGGCTCATGCCTTAATCCCAGCAGTTTGGGAGACCAAGGCAGGAGGATCCCTTGAGACCAGGAGTTTGAGACCAGCCTGGGCCCCATCTCTACAAAAAATAGAAAAATTAGCTAGGCATGATGGTGTGCTCCTGTAGTCCCAGCTACTGGGAGGCTGAGGCAGGAGGATCAGTTGGGCCCAGGAGCTTGAGGTTGCTGTGAGCTATGATCACGCCACTGCATTCTATTTGGGGCAACAGAGCAAGGCCCTATCTCAAAAAAAAAAAGGTGCATTCCTTTTATGAATGCAGTTATCTGTGATATGTGTTATTTCTAATTGGATTTTTCTTAATATTTTTCTTTCTGATAAGATTCTATCCCCTTTGTTCTTTAGGTTTATGAACAGTTGTATTCATATTTATTTTCATATCATGCTGATATTCCCCAAAGCAATAATATTAAGAAGGAACATATTACATGTGTAGTAGATCCCTGAAACTGCTTTCATCCAAGTTTATTCAGTGTTTTGAAATGCTAGGCGTCATCAAGGGCTTTACCTGGACAGCTTGATCTCCACGCTACAGTACAGGTAGATGCCAAGGGAGAACACTGTGTAGCATGAATGGAGGAGAAACGTGACCTAAGATGAATGGCAAGGTCAAGAGCCAGGGCGGGGGCCAGGACAGGGCTCCCGAGTTGGCTCAGTATTTCCTGGTGAGGAAACCATGATCAGACCAGAAAGCTGCCTTCTCTGGCTCGGGCGCGATCGCTCACTTCGTACAGTCCCTTGCTTGTCCGCACCCTGGAACCCTTTGGTTCTTCCCTGGAGTTGGGGGTCCAGGAGCAAAAGGGAGGGACGTGCTAGCACCTGAAACCGACACCCACTCTGAAAACAGCCTCCGTGCGAGGGAAGCCTCCCGGGCTCCGCACCCTCGCCCGTGTGCTCCGGCCCCCTGAGTGTGAGCCTGTGCTCGTGTTTTCCAGCTGCGGTTGGATTTCTGGCCATGTCCAGTGTCATCACCATGTCTGCCCCTTTCTTCTTGGGGAAGATCATTGATGTCATCTACACCAACCCCACTGTGGACTACAGCAGCGACCTGACCCGCCTCTGCCTTGGGCTCAGCGGCGTGTTTCTGTGTGGTGCTGCTGCCAACGCCGTCCGCGTCTACCTCATGCAAACTTCAGGTAACAGTGTCTCATGTCGAGGGAGCGAGTCATCCTGCAGGACTCGTGGGGGAATCCCGGGTGTGTCAGGCTCCAAGTGTACGTGCTCCAGGCCCCCTTCCCTCCCTCTCTTCCCGACAGCACAACAGGTGGGGACAGATCCCAACGTTCGGCCAGATGTTGGGGTTGTGGATCGTTTTAGGTCAAGTGCTGTTTCTTAACTCTTGTTTCCCACGGTTGGAGTTGAGCAGTTAGGGAAATTGCCATATGTGTCTTATGGGAGGTTTGAGAGCAGGGCCCTGGGCCATGAGGCTGGACTTCCAAGCCGCCTTCGAGGAGCTTCAGTTACCATCCCGGCTTCCGGGAGCTTCACGGGGCTGGGACGGCAACTTTGACAGTATTCCTGACAGGCCTCGTCATCACAGGCCAGTAACCGCCGCAGTGAGGGAGCCCAGGAGACCCACCGGAAGTCTGTGGCTCCTGTTCGGCTAATAAAGTGCCCTGTGGATAATTAACCAGCTCCTGCCATCTGAGTGTTCAATACACGACAGGTTGCCAGGAAGGAACAAAATGAGCTTTTGGAAGTTAATATAATAAAACTTTTTTGTAAATAATGATTTAAAAGATCACTTCCCCATGTTATATTGACTTCATCCCTGTATCCTCCCCTAGGGCCCACAGGCTGTGGTTACTAGGAGAAAAGGGGTGTTTGCTACCAGCGCGAGACTGTTACCACGCCCGGGCCCGAGGTGGTCTCTCCCAGCCAGTGGCACCCGGTCCTCAGCAGGGTCACCCGGCCAAGTTGCCACGCAGCAGGTGGCTGCCCCTTCGCGGTGACGATGACCGGGCCCAGCGTGAGCCAGTTTTGTTTGCCTTTGCAGGTCAGCGCATCGTGAACAGGCTGAGAACGTCGTTATTCTCCTCCATTCTGAGGCAGGAGGTCGCTTTCTTCGACAAGACCCGCACGGGAGAATTGATTAACCGCCTCTCCGCAGACACGGCACTTCTGGGGCGCTCGGTGACCGAGAACCTCTCGGATGGGCTCAGGGCTGGGGCCCAGGCTTCCGTGGGGATCAGTATGATGGTATGTCAGCCTGGGTCCCCTCGCACCCTCCGGCCAGGGCTGGGCCTGTGCCGGGCCCCTCACGCGTGTGGCGTGGCCTCTCCCCGCGTGGCCTCCTGCACCTTCAGCTCCCCGGAATGAATGACCGTGGGGAAACGGACTCTTGCGCTGTTGCTGGGTTCTGGGAAATGCAGCCAGGCTGTGAGGGCAGAGCAGCCTCCGGTGGAAGGAGCCGGTCAGTCGGTCGGCAGCCTCGTTCCCGGGAGGGGAGCTCTCTGCCCCCCCAGGGCCCTTTTCCCTCCCTTGACGGGGTGGCCCACACCTGTCCCGTCCGTTTGCTTCACTCCTTCAAGCAGCGTTTCTGTCAGACCAGCACCGCTGGCCCGTGGAGACGCAGTGCAGGCCACGTGTGTGACTCGTGTTCCAGCAGCCGTGTGTAAAACAGTAAAAAGAAGGAGATGAGATTAATTCTAATAATGTTTTGCTTAACCCAGTGTAAACAAAATATTATCATCCCAACATGCAATTAATATCAAAATTATTAATGAGATATTTTATATTTTTCTCATGTTACAGTTGACTGTTGAACCACATGGGGGAGGTGGCACCAACGCCCGCACAGGCAAAAATCTGTGTATGGCATCTGACTCCTCAAAAACTTAATCGCTAATAGCGTACTGCTGACTGGAAGCCTTACTTGTAACATAAACAATCAATTGACATATGTTTTGTATGTTGTGTGCATTCTATTCTGTATTTTTACAATGAAGTAAGCTAGAGAAAAGAAAATGTTATTAAGAAAATCATAAGAGAAAATATATTTACTGTTCATTAAGTGGAAATGGATCATCATGGTCTTCATGCTCAGTGTCTTCATATTGAGTGGGCGGAGGAGGAAGAGCAGGGCTTGGTCCTGCTGTCCTCGGGGTGGCAGAGGCAGAAGAAAATCCACATGTCAGTGGCCACGCACTTCAAACCCGTGGTGTCCAAGGGTCAACTGGATTTCAGAATCTGATGTGTGTTTTATATTTATGGAACATCTCAATCCAGATGCTAAATTTTCATTGAAATTACTTGATCTATATTTAGGTTTCATAAAATGTGCAATTGCAAAAGTAGTTTGACATACCAAAGTTTTCCAGACATACTTAAAATTTGCCAATAACTACCAATTTATTGATTGCTTCGTGGACCTTCCCTCCTACCATTAAGATGTATGTTTCTGCTATCCCGTTCTGCTGCCAGGACCCTGCATTAGTCATCAGAGAGTTATTTGTTAAGCACAGAACCAGAGTGAAGGGAGGAACGTGGCTCTGGAACAATTCACCAGGGCTATGGAGAGTCCTGAGGGACTGTGCCTGGCCCACCACAGAGGATGCCTGTTCAGTTGGTCCACTTGAGTTCAGGCCCCAGAACTGTCAGGCCTGCCCTGCTGGTCTCAGGTGTCCTGATGGTGACCATCAGAGATAGGACCATGCTTCCGAGGCTCGTCCCAGGTATCCTGATGGACTTGTCTGCTCAGAGTGGATCATTCCTAGAAGCTCCTGCTGGCCAAGCTCCTTCCTGCCGGAGGGCCTCCTGGTGGGACACCTGAAACTATCTCTCTCTCTCTTACTTGTTTGTTATCTCAGCCCCATCTCTCCTCTCTTCTTGCATGAAAACTCCACGAGGGTCGGTTATTGTCCAGGTGCCTAGAATAGTGCTTGCTGTGTGTAGGCATTCAGTGACGACTTTTGAATGAATAAATGAATGAGTGGTTGGTTTATCCATCCACTACCTTACATTTCAGTCTGTAACTTTTGCTTAGCATTATTTAAGAGTGGCTTGTACTGATTACACTATTTTCTGTGCAAATGATATTTGGAAGATTTTTAATAATTTGTTGAAGAGATGCTAGGACCATTTAAAATACAATCTCAAAATTGCAGTGTTGACAGGAAAACCCACTGTTACTTCTAGAAGTTGGGTTATGCTTTGAGCAACTCCAATTGTTAGAAGCTTCTCGTTATGTTGAGCCCAGATCCATCTTGCCTACTTCAGTCCACTGAGCCACAAAAACAGCTCTGACTTCTACTTGTTACTCCTGTCCCTCAAGTCCTCCTTCAACTGTTTGTCACATGAGGTAGGGGTTTGGAGCAACTTTGCTGTCTTGGTCATTCCAGTGGGACACGTCACTCTGGCTGCTCAGTGCCTTGAGGTGGTCCAGACTTGAACACAGAACTCCTGGTGTGGCTGCCAGCATGGAGCAGAACAGGCCTCCTGTGTCCTCTGTGTTGTTGACCTGCACGGTCTACTGAGGATGAAACATTTCCATCCTTTTTCAGCAGTTCCCATCCTGTGTCCTCTGTGGTGTTGACCTGCACGGTCAGTCTGAGGATGAAACATTTCCATCGTTTTTCAGCAGTTGTCACATCACTTTTACGTGACATGCTGAATACTCGTGAGGTTTTGATTAAAGGTGTGTGAGAAGTTCCGCCTAGACAGGATGCACAATCTGGAGATGGCACCTCCAAGCCTGCTGTTCATTTAGACACACCCCCCACCCCTGTAGAGGGTAATGGGACTGTCTTGCCACTCCATGTAACAAACGCCTCTTGACTTTTTGTTCTTGGCAGTTTTTTGTCTCACCTAGTCTGGCCACCTTTGTGTTGAGTGTGGTGCCTCCAATGTCCATCATTGCTGTGATTTACGGACGCTACCTACGGAAACTGACCAAGGTCACGCAGGATTCCCTGGCTCAAGCCACTCAGGTAAAGACCCCTTCCCGCAGTAGAATGCGCTCAGAGCCCAGGTACCAGACGCAGACCCTGAGGGATGTGCTTAGGCTTTTTGATAAAATACCTTCCTTTCCTCACTTGCGGCCCCAAGATCCCAGAAACCAGAACTCCTCTACCTTCTAGATTATATCTCAAAGTAGACCCAACTTGACTGAATATTATATGAAGTTCTCATTTCTTACCATCGCTATTTTTTTTTTTTTTTTTGAGTCACAGTCTCGCTGTGTTGCCCAGGCTAGAGTACAGTGCCGTGATCTCAGATCACTGCAGCCTCATACTCCTGGGCTCAAGCAATCCTCCTGCCTCAGCCTCCCGAGTAGCTGGGACTATACTGTGCCCGGCTAATTTTTTTATTTTTTGTAGAGACGTGGTCTTGCTCTTGCTCATTTTGGTTTCGAACTCCTGAGCTCAAGCGAGCCCTCCTGCCTCAGCCTCCCAGAGTGCTAGGATTACAGGCGTAAGCCACCACACCCAGCCATCATCAGTATTTCTTATAGGACAAAAAAGTTAAACTTGTTTTGAAAGTAGTTACTGGATGAAAGTGTGACTTAATTAATTTAATAAAGCTAGCTTTGCAGTGCTGTGCAATACTGTCTTTCAAAAAATTAAAAATAACATATTTTCATGTTACAAAAGCCATACATGTTTATCATTGAAAAATATGCAAATGCAAAGAGAAAGAACAAAAGCACACATAATCCTGTCTTACAGAATTAACATTATTAGCATTTTGGAGTCTAACCATTTTATCTTTTTCTCTGCATGAAAATGTATTTCTACATCTACCTACTCTCCTATTTTTCTATTTACCTATATATGTGACATGTATAGGTATAGATATTTTTTCTCCAAAAATAAGATTGTTCTGTATACTCTGCTTTGTCACCTTTTTTTTTTTCTGCTCTGTCACCCAGGCTGGAGTGCAGTGGCATGATCATAGCTCACCGCAGCCTCAAACTGCTGGGCTCAAGCGATCTTCTTGCCTCAGCCTCCCAAGTAGCTGGGACTACAGGCGTGAGCCACCACACCTGGCTAATTTTTCTATTTTTTGTAGAGATTGGGTCTTGCTGTGTTGCCCAGGCTGATCTCGAACTGCTGGCCTCAAGTGATCCTTCTGCTTCAGCCTCCCAAAGTGCTGGGATTACAGGTGTGAACCACTGTGCCTGGCCTCATTTTTTTTTTTTTTACTTAGTCACGTATCAAGAGTGGCTTTCCATTGGTAGTATCTTTAAAAGGAGAACCCCATTTAAATTTTGCTTCTAGAAACTCTCAAAATGTTGCCCTCCTCCCCATGAAATGTATTTATTATTCTCCCAGCTAGCTGAGGAACGTATTGGAAATGTGAGAACTGTTCGAGCTTTTGGGAAAGAAATGACTGAAATAGAGAAATATGCCAGCAAAGTGGACTACGTGATGCAGTTAGCAAGGAAAGAGGCGTTTGCTCGGGCTGGCTTCTTTGGAGCAGTAAGTAGATCATTTTGGAAAGAGTAAAAAGGGCAGATGTTATGATTGTGAGAGAGTTTCATTCTGTGTCTCTTGGCATGAGTAGAAAATAATTTTATCCTACTTTAAGACTAAGAATGACTTTCTTTAAAATATTGTTGTGAAAGAGAAGGAAAACAAGTAAATGTCATTAGAGAAAAGTCAATGCATGGTGAGATCAGTTACTGATTCTCAAAGTGTGGTCCGGACCAGCTGCATCGGCGTTACTGGGGGACTTGTTAGCCTTGCCCACACTCAGATCCACCCCAGATCTACTCATCAGAAACTCCAGGCTGGAGCCAGCAATCTATTTTAATGGGTCCTCCAATCATTCTTCTTTAAAAAATTTTTTTTGAGACGGTCTCACAATGTTGCCCAGGCTGGAGTGCAGAGGCCATTCACAGGTGCAATCATAGTGCACTGCAGCCTCCAACTCCTGGGCTCGGGGAGCCTCCTGCCTCAGCCTCCCAAGTAGCTGGAGCTCCAGGTGTGCACCAGCATGTCCTCCACGCCATTCTGATGCAGGTCTGAGACCTACTGAGGAGTAACTGAAATAGAAAATCGCCGTGAGGGCAAATTCTTGATATGTTTAAACTGGAAATAACTTTTGAGATGATTCACTTATTGCCATGATTAAGAGATAAAGAAACAGTAGCTCAGAGAAGGCTACCCTTACCAGAGACCACACCTAGCAAAGGTAAAAACAGGTCACAAATACAGGACTTTAGAACATCTCATTATAATCTATAAATACATACTAATAGATATTTATTTATTTCCTCTAACTAGGTAAGGAATCTTAAATACTACTTTTTTCCTTTGCAAACTGTGTAGATTGAGTAAAATGGGAATCTGATAGGTTACATAGTTTCTAGGTTTTCATGGGGACGAGATTATTTTATTTAATATTGCAATATTTGAAAAGTATTTTTTATTTAAAATTCAGGTGAGATTTAATATTTTGGGGAAATCTTGCTATGACAGTTAATTGCAAAAGGGACATTATAGGTCATGTTCCTGCTTTTTGCATTCTAGGTTTTTGGCTCCCATCTGACTTGTGTTTTCTTCCTTCAACAGACCGGGCTCTCTGGAAACCTGATTGTGCTTTCTGTCCTGTACAAAGGAGGGCTGCTGATGGGCAGTGCCCACATGACAGTGGGTGAACTCTCTTCCTTCCTCATGTATGCTTTCTGGGTTGGAGTAAGCATTGGAGGTATATAATTTAAATAGGCTTGGGGAATCACAAATTAAAAATCAGGGTATCATCTCTGAAATAGAAACTCAGCTTTTACATTACTCTACCTCTCATCAGCTGACTTGGAATGAAAAAAACATTTCCTAGAATGTTATCATTCCAGCTGGGCTTTCAAAGATGAAATAAAATGAGTGTGACCCTCCTGCGCAGAAGAGCGTGAGCAGCTCCATGGTTGGGAAGTTTGGTATCTTTACAGGCCTCTTGTAGCTCAGTGTCACTCTGGAGCAATATGTCCCGGCCTGCGCGCTACGACAGTTTGTTCTCTTGCTCACAGACGCAGGAGGAGGGTGGTGCTGAGCAGGTGTGGATGCAGAAACCCACAGTTTCATGTTTGGAAAATCACTGGGGAATAAAAGTCCCTTTGTATGATACAAAGTTAACCATATTTAAAACCAGTGAATGTTCGAAAAATATTTATGAGTTAGAAAGTGCATGAAACAGAGTTGCTTGCTTTTGTCAAGTACGTCTCTCTCCGAGTCTGGCTTTTGTCATCCATTCCTGGGGAAAGGAAGCAAACAGCATACAGCCAAAGCTGCAGGCAGGCTGGGAGGTTCTCTGTAACTTTCTTACGCACCTTTCCTGTGCTCCCTGCCAACATGGGACACATGATCTCCCTCCTGTCTCTGAAACCTGAGATGAAAAGGTCAGGTCAGTAACCTTCAGGTCTGATTCACCAACTGTCATTGGGCATCCCACAGTGTCGCCTCAACTGGAGTCTTATTTTCAGGGTTTCGTGTCTAATTGTTGCAGGTGGAGCCTTTTCCTTAGACACCTGGAGGCAAGCAAGGATTTTTTTCTGTAGAGAACATTTTAGTTCTGCTAGACGGTCTTGAAGAAAAACCTGATTAACATGTCTCAGGGTGGGCCGGGCGTGGTGGCTTACGCCTGTAATCCTAGCACTCTGGGAGGCTGAGTGGGGAGGATCGCTCGAGGTCAGGGGTTGAAGACCAGCCTGAGCAAGAGCGAGACCCCATCTCTACTAAAAATAGGGAAACAAAAAAAAATTAGCCAGATAACTAAAAATAGAAAAATTATCAACCATTTACAACGTAGTCAGGTCCCTAAGTGATAGCAGTTTAATCCAACAAGTTGAATTGGATTTTAAATGCTTTTGTCTTTTTAAAGTAATTTTATACTTTTATACTATTTAAAGCGATTCTATAATGAATCTGCAAAGCAAGAAATCCTATTTTATTTATTAAATAATTTAGAATTTTTGTGTTGGTTTCTTCGTAGAACAACATACTAAAAAAAAAATTGTAAGTACATTCTCTGCTGAGAGCAAGTCAGAAGTGCTATTTGAAGAAAGGCAACACCTAACTATTCTCAAGTTCACAATTCAGTGGGACTTAGTACGTTCACAACATTATACAGTCAGCACCTCTATCTAGTAATAGCTCCAAAACAGTTTCATCTCCCCAAAAGAAAACCCTTCCTCATTCAGGAGTCTGTCTCCATTACTCTCTCCTGCCCGCCCCTGGCAACCGTGATTTGCTGTCTTCATGTATTGACTTATTCTAGATACTTCCTGTAGATGGAGTCATACAATGTGTGTCCTTGTGTGCCTGGCTTCTTTTATTTAGCAGAATGTTGTCAAAGTTCACCTACATTATAACAGGAATCAGCACTTTTATTCCCTTTTATGGCTGAATAATATTCCATTATGTGGACAGACCACATTTTGTTTATTCGGGACTATTTGATTTTCTTTTCCAGAGTCTAAACTCTTGACTAATGTTAAACCACCTCTGACTCTTCCCCTTCACTTTTTTCTTTCTTTTTCTTCCTCTCTCCATTCTTCCCCCTCCCTCTCTTTTTTTCTTTTTAAAAATTAATACTTCATTTTCTTTAAAGCAGTTTTAGGTTCACAGCAAAATTGAGTGGAGATTCCCTCTACCCCCATACAGCCTCAGCCTCCCTCGCTGTCAACATCCCGCACTAGGGTGGTGCCTTTGTTGCAACTGATGAACCTACGTTGACATGTCATTATCACCCAGAGTCCGTAGTTGACATTAAGGTTCACTCTTGGTTTTGTGCATTCTGTGGATTTGGACAGAGGTGTAATGACGTGTGTCCGCCATTATTGTACATGCAGAGTCACTTCACTGCCCTGAAAGTCCTCGGACCTCTGCTTGTACATCCCTCCTCCTCAACCCCTGGCAGCCACTGATCTGTTTACTGTCTCCATGGCCTTTTTCAGAATGTCACATGGTGGAATCATACAGTATGTAGCCTTTGGATGGGATATGTTCATAGAAATATGCATTTAAGATTCTTCCATGTCTTTTCAAAGCTTGCTGGCTCATTTCTTCTTAGCACTGAATAATATTCCATCTCTGGATGGACCACTGTTTATCCATCCACCTGCTAGAGGACATCTTGGTTGCTTCCAAGTTTGACAGTTACAAATAAACCTGCTGTAAACATCTATTGTGTGCAGATTTTTGTGTGGACATAAGTTTTCAACTCATTTAGGTAAATCAGAATGCAATTGCTGGATCAGATGGTAAGAGAATATTTAGTTTTATAAGAAACTACCGAACTGCCTTCCAAAGTGGCCGTACCATTTTGCATTCCCACCAGGAACGAGTGAGAGACCCTGTTGCTCTGTATCCTTGTCAGCACTTGGTGTTGTCAGTGTTCTGGATTTTAGCCATTCTAATAAGTATGTAGCAGCATCTCGTTGTTTTATTCACGTTTTTCTGATAACATCTGATGTTGAGCATCTTTTCATATGCTTACTTGCCATTTGTATGTCTTCTTTGGTGAGATGTCTGTTCAGGTCTTTTGCCCATTTTTAAATTGGGCTCTTTGTTTTTTTTATTGTTGAGTTTTAAGAGTTCTTTGTATATTTTGGATAACAGTCCTTTATCAGATACATCTTTTACAAATATTTTCTCCCAGTCTGTGGCTAGTCTTCTCATTCTTTTGACGTTGTCTTTGGCAGAGCAGAAATTTTTAGTTTTAATGAAGTCCAGCTTATCAGTTCTTTCTTTCATGGATTGTGCCTTTGGTATTGTATCTAAATATAAACTTAAGCTCATCCATACTTTCTCCTATGCTGTCTCCCAGGATTTTATAGTTTTGCATTTTACATTTAGGTCTGTGTTCATTTTAAGTTAATTTTTGTGAAAGGTGTAAGGTCTGTGTCTAGTTTCCTTTTATGCATGTGGATGTCCAGTTGTTCCAGAAGCACTTGTTGAAGAGAGAACACACGTGTTGTCACTGCATCTCCATTGTGTTGCCTTTGCCGCTTTGTCACAGATCGGTTGACTATGATGTGTGGGTCTGTTTTTACCCAGTGTACTTGTAATTCAGCCTGAAGGTTTTAGTCACCTGGATCTCGCATAAATATGCATACCATAGAAAGAGTATTTGGATTGTATTTTTTCAGCATCCTTACTGAGGGCAAGTGTTTCAAATGTATGTCCTCACATTTGACATGGACCATTGTACTTGGAGTTTAAGTTGTTAATTAAATGATATTTCAGAGGTGACTTTAAAAAGAGATTGCTAGAATATTTAAAATTAACCAACTTCCTTTTCAGTTTTTAGCCTGTGTGGAAGTTGTATTCATTGAGTGCCTGATGGGGAGGTTTGATTTTGTGGATATCTTTAAAATGAATATTGAAGTATTTTACATATTTTAAAATTATGAGGTAAGGATTATATTTCATTTCTCTTGCTATGATTTGACTAGGTAGACTTCCTGTGTAGCATTATGATTTTAATTCAGTGGTTGATTAGTATGGCTATCTGTATTTTTCAATCCCCTGATCAAACATTAAATCCTTTTTAGAAATTAATGAAATTGGAGAGAAGAAGCCAAAGGAAAACTAGGGTCTGAGACAGAGGGAACTCTGAGTATTGATTCCTAGGCAGCTGCCTCATATCATGTCTTGAACATGACAGACTTTAGATAAAAGCAAGTTACTGTCACTGCTCCCAGAGGGATGGGAGGAGCCATGGCCATTCCCTGGTGCTGGTGACGAACGTGTGTGGTTCTGCTTTTCGTCCTCAGGTCTGAGCTCTTTCTACTCGGAGCTGATGAAAGGACTGGGCGCAGGGGGGCGCCTTTGGGAGCTCCTGGAGAGAGAGCCCGCGATGCCTTTTAACGGTGGGTCTGAAATGGGCTTGTTCTTTGCTGGGATTGAACAAAGGTGACTTTGGACGATTAGACCAGCTCCCTGCCCTGCCTGAGAAGCATGAGCCACAACAGGGACATGGTCTTTGCCATGTGGCAGGAAAGGGGAGAGGTTTCCTATGAGGGGGTGAGGAAGGGCGGCTGCAGGGGCACTGTCGTGGGCCTGAGATGTCCCCGGAGACAGGGGGCCTGACCCCATAGTGTGGTGCCCACCGTGCACCTCTCTGCAGCTGACCATTCCCACCAGTGGCAGGACAGAAGCCAGTGCAGTCCAGGGGCGTGAATAGGAAGGACCCCAGCCAGTCCCCAGACTGAAATTCCTCAGTGATTCTGCCATCTGCATGGAGAGTTTGGGCGGGAAGAAGGGAGGAGGGATCATGTAGATACAAGCCTCTAAATTTCTTGGCGTTTTAGGATAGAGTGGGGGATGCTAGTACGAATTGGCAAGAGCCATCTCCTTGATCAGTGACTTCCCTAGAGCAGTGGGGCCCGGACCAACCAGCTAAGACCCGGGGGGAATGGCTGTGAGTAGTAAACAGTCCCAACAGCTGACTGATTCCTAGGACATTGTTAGGTGGCCCCAGGTCAGTAAGTAAGACCCCAATATTCTTCAATGTGATAACCCATAAGAAATAAGGCCAACTGAGAGAGGCTGGACAGTGTCTCCCAAGTCAGCAGCAAGGTGATACCGGGGCAGAGCAGACCTCTGATCCCCTCCAGCGGTGTGGCTCTTGTGCACCACGTCCCTGTTCGTTATCATTCTTTCAGAACGTTTCTGCGGGGCAGATAAAATCAACGCGGGACCAGGGGAGCTATGCAGAGGCAGTGGCAGAGGGGGAAGGCCACTGGGTTTGGGACCGGACTGCTCCAGAGGTGGATCTTAACGCTACTGCTTGTTAGCTTGGGCAAGCTGTTGCCTGTTGCGGTCCTCGGTTAGTAAATTGGAATTGTGGTTTCTGCCTGTCAGGACTGCAAGGATCAAGGCTATGGATGTATAGTATGTTGCTGCACCAGCTGCAGATCAGCACATGGCGGGCATTTGGACAGAGGCCTGCTTTCTCACTTGCCCACAGAGAGTTCGTGTTCTGGGACTAGCAGTGGGGTGGGCCTCCTTCCGTGGGCAGAGAAGTGGGAGAACTGAGTTCAGCTGTGAATTTGATTTTTGCTCTAAGTAACTCATATTTCACCTTATGTTTCAGAGGGGGTCACCTTAAATGAGAAGAGCTTCCAGGGAGCTTTGGAGTTTAAGAACGTGCATTTTGCCTACCCAGCTCGCCCAGGGGCGCCCGTGTTTCAGGATTTCAGCCTTTCTATCCCATCAGGCTCTGTCACGGCGCTGGTGGGCCCAAGTGGTTCTGGCAAATCAACAGTGGTTTCCCTCCTTCTGCGATTGTATGACCCCGGTTCTGGTAAGCGGCTCGCCCTGTTGGGCCCGGGGAGAGGGTCCAATTAAGCAGACACCTTCCACTCTGAGAGTGTGAAGTGCCAGTGGGTTTCCTCCTGGGACAGAAATCCCTCCAACAGAAGGTGTCACTTGTAGGGGTGTGACAGCTCCTGCAGAGGCCTGCCAGGCGTTTTGTATTGTTTTGTGTCCCACCTCTGCAAGTCCAGAGTGACTCCCTGAATTCCACCTCCTGCCTCCCCTGCTGGCGTCTCCTTCTGACGTGCAATGTCCTGGGCGTGGGGCAGGGGAGGCCATGCTCGGCAGCCCAGAAAAGGTGCCCCCTGTGCTGCTGGACACCCCGCCCGCCAGCGGCTCTCTGGAGCACCAGCCTGGGCTCGCTGCTTGCAGGAGCCTTGAGGAGCTGCGGGAAGACTGCCCGAGGCCCGCTCCATCGCCAGTGTGCGGTCTTTTGACAGTTAGGGATCCACTTCTGTGCGGCTGCTCCATTGGGAGTATTTTGAACTAGTAGGGATTTTCTTTTTTTTTTTTTTTTTTTTTTATTTTATTTTTTTTTGAGACAGAGTCTCACTCTGTTGCCCGGGCTAGAGTGAGTGCCGTGGCGTCAGCCTAGCTCACAGCAACCTCAAACTCCTGGGCTTAAGCGATCCTACTGCCTCAGCCTCCCGAGTAGCTGGGACTACAGGCATGCGCCACCATGCCCGGCTAATTTTTTCTCTATATATTTTTAGTTGGCCACATAATTTCTTTCTATTTTTAGTAGAGATGGGGTCTCGCTCTTGCTCAGGCTGGTCTCGAACTCCTGAGCTCAAACAATCCGCCCGCCTGGGCCTCCCAGAGAGCTAGGATTACAGGCGTGAGCCACCGCGCCTGGCCAGTAGGGATTTTCTTAATAGATTTTTCTCATTCTGGATTTTATTTTATTTTTAACCAGATTATAGCATCTTTAAGAACAGAGAGCACATTATTTTACTTCTTTATATCCTACCTGGAGTAGATATTCTGTATGTATTGATTTGGTTTTGGATTGAGAAAACTAGAGGTGTTTTACTAAAAATCAAATCATGAATTAATTTAATTTGCTTAATGAATTAATTTATTTTTACAGACAGGGTTTCACTCTGTCACCCAGGCTGAAGTGCAGTGGCCCAGATCATAGCTCTTTGTAACCTCAAACTCCTGGGCTCAGGTGATGCTCCTGCCTCAGCCTCAGTGATCCTCTGGAATTACAGGCATGAGCCACTATGCCTGGCCTAAATCAAGAATTAAAAAAGAATGTTTTATGTCTTTGTGTTTGTACTTTTTGGTTAAAACATAATATGAGAACTAGTTATGTGTCAGATAATTATTTGGCTTGTAAATCCTGACCCACAGAATCACCACCTGGGTTAAAATGGCTTTTACTACACTGTTTGCCTCTGGAATCACTGCCTCGATTCACTATTGACTTGCCACATAAAATTCTCAGTTTAAAAAAATCTGAAGGCCAGGCATGGTGGCTCACATCTGTAATCCCAGCACTTTGAGAGGCCAAGGTGGGAGGATCACTTGAGGCCAGGAGTTTGAGACCAGCCTTGGCAACACAGTGAGTGAGATCCTGTCTCTACAAAAAATAAGAAAATTAGCCGGATGTGGTGGCAGAAGCCTGTAGGCCTTGCTACTCGGGAGGCTGAAGTGAGAGGATCGCTAGGGCCCAGGAGTTGGAGGTTGCAGTGAGCTATGATCGCACCGTTGTACTCCAGCCTATACAACAGAGCAAGACCCTGTCTCAAAAAAAAAAAAGAAAAAAAATACTAGTTAGGTGGGTACAAATTAAGTAAAAATATTGAGTCTCTAGTTTCATCATGGTGAATAAATCAAGGAGAAAGGAAATTGCACTTAAATTTCTGCTGTGTGGTCTATAGCTGCAGTGCCCGACCCCGGGCCGCAGACTGGTGCCGGTCCGTGGCCTGTTAAGAACCGGGCTGTACGGCGGGAGGTGAGCAACAGGAGAGCAGATGAAGCTTCATCTGCATGTAGGGCCGCTCCCCACGCCTGCATCACCGCACAGGCTCCACCTCCTGTCAGATCAGCTGCCTGAGACGCTCACAGGAGCGCGAACCCTGCGTGAACTGCACGTGCTGTGGATCTGGGCTGCGCACTCCTTGTGGGAATCTGGTGCCTGGTGATCTGCGGTGGAGCTGAGGCGGTGATGCCCACGCTGGGGAGCAGTTACGTATATAGATGATCATTAACAGAGAGCTTTGCACAGTAAACGTAATGCGCTTGAATTGTCCCGAAACCATCCTCCCCCTCCACCTCCCGGTCTGTGGAAAAATTGTCTTCCATGAAACCGGTCCCTGGTGCCAAAAAGGTTGGGGACCGCTGGGTAGAGTACTCTGTACTTTTTAGTCAGAGACCTCAAGTTTTTGCCAGTTTATGAAAGTTTCCAGCTGGTTTCTGTAATTCCACAACGCCAACTGAGGCGGAGTGGCATTTCTTATGCTGTCACTGTCGCCAGCATCTCCAAGTATAGTCGGGTACTCTCAATGTGTAGAATTAATTCTGCTGGTGAGGGCCATAGAGTTAGCATCTGATTATTTAAAAGCTCTGCCACAGGCCGGGCGCGGTGGCTCACGCCTGTAATCCTAGCACTCTGGGAGGCTGAGGCGGGAGGATCGCTTGAGGTCACGAGTTCAAGACCAGCCTGAGCAGGAGCGAGACCCCGTCTCTACTAAAAATAGAAAGAAATTATCTGGACAACTAAAAATATGTAGAAAAAATCAGCCAGGCATGGTGGTGCATGCCTGTAGTCCCACCTATTCGGGAGGCTGAGGCAGGAGGATCGCTTGAGCCCAGGAGTTTGAGGTTGCTGTGAGCTAGGCTGACGCCATGGCACTCTAGCCAGGGCAAAAGAGCGAGACTCTGTCTCAAAAACAAAATAAATAATAATAAATAAATAAATAAATAAAAGCTCTGCCACAGTATTGATTGGATTCTTAGTTGCAGATAACAGATTCCCCTTTGACTAAGTTTATGCAGAAAGGGATATTTTAAAGAGTAATAAAAGTGCTCAAAACCACTGGCAGGGTTGACAAAATAAATTCTAGGCTGAACTTCCAGGAAACTTCCCAGAACTTCACACCAGAACCAGGCCTTCAAGGTGGCTGCGAATGCTGGCGTGGACAGGAAGCTGTGGCATTAGGCGGCCACTGTCAGGGGTGCCAGCATCAGAACTGTGCTACCTCTGTCAGTCATTTGTGCCAGCAAGGGGACGCCCCATGGCGTGGCCCTCTCCCGTATCATTCTGTGCTGAATCAAGGCTTTGCACAAGTGTGTTTCATTGGTGGGCTCCTAAGTCACGTGAGGGGCTCTGGGGTGCAGGAGGACGAGCTGGGTGGAGGAACGAGGTGAGAAAGTCATCTAACCAGCGTAGGTAGACAACAGACTTGCACAATCCAGAAAGGCCCTTTTAGCTCTGAAATTCCATGAAACATGATGGTTTTAGATTCCATTTGGCGATTTTGAGTATATTTTTAATCTGTAAAAAATTGAGTCTGAAATTTTTCTGCTGGATCCTTTCTGTGTCAGTCATCAGCCCCATGATGCTCAGTGACTCTTTTCTTTCCTCTCTACAAGGAACTATCAGTCTTGATGGCCATGACATCCGTCAGCTAAATCCAGTCTGGCTGAGATCCAAGATTGGGACAGTGAGTCAGGTAAAAAGAGAGGCTGCCGTTTCTGTTTCACTTTCTTTTACAATTGCTGTTATTCACTTTTTCCCCTGGTCTTGAGCTTCTCAAGAGAGAAGGAATGGAAGTTTTCCAGATGTAGACTCATCTCAGATGAGTTGTATAGGTTTGCAGATGGCGCTGTTCCCTGGAAAACCCCGAACATTTGAACCAGTCAGAGCATTGACTTGTTAATCAGCAGCTGCAGGCTGATGTCATTTGGTCATGCTGATGGAGGATGGGAGAAAATGATAAAGGCTTTTACTGACTCTGACTGTTCCCCAGTTCCATTTTCATCCCCAGCCACAGTCTACCGTTCTGCATAATGAGTTTCAGGGAGAAGCCACCAATGACCACGGCAAGAGCCAGAGTCCTGTTGCAAAGAAGTCGCAGACTTCAGAGCAGAATGTTAATGCAATGTGGTCTCTTTGACGAGGCTGATTCCACAAGACCATCTGGAGCAGGGAAATGTTGCCACCGCTGTTTTTATTTTTATTGCCAATCAGTGCCCATGGCCGACAAACTGAGCCTCTCGCATGTCTGAGCCTCTCTATAGTGAGCTCACCCTGACCCCCCTTAACTAGGGGAGGGCAGTGGGCAGGGATGGGGTGCTCCGTAGCGTGGGGACATTAACAGTGTGCATTGTTAAGGATGGAGAGAAGAGGCTGGACGTTTGCTTGCTTTTTAGAACTCCTTCCCAGGGTTCATGTTCAGAGGTCATGTTCCCATCTGGTTTGTAAGCAGTTCAGGAAGTGACAGATAGAGATGGCCTCCCCCTTCGTCCCCAGGGGAAGGCAGGCAGCCGGACAGTGCAGATGGACGTGGGGTCGTCCAGCGCCTTGCGATTCCTGAGTGAGAGGACTCACATTTACGAAGTTCCTACCGTGTGCCAGGCACCTTGCCGGCACCTGTCACAGGTTCTCACCACCTGCGGGGCGCGGAGAACTACACATGAGAGAATCAGTCCTGTTTATGGTAAAACATGAGTTTTTAAAAAGTCTGCTGGGCAAATTTATGGAGAACGAGGAAGGAGAACCAAGAAAATGACACTTTGATAGTTTCTTGGGTTTAAGTACCGTACTGAGCTCCGCTCCGTTTAGTAGACACGGTGGAAGTTTGTTTTGGAATTTGTGACGAGTAAGTTTCATTCCCACTTGGCAGGAACCCATTTTATTTTCTTGCTCTATCGCTGAGAACATCGCTTATGGTGCCGATGACCCTTCCTCGGTGACCGCCGAGCAGGTGGGGAGAGTGGCTGAGGTGGCCAACGCAGATGCTTTCATTCGGAACTTCCCGCAAGGGTTCGACACTGTGGTCGGAGAAAAGGGTGTTCTCCTCTCAGGTGTGTTTTTGTCACTGCTTTGTGTTAATAGCCAAACTGTGCCCTCCAAAGAACTCTCCAAACATTTCCATATTGCAATATTATTTTCTTTCTTTTTTCTTCTTATCTTTTTTTTTTTTTTTCCCAGAGACAGGGTATTGCTCTGTCACCCAGGCTGAGTGCAGTGGTGCGATCATAGCTCACTGCAGCGTCAACGTCCTGGGTGCCAGCGATCCTCCTGCCTCAGCCTCCTGAGTGGCTGCACTGCAGGCGTGCGCCAGCACACCTGGGTCACAGAAAATTTTAAACCAAAAGGTTTCAAGCTTATTGTGTATGATTTTTCTAAAGTGAAGGCAGTTTAAAAGGGATGTTATTGTTACCAAAAATAGAATTTGGTTTTATAAAACAACATAAACTGGGAGGAGTGAGCCCTCTGACACTTTCAGAGTGTGACTTGGGAGTAGCGTCCCTGGAGGAAGGGAGGGAGGGAGGACGGGGTGAGACAGGGGTGGGGAGGGAATCCCCAAGACTTCTGCTGTGTCCTGCCCACCTCCCCCCAAACCCACCCTCAGTTTGCTTGCTTGCTCTAGTAGAATTTGAGTTTAAGAAAAGAGTAGCTTACTCTGTTTGTAAGCTCCAGTTTCATACATGCGTGCACACACACACACACACACACACACACACACACTACCATATGTGCCTTTAAGCAGGGAAAAGAAGAGAACATGGTGAGAATGGCACATATGAAAAACAGGTGCTCCGGAGCAGGACAGCAGAATGAGTTCCCCATCCCAGCACCATTGGTGCCCTTTGCTCCCTGACGTTTCCAGCACCCTTTGGAATCCTCCGAATATCTTGAGTTTCTAGTTTCCTTACTACATTGGATACTCTGTTAGGGAAGAGGTATGTGTAGTGATTAAAAGCATAGCCCTGGCCAGGTGTGGTGTCTCACACCTGTAATCCTAGCACTCTGGGAGGCCGAGGCAGGAGGATTGCTTGAGGTCAGGAGTTCAAGACCAGCCTGAGCAAGAGTGAGACCCCATCTCTACTAAAAATAGAAAGAAATGACTTGGACAGCTAAAAATATATATAGAAGAAAATTAGCCGGGCATGGTGGCGCATGCCTGTAGTCCCAGCTACTTAGGAGGCTGAGGCAGGAGGTTTGCTGAAGCCCAGGAGTTTGAGGTTACTGTGAGCTAGGCTGATGCCACGGCACTCTAGCCATGCGTCAGAGCGAGACTCTGTCTCAAAATAAATAAATAAATAAAAAATAAAAGCACAGCCCTGGCTAGGCGTGGTGGCTCACACCTGGAATCCTAGTACTCTGGGAGGCAGGAGGATCGCTTGAGATCAGGAGTTTGAGACCAGCCTGAACAAGAGTGAGACCCCGTCTCTACTAAAAATGGAAAAAATTAACTGGGTGTGATGGCGCACGCCAGTAGTCCCAGCTACTGGGTAGGCTGAGGCAGGAGGATCACTTGAGCCCAGGAGTTGAGGTTGCAGTCAACTGTGATGATGCTACTGCACTCCAGCCCAGGCAACAGAGAAAGACTCCAAAAAAAAAAGTATAGCCCTTCATATTTTTAAAAAACCATAGCCCTTTACACTGTGTAGGTTCAGATTGTGGCTCCACTGCTTATCAACTGTGAGACCTTGGACATGTTACTTTGTGCCTCAGTTTATCATCTGTAAGGTGGGAATAATTATGGTGTCTACCTCATAGGGTTTTTTAAAAAGATTAAATGAGGTAATAGATGTACTGCATTTAGAAAATGCCTGGTATATGGGAAATCCTCAATTAATGTTAGTTATGATAACTGTTATTAATTTTGAGATCAATGGGGAGACGATATATTTAAAAAATGGGTTTCTGTTCTATGGGTCTCAGCTATGGCTAAGTGGAAGAAATTACCGTCAAGTTGCCATATGGCTCATCAGAAGAGCCTATTATCAAGAATTTTTGTAAAGGCTTTTTAAAAAAATATTGTCTTTGTCAGGTGGGCAGAAACAGCGGATTGCAATTGCCCGTGCTCTGCTTAAGGTAAGCCTGGAGCCACTTGGCTGGTTTTTTTGTACTGTTTTGACTGGGGACCTTGTCATTTGTATTTACTGTTTGTCTTCTTTTTTTTTATTTTGGAGGGAGAGAGGAGGTATATGGGTGACAGTTACGGCGAAAGATAAATTGGGAGTTCGTCGAGTGCATGTTGTCTAAATTTAACAAGTATCTCCTGTGCTAAGGTTGTCAGAGGGAGAAAACTTTTAACCCATGGACCCTCCGTCAAGGAGCATATCATCTAATAGTGGAACAGTGGTTATTAACTCAAAATATCAAACAGTGCAAGTATCCACATTTGCATAATCTATAATCACCTGCTACGTTGAATAGTGCAGAGCTGAAGGACTTAGACCGGGCTCCTTAGACGAGAGGAAAGAGCCATTTTAGCTGGAAGTCAGACGTTCTGTTTTTAAGGGAATGATAGCCTTCCCCTTTGTTATATAAAGTCTCCTCAGATTTATAGGTGATTTTTTTTTAAAGCAGCTTTATTGAAGCATAATTTACATACCATAAAATTCACCCATTTTAAATGTACTTTTCAGTGATTTTTAGTAAATTTACGGAGTTGGTTATACCCACAATCCAATTTTAGAACACTTCTAGAAATCACCCCCAGCAAGATGCTTCATGCCCGTTTGTGATCTTTCCCCCTTCCCAGCCCCCGGATGCCACAAATCCACTTTCCGTCTGTCTAGAGTGGCTTTTCTGGACATTCAGATAAATGGAACCAGATGCCGTACGGTCTTTGGCTCTACCTTCTTTTACTTAGTGAGGCATAGTGTTTCCGAGGCTTCTCCATGTTGTGCCTTGTGTCAGCACCTCCTTCCTTTCTGCTGCTGAGGAGGGGGCTGCCCCCTATTGATCCGTTCAGCGGTTGATGAGCATTTGGGTCATTTCTAGTTTGGGCTATTGTGAATAACATATGAATGAATGGCATCCACCTTTTTGGGGGGGTGTATGTTTTAGTTTCTTGTGGGTAGAGCAAAATCCTAGGCAAAGCTAGAATTTAATGTGTTATCTATATCGGCTTACTCTTATTTTTTTTCTGTTTTATGTGTTAGTTTGATAGTTGTAAATAAACTATAAACAAGACCCGAGAGTTATAGACCATATCTCACTCATTGTAGATTCCTACCTCACACTATTAGTTGATTGACAAGCAGGATAAAACTATGCTGTAAACAATATCTGGTCAGATGATTACTGTGATAATAGTTTAAAATCAGCTATAACTCTTCCATTTATGTACTTAACCAAGACACTTTTGAGTTTGTGGGGGGTTTTTTGTAACAGCTTTATTGAGATATATAATTCACATACTACATGATTTAACCATTTAAAGAATACAATTCAGTGGTTTTTGGTGTATTCAGAGTTGTGCGTCCATCATGACAATCAATTTTAGAACATTTTCATGACCCCCAGCCGGAGACCCTCTACCCATTAGCAGCCCTCCCCACACCTCCCTTACTTCCCCCGTTGGCCCCCGCCCCAGTAGCCACCAGTCTGCTGTCTCCATAGATGTGCCTGCTCTGGACATTTCACGTAAATTAAATCATGCAACATACAGTCTTTCATGTCTGGCTGCCTTCATTTAGCATAATGTTTCCAAGGTCCATCCTCACTCTGGCATGCGTCAGAATTTCATTCCTTTTTATTGCTGAGAGTTTGTGTTTTTCTAATAAAATTATTTTTTCTTTTCTTTTTATTTTTTTTGTCCTTTAGAATCCCAAAATTCTTCTCCTAGATGAAGCAACCAGGTGAGGCTATCTTCATAAAATATGTAATTGTGTTAAACCAAATTCTTCCTTCACCAAAAACTTCGGGTCTGTACTTCAAAGTGTTACAACTGAGAACACTTTTTCCCCCTTTATTTAAAGTGATGGAGTCTGAGTTACTAATGGCCGGTGAGAGGCAGTGGGCAGACCGGGTCAGGAGTCGAGGGTTCTAGTTCCGACTCAGACGTGCTGTGATGAAGCCCCAGTCTCTGTAACCAGCCACCATGCAGCCTGTTTTTCTACTTACATCACCGTGTAGTTTTATGGAGATCGAGGAATCCCAAGCTTCTTTCTAATAGGATCTTTAGCCCAAGCTGTTGAAATTTTGACCATAGCAAAAGTTCACTGCTTGTGAGGGGCCACCGTGCATGAATCAGGAAGCCCGTGCGTATACGGTACTCGTGGCACTGACGTCTTTTGCTTTCTTGCGTGTGTTCCTGTGTCAGTGCGCTGGATGCCGAAAATGAGTACCTTGTCCAGGAAGCTCTGGACCGACTGATGGAAGGAAGAACAGTGTTAATTATCGCCCATCGGCTGTCCACCATTAAGAATGCTGATATGGTCGCTGTTCTTGACCAGGGAAAAATTACCGAGTATGGGAAGCACGAAGACCTGCTTTCAAAACCAGATGGGATGTACAGAAAACTAATGAACAAACAAAGTTTTATTTCAGCATAAAGAAGCGATTACTGGTAAATTGAATATGAGAGACTTTGAAGCAAAACAGTGCTTTTGCGGAAGAGAACCCTTAAGAGACTGTATAAAATCTATAAATCATACATCAAGTTATTTGAAATATGCCTATTTTTCCAAAGCGTGTAAAATATTGTTTTGAAGTGTACCTGTTCACAAGAACTTTTTATTCAGAGTTTTAATAATTGTAACTTTCTAAATGTCTATAGCACTGAAGTTATTTTCAGGTTTTGTATTTTTTCCTTGGAATATTTGAATTAATATAGCACGGCACCTCATTTCCCTTTGCCTGCTGTTAAAGATTGAAGCTTTTGTCAAATGACGACTTTTAAAAGGGAATTATAAATAAAAAGCCTAATTATTTTAGGCCAGTTTACCAATCACTGTGTAATTCTTTGGTAGTAGTCCACCTACTTGGAGTCTAATTTTACCGAGTAGAGTAATAGAAAATGAAAATCTAGCCCCTTTGTTTTATCCCAATCATCTCATGAAGTGACTCTGACTAATACACAGACAGAAGCAGTTAATGTCACACGGAGAGAAGGGACCATTATTTTTTGCTTGTCTCCTGTGTCTTCAAAGGTGTGAAAGTTTAGGAATTTGTGTTCCTGTGGGATGTGACTGTGTTTAAATGTGTGCAGATTTCAATATTTTGGCACATGAAAGCCTGGTGAGTGTTAAAAAGGGAAGAAGCCAAAAACTTCTCTTTTCTTTATTCACATATTTGTATGAGTACTTTTGGGAAGGAAGGCATGAACTGCCAGTTATTATCAAGAAAGGTAAATAAAAATGAATTATACACGTAAGTTGTCTGAATGCATGTATTTTGAAATATATGTTAAAAATGTATAATTCCCAGACATACTGACTTTTACAGTCTTTTATAATACTTCTGGAATTTCATAAATAAGGCTAAAATCTGAAGAATATAACTGATTTTCAGTCTTGGACATTTGAAGAAAGTTTAGAAGTCCTTGCTAGTCTATTAAATAACAAGAAACCTTAAAAATGTGTTACTCTCTTGAAAAGAAGACATTAATAAGCTTTTTTCTTTGATTAATATTTATGGTTATATCTTGATTCACCTAAATATTTCAAAATTCCTAAAGCGATGGATGCTGACAACCACTGGATTTGCCATATTTCCCGTCAGTGCTGTTAATTTGATGTTGCCTCAAGAAAAGGTGCTTTTTGTACATTGATGTTGCCAGAACCTAAGAAGTAATTATGTTGTGAATGAAATGGAAGTTTTCTCATGCACTAAGTGTTTAATGGTTCCCTGGTTATACTGGAAGAAGAAACCACTATTTCATGAGAGGCATAGAGTATTATATTTCCTTCTACATAAAGGAATTTATTAATGAATAAAATGGATCACATGAATGAATTTAGTGTTCTTTGAATTAGTAAACAGTCTATCTGTGACAATCATTTTAATAAACTTTACTTGTGTTCTTTATACAGTTTGTTATTATAGTTTGGTTTACAGAAAGCAAACAAAACAATTACAAGGTTGGATCTGAGGAAAATCTCCTTGTGCCAGA
This sequence comes from Varecia variegata, assembly GCA_028533085.1. Lineage (NCBI taxonomy): Eukaryota > Metazoa > Chordata > Mammalia > Primates > Lemuridae > Varecia > Varecia variegata. The sequence continues at coordinate 281,619 of CM052455.1, read as the reverse complement.
GAAATATTTACAAAATTTAATTTGATTGTTATATTTTATTTTCTGATACAAGATGTTGAATTGTGTCTTTGGGTAACATTTTATATCATAGATTAAAATTTATAGTGAATTTTGTGTCTGTCACTTTTTATGAAACTTTTTACTACATTCAATTTCTTACTAGAATTTGTGGAGATTCAGGAATAAAGAAAAAACTAACATTACAAATATCGAAAAGTGAGTAGTGATTGCAAGTTATATTCCTTTCCTCCTTATCAGGGATTGCCAATGCCCTCGCTCACTTGCTATTTTTAAGCATTTTGTTTAGTTGCTGCAATACAGTAAGTCAGTCGCCCCTGCCCCCACCATGGACAGGAGACTGTGCTGTGGGGTTGATGACAAAGGAATAAAGCACAGTTTCTGACTTTAAGGACCTTCCAGTTCAGAAGGGGAAGTAAGGCAGGTAAAAATTAAAACCAAGAAAATAGCCAAGCATCACACAGAGGTATGGTTACTAACACTGTTCTGCTATCACTTTTTTGTCTGCAGAGTGTTTGCACGTTACCACATTTGATGCTGTGACAATCCTGTAATTTAGACAAGTATCTATCATCCCAATTTCATAGATGAGGAAATAAGCACAGGCAGGATGTAAGTTAATTCAGCATTGATGATATATACAACTTAAGGCAAGAAATGGTAAAAGAAGACGTTAGAGAGAGAGAGGCAGGGGCCGGGTCTTGGTGTACCCTCAGTGCTATGCTGAAAAATCTTACCTCTTATCCTACGTGCATGGAGAGCTATTGATGGGTAGGTATGTTCATGTGAACAATTTGGAAAATAAGCAAAAAAGAAAGTTTAAATCACCTGAAATCCTTCATGTGTAGATAAAATTTCACATTGTTGAGCTTAGCGTTTTGTTGTACGCTCTCCCGGGCTCATCTCTATGTGCAAACCTGACAGCTTCCCAGGGAATAATCATAAGTTAAACCATTGTAGGCCAAAACCTCATAAACGCACTCTTACAAAGTAGGGCTCCATTTGGGAAAATCCATTTTATTCCATAAAAATGCCAGAGCTGATCAAAAAATAATGAAAACAAATATAAATGTTATAAAACATGAAGTATATACATGAAAGACATGTGAAAGCTACATTGTAAATGTTCCTGGAGGGGTGTTTGCCTACGTCTGAGGCGTTGTAGAGTTTTCCTGGCGATCTCCTTTCACTGAATTCGTTCAATACACAGTTATGGAGCATCTGTTCCGTGAGGTCCTGTGCTGGGTGCTGGCTGTGCCTCCCTCGCAGAGCCAGTGCAGGGGTCAGCAAACTATGACCATTTTTATATGTACCGCCAGCTAAGGATAATTTTTAAAGTTATAAATGGTTGAAAAAAATCAAAATAATAATATCTCATAACATTAAAATATATGAAATTTTTTTCATGTATGTTACTAGAACAGCCACACTGGTTCATGTAGGAATTATCTATGGCTGCTTTCGCCGTACAACCGCAAGGGGGAGTAGTTGAGGGAGAGACTGCAGGGCCTGCACACCGAGATGCTTGACAGCAAGTTTGCTAACCCCAGAAAAAAGTATGCATCCTGCACTCTTGCAGGACTTCTAAACTACACCGGAGTTTAGAGTCATCTCAAAAAGTTTCATTGTCAATTAGAGGAGGATTAGATGAACGCCCTGAAAATGACTGGGTGTGGATAATTTCCATGACGAGTTCTTCATTGTTTCCCCGACTCTCCATTCTAATATCTTAATACCGTGCTGCTGAGAATGGGGCTCTAGCAACCCTACCACATGTGCAGGAACTCATTCTGGCTGCTTTCCTGTTGCTGACTGCAGCTCTTAGTCCCACATAAACTAAACCAAAGTTTGGTCTTAACTGCAAGGGTGGTACTTTGGGAAGGATGTACAGAGGAGAGGTATTTTCTTCCTTATTTTAATAAAATAAAAATGGACTTATACTGCATGCATGTACGGGAAAAGAAATATCTTTTCTTTCCACCTTAGGTTCATGTCTGAGGCCCCTATAATAAAAAACAGATTAGCAAGAGAAAAGCATACAAATTTATTTAATATAAATTTAACACACCCTGCGAGCCTCTCGAAATGAAGACCCAAAGAAACAGGTAAATTTGAGCATTTTTATGATTAGGTGTGATGAGTGGACAGTTTTGGAGAGCATTATTAGACAAAGGGGTATGATCTAATGGCAAGAACTGGGGGGAAATCAGCAAGGCCTGTTTGTTCACATTCTTCTCTGTGACTCTGTGTCTTCAGAGATAAGGATGTTCCTTTCCTCCAGGTACAGGGAGGGCATCCCACATGAGGGTCTTATGACCTGCTCCTGGGAAGAAGAGTGGGAGAAGGTCAGAGTAACCTTCCTATTTCTGCTGTTTTCTGAAATGTCAAAGTGCCATGTTTGGGGCTAGCATGTCCTGAACCCCATCCTGGCAATACTGTTTTTTATTGTGTATATTTAAGGTGTACATGATTTTGTGATGTACATGTGCATAGTGAAATAATTACTACAGTCAAGCAAATTATCCTATCCATCACCTTCCATAGTCACCTTTTTGGTTTTTTTGAAGTAAGAGTCGATGAATTCTAAGCAGATGTTCAGTATATAATACAATATTGTTAACTATAGTGCTCGTGCTGTACATTAGATCTCTAGACATGCATCTTACATAACTGCAACTTTGTACCCTTTGACCTACTTCTCTGCACATACTATTTTCTGCTTTGCACACACTTTTTTTAAACCAAACTTCTTTTTAGAAATTTGACTGCATAATGAATATTTTCCTACATCTTTATTCATTACACACATCCACATGTATTCTTAACCATACAGCATTCCATAATGTGGATGCACTATAAATCTAATGTTGGCCATTTATGTTACTTTCTATTTTCTTTTCTTTTCTTTTTTATTTTTTTTTTTTGAGACAGAGTCTCGCTTTGTTGTCCAGGCTACAGTGAGTGCCGTGGCGTCAGCCTAGCTCACAGCAACCTCAAACTCCTGGGCTTAAGCGATCCTACTTCCTCAGCCTCCCAAGTAGCTTGGACTACAGGCATGCACCACCATGCCCAGCTGATTTTTTCTATACATATATATATATATATACACATATATATATATAGTTGGCCAGGTAATTTCTTTCTATTTTTAGTAGAGACGGGGTCTCGCTCTTGCTCAGGCTAGTCTTGAACTCCTGACCTCAAGCGATCCGCCTGCCTCGGCCTCCCAGAGTGCTAGGACTATTTTCTTTTCTATTATAAACAATACAATCTATCTTTCTTATTTCTTTGAATTTTTTTGAGATAAATTTCTAAGCTGGGCATGGTGGTGCATGCCTATAGTCCCAGCTCTTTGGGAGGCTGAGGTGGAAGAATTGATTGAGCCCTGGAGTCCTAGGCTGCAGTGAATTATAACTGTGCCACTGCACTCCAGCCTGGGCAACAGAATAAGACCCCATCTCTAGGGAAAAAATACCTTAAAAATTTCTTAAAAGTGAAATCGCCAAGCTTAGAAAACATACACAAATTGCAAGGCTTTTTGATAGAAACTGTTCTCCTAAAAGGTTATATACTAACTTACAATCCCACCAGAAGTGTGTACAAGCAGTGCTTGTTTCCCCATAGCCTTTTTGACATGAGCCATTATCGTTTTTAAAAACATCTCTGATAATTCTGTAGGCAAACAATGCTGAGGGGTGGTTTAATTTACTTTTTTTTTTTTTTTAGACTCTCACTCTGTTGCCCAGGCTAGAGTGCCGTGGCGTCAGCCTAGCTCACAGCAACCTCAAACTCTTGGGCTCAAGCGATCCTCCTGCCTCAGCCTCCCGAGTAGCTGGGACTACAGGCATGTGCCCCCATGCCCGGCTAATTTTTTCTATATATATTTTTAGTTGTCCATATAATTTCTTTCTAGTTTTTAGTAGAGACGGGGGTCTCGCTCTTGCTCAGGCTGGTCTCGAACTCCTGAGCTCAAACGATCCACCCGCCTCGGCCTCCCAGAGTGCTAGGATTACAGACGTGAGCCACCGCGCCCGGCCTACATTTGTTTAATTAAGTTGAAGACCTTTTCATGTGTTTTTGGTTATTTCTGTTCTTTAATGCCAGTTCATGCCCTTCATACATTTCCGTTTTTCCCTCAGGGTATCTTGCCTTCTTTTACTGAATTTTTAAAAGAGTACTATTTTATTGGAAGGAATATTTTTCTTCAGCTTGTTTGCCTTTCTATTATATTTGTGGGGTTCTTTTGATACCCACAAATGTAGTCTATCTATTCTATACTATATTATCGAATTCTCACAAGCGTGTACTATTAATTGTGAGAATTAGATGATACATTACAGATTTGACTCCAAAAGGTGACACAGATAATAAATGTCAGAGTTGGAATTTGAAGCGAGTCCCATTTAATCTAGAGTCTACACACTCCTTAACCACCACACCAGTGGTTCTCAACAGGCAGCAGCAGCACCTCATCCTGGAACTTGTCAGAAATGCAAGTTGCCAAGCCTCAGCCCAGACCTCCGGTCAGTCTGAGCGTGGGGTTCAGCACTCCCTCTTCACAAGCCTCCCGGGGACGCTAGTGCGTGCTCAAGTTTGGTGGCCACTGCACTACGCTCTCCTCTCTTCGAAGTTTCCAGTGTAGGTGATTATGCTAGATGCCTTAGTCTGTTTTATGGTGCTATCATAGAATACGACAGACTGGGTAATTTGTAAAGAAAAGAAATTTATTTCTCACAGTTCTGGAGGCTGGGATGTACGATATCAAGGTAGCAGTATCTGGTGAGGGCCCCTCGGTGCCGTGTCATCCAGTGGAGGAAGGTGCAAGGGCAAGACTGAGAGAGACCAAAAGCACAGACTCGATTTTATAACAGCCTACTCTCACAGTAACAAACCCGCTCCCGAGATAAGTAGGCTAATCCATTCATGACGACAGAGCCCTCATGAGCGACTCTCTCTTAGTAGGCCCCACCTTCCAACACTGTTGTACTGGAGATTAAGTGTCCTACACATGAAACGCTTCGGGAGACACATGCAAACCATTAGATAAAATAAGATGAAAAGATCAGTAAGGAAATGGCAGCCACTAGGAAAAGGGACAACACTGGAGAGTGATCAAGAAGCACTGGTGCTGCCCCAAGACACATGTCCAGAATGTCTTCTGTACCACTTCTCCACTGCGGACTTGCATTCAAGGAGCCCAGTCTCCATGGACCACTCCAGTGTCTTCGCTCTGGCTTCCAGAGATGGCTGGAGGACAAGAGGAGAGTGAAGTCGGTGGTAGTCTGCATCTCCTGACCAAAGGCCCTCCTTTCTCGCAGGTTCTGGTGAGCCCTTCCTTCCTTGGCCGGTTTGTCATTAGGAGCCTCGAGGCTCTACACTATCCCGGATATTTCTTTATTAAACTCCTTCTAACTACCCAACTTGCAGGTGCCATCTCTTTCCTCCAGGACCTTATTTGACAGAGCCTATAAAGCCCTTCATGGTCCCTCCTTATTTCTCTTATTTCCTCTACTTTTAGTCCTTTTGAGGTTTGTTTGTTTAAAGTCCATGGAATGCACCAAGCTCTTTGCTGCTTCAGGGCCTGTGCCTGAGGATCCTCTGCTTCAAACACTCTTCCTCCCATTCTCTCATGCTTCGTGTCTCAGCTTAAATACCCTTTTCTCCCAGAGGCCTTTCTAGACCCCCCCATCCAAAATAAGGCACCCCCAGTTATTCTCTCCTACACTCTGCTTTTTTCTTTCATAGTGCACATTGTTTGTAGTTGTATACTTACTTGTGTTCATTTGTTTTGTGTCTTTCTCATTGGTCTGTGGTCTCTATGAACACAGGGCCCACGTCTGCTAGTTATAAACCTTAGTGTTTATCATACAGCCTGGCATACAGTAGGTACTCACTAACTCCATAATGAATGAAAGACTTTTAGTGCTGTCTACTCGCCATCCTTCAATAGTCATACGTTTGGACTCCAGGAAAAGTTCCTGCTCAAAGGTGCTGGCAAGTTGTTCTAGTTCCTGAAAATGGCAAGTTTTGTGATGGGATGGTGGGCAAATCACTAAGCAGTCCAACAAAGCACAAGAACAAAACTGATCCCACCAATTCTTCTGCAATGTGACTATTCTCCAAGTAAGAACAAAACAAGGAGGAAATACACTGGGCCCTAAGAGCTATAACAAAGACGAGCTGCAAAGTTGGGTTACTCACCCGGATGGGAGAAGGTGTAAAGCAGCTTGCCTATATAACGTTGGCAAGATGACTGCCCAGATGCAATTACTGTGCACAGATGGATAGCTTCCCCAGGGAAATGTCAACAACTGACACCCTCACTGTGATCTCTCACATGTAGACATGCCAGTGTTTACTTAATCATTCCCTTATTTCAACACGTTTAATGAAAGTCTACTACGTATTTTTGTTATGGTGTGCACAAAGGTAACACAGTCACCATCCCTGTTGTTGAGACATTCAAAAAGAGCTACTTGAGAGGCAATTATGAAAACAAGCTCTTATGCAGGATGAAAATATTATAGTCTACACATGGGAGCAGAGGGGACAAAGGATATAGGGTTAGCTTAATCCTGTGGAAGGTTTCACTAAGAAGGCAGCACTCAACTAAGACTTGATGCACGAGGAAGGCACTTGCTGGGCCAACAGGGTAGGGAGTGCATTCCAGGCAAAAGAAACACGTGGAAGGGCACTGGAGAGGGGAAGGGTCAGGTTGGGTTTTTTAATTCTTGGAATGTGGAGTGCAAGTGGGAAGTGGTGGAAGTACAATAGGGACAGAAAAGCCAACAAGAGTTAAATCACAAAGGACCTTGCAAAGGAGCTAAGCAAATAACCTATGGGCAATGATCAGCCACTGGAGCATGTACAAGCCCAAGAGCAAGATGAGGTTTGCCTGCCTTAATTCACTGTATTAGCAGCGGGGAAGACAGAGTGGAGTAAGACTAGACAGAGGCAAGAGGCTCCTCAGTGGTTGAGGAAAAGATGACTACCAGAACCAGGGCAGAGACAGTGCAAACGTGTGAATGTGTGATCTACTAGATACTCAGGAGCTATCATGTGCAAGGATCCTAGGGGGAGGTAAGTGTGAAGGATGAATCCAGGACAGAGCCCTTCTCTTTGCCATGGGCAATTGGCCAGTTTTACCAAGCTGGGACAGAGGCGGTAGTAGGATAGGGGTCCTAAAGAAAAACATGAATGTAGCTCTTAACAAGTGGATTGAGAGGCGTTGAGAGCTGTTAGGGGTCTGGGGGTTTTGAGCTGGATCTGGGTGAGACGTATGGATTTGTGGCATCATTAGCGTGGGTGAGATTGTGCAGAGCTGACCGGGAAAAATAACAAACCTAGAGGAGAACAAATATAACACAGTGTGAAACCAGGGTCAGCTGTACGGGTTTCCTCCCTCCTCAGCTTGGACTGCGGAACGCCTTTCATTTCTCACGAGATTCAGGAACCAACAGTGTGCGAAGAAGCAATGCGTTCAAGCCGCGGGAGGGCCAGTCCCACCTCGCGCAGTCGAGAAGGGCGCCTGGATTTCCAGGGCCACGTCCCCGGAAGCTCGCGACTCCGACTGTTCCGGGTCAGCGGCTGCCAGCCACCTTGCCGACCTGACCCGTCAGGCTCGACGCGGCCCCACGACGTCATCGTCGTGCGCCCACCTCCACTCCCGATCACACTGCGCGGGCTCGGCGCGTCCCATTGACGTCATCGACGCGCGTCCTCCCGCCCCTTGCGTGTTCAAGCTCCGCGCGCTGTCCGTGCTGCGGTTCCGCGGCCGGAACTCGCGCGCTCTTCGCCGCTGCTTCTTCTGGTCATGTTCCCCGCCGTCCCCTCTCCGCGGACCCCGGGTCCCGGGTCCCGAAGGGGCCCGCTGGCCGGAGTCGGGCCGGGCTCCACGCCCCGGGCGGCAAGCAGAAAGGGTCTGTCCTTGGGGTCTGCAGTCAGCTCCCCGGTGCTCTTCTCGCCGGTCGGCCGGCGTAGCTCGCTGAGCTCGCGGTAAGTGATCGGCCCTGGGTGGGTCTGGCGACCCGCAGGCTCACGGGCCGCAGTGGGCCGGGCGGTGTAGCGTCTCCAGAAGCCTCCGGAACTAGGGATAGCAGTGGGGAGGGGAGTGCCAAAGTACTGGCAAATAGACCATCTCCACTCTTGCAGGTTATTTCTGCTTGACTTTGATAATTTGTCAGTTGAACCCTCGCTTTGCACTCTTCATGGATTTACCTTTGCGCAGAGGTGAAGAACAAACTGGGTTTAAATCGGCGGTACTTCCATCCCTCTTACTACCCCTGCGATCTGGTGTAAGTCACTGGTGATTTTCTTCATCTGTCAAATGGCGAGAATATATCTGACCTGTGTCTGCTTCACTAAGGCAAAAAAAGTCGATATGCATTGCCACCATGCAGATGTAAAGTGATGGTGGCAATGAGGACTTCCAACCCTGGAAAAATCATTATTTAATACCTAACATGCTAACTGGCATTAATATCTGCTGATTGGTAGTTAAATGGCTTTTAGCTACAGAGTTTCACTTTGTAGCTGAATTATAGGGAAAAGTCTTTATTTACATAAACAATGATGTAGGAGTGCTGTCATAGTTGTGTTACTAAAACTACTGGTGGATCCACATCACCAGTAAAATCACATTCTCCCCTCCATGTTCACAGTAATCTAAAACCTTAGAAGATAACATGTTTCTGTGTCGTTTCCTCTGAATTCATCAATCAAAAATGAATTTTCCCCTGGAGGAAAACAATAAATACTGGGTCTCAAACTTATTAAAATTTATCTATAAAATTTTGCAGTGCTTTAAAGGAGAAGTGATTTTTAAAGAATATACTGTGTCATACTTTTCTGGGGAGCAAGGTAGAAGAATACACTGTATCCTTGACTTTTTTGCATATTTTAAAAAGTACTCTTCAAACTGTTGATCTTGTCTGTGTTTTCTATTTCTTTTGAGAAAAGTTGGAGAATAAAAGCCATACTTTATATAATGTGTGTGTTTCTTAAATCTCTTCTTACCTTCTGATGATTATTTAAAGGAAAATCTTTGTTATAATAGTCTATTAGGAAACAAAGCCCTCAGCCACTCTGTATGTGCATCTCATTTAATTGTCACGATAAGAGAATACCTTTTATACTGGTGACATTTCATTATTATTCTGAATGTTAAGAAGATAGTTAAAAGAAAATATAATTTCTACTGTTACGTCTGCTGTTGAAGACCATGTAACAGGATGTTGTGGCTCTTATTTAATTTCTTGCTTGGTTCCAAGCACAGATCTGGTAGATTCTTATAATTCTAGAGCTAGGCGAAAGCATAAAGATCGTCTAACCTAGACTGAGGCGGGTGGATCGCTCGAGGTCAGAAGTTCAAGACCAGCCTGAGCAAGAGTGAGACCCCGTCTCTACTAAAAATAGAAAGAAATTATCTGGCCAACTAAAAATATACATATAGAAAAAAATTAGCTGGACTACATGCCTGTAGTCCCAGCTACTCAGGAGGCTGAGGCAGAAGGATCGCTTAAGCCCAGGAGTTTGAGGTTGCTGTGAGCTAGGCTGACGCCACTCTAGCCTGGGCAACAGAGCGAGACTGTCTCAAAAAAAAAAAAAATCGTCTAACCTAATGTTTGTAAAACATTTTTGACCAAAACATATGGTAAAGGCTGATGTTTTATGTTATTTTGTGTCTCAAAAATGTTGATTGAGACCTGCAAAATGACCCACACTTTGAAAAACACCAGTGTCATCCAGCCTTCTTTTTTCACAGCTAAGGAAGCAGAGTTTCAGAGCTTAAGAGTTCAGAGGCATGCGTCTAATTACTAGAGCATAAGGGTCTGGAGCCAGGTTTTCCTAAGTTCTGTCAGTCTTTTTTTTAAATGAAAAATACATTTAATTACACAGTATAGATGAGCCAGTGTTTTTTTACACAGTGTACATGAGCCAGTATTATTTCTTGCTTATTAAAGTTCTCCTTACTGTGAAAATATATACATAAAAATTAGGATAGTGGAAAATTTTAAGTTGTAAGTGAAGTAATTTAGACTCTTTTCTTTAGAGGAACACCCACACGAATATTCCCATACCACTCCATTACTGAGTCTACAAACTACGATGTGAAAACGTTTGGATCTTCTCTTCCCGTTAAAATCATGGAAGCCCTAACTTTGGCTGAAGGTAGGTGTCATCTTTCCATTTGCCTCTACTGTTAATAGCAATTCAAAATGAAGCCTAAATCTGTCATAGAGATTGAAATTTGTGCTTTCTCTGGTATGCCTTTACCTAAATGGAGAGAAATGAATAGCCTGGCTAGTGTTTCACTGTAATTGAGATTTATAATAAATTTGAGAAGCAAAATGAGTTCATTCTAACACAATAAAGTCTGTAGTGGTTTTAAGTACTGTACAGTAGTCCCCCCTTATCTTTGGAGGATATGTTCCAAGATCCCCAATGGATGCCTGAAACCTTGGATAGTACCAAACCCTACATATGCTATGTTTTTACCTATGATAAAGTTTAATTTATAAATTAGGCACAGTAAGAGAGTGACCATAATAACTAATAACTAGAACAATTATAACAGTATTCCAGCAGCACTACTTTGGGATTTGGAGTCATTATTAAGTAAAATAAGAGATATTTGAACATAATCACAGCAATTCTTCGACACCTGATCTGGTAACTGAGATGGCTACTAAGTGACTAACAGGCAAGTAGCATATAGAGTATGGATATGCTAGACAAAGGGATGATTCACGACCTGGGTGGAACAGAGTGGGACGGTGTGAGATCTCATCCCACTACTCACACTGGCATGCAGTTTAAAACTTATGAATTATTTATTTGAATTTTCCATTTAATATTTTCATACTGCAGTTGGCAACAAGTAATTGAAACCTTAGATGAGGAGAAGGGACTATTACTTATGCAACATTTAATCCAATTTCAGAAGTTGATCAGGTATTCATATAGCTTTAAAAAAAACCAAAAACAAGTGCGTCATATTATTGGGTTTAATAATGGAGTAAAATCAAGTGATGCTTCCATTTCTGGACCCTATATAGCATCTGAGAGGCTATTTGCACCAATTCCTGAAGTTACCAATGTGGTATACCTTTAGAAGATTCTGTTGGCAGAGAATTAGTGTGGAAGTTTGGAAGATAAAGTCGACACAAACTAAGAAAGGCAACATTAAGGATGAAGAGTTGGGTGACAGTGAAGAGTGAAGTTCAGAGTGACCTTAATATCTGCCTAAGTCATTTTTATTAAGGATTCAATTCTAGATCTTTGTGACTTTTCTGGAACTGTGTTTTTTTCAAATTGTAGATTGTGACTGAAATCAGTTTAGTGGTTCATGACCAGCATTTAAAAAACAGAAATGGAATGCATCTCATATAATGCTAAGAAACTTTGTTTTATTTAAATTGTTAGTGAATATGTCATGATGTAAAATGTTTTTCATATTGTGAATAACAGTCAAAAAAAGTTTCAAGTACTCCATTCTAGAAGAAGGACTATTTCTCATCAACTTGAACTTGCACATCTTGCCTATCCGTCCTTGAGGGCTTCAGGGATAGTTGTTTTCAGACAAGTAAACTGCCAGCCTCTGTATGCATTGTTCTGTTTTGTTTTTATTTTTTAAATTTTTTTAAGAGAGGGAGAGAAGGAAGGAGACAGGGTGGGAGGGAGACAGTCCATTGTTCTGTTTTAAATAAATATATGTACACACACATATGTGCATATATTAGAGGGAAATATATATATTTTCCCCCTCTAAAAATTTTAAATTGCATTTAAACCTTTTAGCATACTCTTTCTGGTTCATGCTACTAGACTATTTTGATAACATAATATACAGTCTCAAATCTAGAAATTCAGAGGAGAGAGTCTCTAGAAATCAGGATGTGTAAATTAAAAAGGTGTGTAAACTTGAAGAACTCTTCCCCACATGGAAACCTACCAAGTACTGTGTTAAGTAAACCCTCAAGGGCTCACCAGTCAAGGATCTGTAGCTACTGTAGTGCTTTCAGGAAAAAATGAAATTACTGAGCAGATATCCCAGTTTAGCAAAAAGTCCACACTTAGCCTGGGCTTAATTTGCTATTTTAGCTTGGATCTTATCGATGCTTTTTATTTTACCCCTCTACCCTTCCTTTAAGGAAAGAGCAAAGCTCAAATCATTTAAATTTCCAGGGCCGTTAACACATTTATAGAGGTTTACCACCAGTGCTTAAGACATAGCAATTATGCTAATTTAGTTTTGTCACTTAATAGAGAATGTAACTCTGTCTCCATGTAATGCAATAATTTATCATTTAATGAAGTAATTTAGCTCTTACTTGAAAATCATGTTCTTTTGAAGGCACATGGTTCTTCCTTGAAATGTTTTATGTAGTCAGGAAGGGGGTTTATTATTTATATTGCTTTATCAATAAAATTATAAATATTGCTAAATATTCCTTCTAGAAAATAAGATAGTTGATCTGTTTATAACAAAATCTAAAGAATATTAAACATAGACCTCAAATACACTTTTTGCCTGTAGATATATTTTTAATGGTGGTTGTCAAAGTTAAATAGATACCTTGTTTTGGATGTTAATAATTCTTGAATATTCAAAAGTATTTTTTGTTGTGAATTAATCTTTTTTTGTCTTTGACAATTATTTTGGTGAAGCAGGTAGTAATAAAGATTTTGGTATAAGGAACTCCTAACTTTTCATATTTATTCTATAAGATTAATTATACACCTCATTTTTTCCTCTAGTTGATGATCAGCTGACTGTTTACATAGATGAAGGTGGCTGGGCTTGTCTACTCTGCAAAGAGAAACTCATTATTTGGAAGATTGCTCTGTCACCTATTACTAAGGTAATGGCTCTTTAGAGAGCTAGAAGGATTGGTGATTTCTGTGTAGATGGTAGTAAAGATAAAACAAAGTAAAATATTTTTAAAATAGATAAGATAAAAAAGAAAAAAGCTAGAAGAAGATGGAAGAGAGGGATACCAATTGGCTCTTAATTTTTACCTTAATTTTTTAGAGTTGATAGAGGATAGGAATCTGAATCTGCTCAGGTATTAAGGATTTGCATTTTCATAGTAATGTGAAATACTGAGCATGCATACACAATTGTGTGCTGGGAAAAAAGTTTCTCCCCTTTAATAATTTTTAAATAAGATCTCTATTATTTACATTTAATAAAATTAGAGACATTGAAATTTTCAATGAGTATAATGCTAATCAGTCTGCCTAATGAAGTGTAAGACTAAATGCTGTTCACATAAATGAATAGACTGTGAGTGTGCTTATTTCTGAGAAGATAGAACTGTTTCATCGAATCTACTGAATGGTGCCTAATAATGTAAGAAAAATGATACCAATTGCTAGTTCACCTTTCAGCTGTCCACTTCCAGTAGTGGGTTATCATTTGCATGTCTAGTCACATCCTCAGCAACCTCGTTTCTGTGTGTTACAGCTGAGGCATGTTCTGTTGCACCACTCATCACTGACTGGGCCATTGTTCCGCTGGAACTCAGGGCTCCTGCTCACCTGAGCTCTTCACGTTGCTGACCTCTGTACTGCTGCTGCCTACAAAATAGTGTTTGTAGTTAGGAGCAATTGATGAGAGAGAAGTCCTGGGAGACATGCTGAGTTAGCAGAGGGATCCCGATATTTGGCTGAGGGTCTAAGAAATATTTTATAGGAAACTTGGTATAAGTAGTCTTTGGTCATGCTAGTTTTCCATGTCAAACAAATCAAGACTAGACTGGGAAAGCTCCATAGAAAGCCTAAGCATTTCTCTAAACCAGTAGATTTTTTTGGCCCAGGAAGAGATTAGCATCATTGATGTTCAGGGTCTGGTCTAGCTCTTAAGTTTCCTGATTCTGTATCTCTTAAGATACTTTGTTTTAAAATTACTGAAAGCCTGATCAAAAGGAGACATGAGAAGAAAGAATATTTGTAAAAGGGTGTTTCCAGCAATGAGTCGGAATCTAAAATATGCAGAGGAAGGAAGTAGAGATGCGTATTTAAAATATTGGATTTGATGTGCAAGATTTTCTGTTTTGGTTTCTACAGTTATCTGTTTGCAAAGAACTTCAGCTGCCACCTAGTGATTTCCCCTGGAGCGCTGACTTGGTGGCTTTCTCTTACTCTTCTACTTCAGCTGAAGCACATTCTACTCAAGTAGGTAACTTAAAAGCTTATTGAAATAAACTTTTTAAAAATAAGGACATTCTAAAGTTGGAGGAGTCAACCAACCTGATTTTGAGACATAACTATAAAGCTATAGAAATCAAGACCCTGTGGTATTGGCAAAGAGAGACAGATGCATGGGTCAGTAACGGAATGGAGAATACAGTTATAGACCCACTCAAAGGCAGCCATTTGAGTGCAAAAGCAATTCAATGGAGGAAGGATGGTCTTTTTAATAACTGGTCATTTGTTAAAAATGGCAGTTGATCATTTGGAATTTTTAAAAAAGACAAGTTTTCCCCTAAACCTCATAACTTATACAAACATTAATTTGAAGTGGATTATAGATCTAAATGTAAAACTATAAAACTTTTAGAAGAAAACATAGGAAAAAAATCATCATGATCTGAGGGTTAGGCAAAGAGTTCTTAGAGATCACCAAAAGCATGATCCATAAAAGAAAAAATTTGATAAAATTAATATTACATTAAAATAAGATCAAAATTAAAAACATTGCTCTGCCAAAAACAGGAAAATGATAAGACATGCTACAGACAGGGAGCAAATATTTGTAACAAAACCATATATCCAACAAAGGACCTGTATCCAGAATATAAAAAGAACTCTAAAAGCTTGAAAGGAAAACAATGCAATTTGAAAACAGGGAATAGGACTTGAACAGACATCTTACAGAAGATATAAGCGCGGCAGATAAACACATGAAGGAATGTTCTGCATCACTACCCATTAGGGAAATGCAAATTAAAACATCAGTGAGGGCCGGGCGTGGTGGCTCACGCCTGTAATCCTAGCACTTGGGAGGCCGAGGTGGGCGGATCGTTTGAGCTCAGGAGTTCGAGGCCAGCCTGAGCAATGAGCGAGACCCCGTCTCTACTAAAAAAATAGAAAGAAATTATCTGGCCAACTAAGAATATATAGAAAAAATTAGCCGGGCATGGTGGCGCATGCCTGTAGTCCCAGCTACTCGGGAGGCTGAGGCAGTAGGATCGCTTGAGCCCAGGAGTTTGAGGTTGCTGTGAGCTAGGCTGACGCCACGGCACTCACTCTAGCCCGGGCAACAGAGTGAGACTATGTCTCAAAAAAAAAAAAAAAAAAAAAAAAAAAACATCAGTGAGTTCTTTTTTCTGATTGTTGTTGATCAAATAGTAGCTTCTCCTGTTTCTTGTATCAGTGTCATCAGACTCCCAGTTTTTGAGTCCTCCTTTCATTGTGATCGCTGACTGTGTTGTGATCTTGTTTCGAGGCTGTTGCTGTCATGGTTGCCACCAGAGAAGGATCCATCCGCTATTGGCCAAGCCTTGCTAGTGAAGATACCTACACAGAGACTTTTGTAGACTTGGGAGGTGATAAGACTTACAGTTTCCTAACAGCAGTGCAGGTATATGATGGCTTTTTTTTATACTTATTGGAAAGCTGTGATTTGACTTGCAAGTGAGACTTGAATCTCTAAAAGTGTGGGGTTTTGAACAGACCATACAGCCCAGGGAGGGATCAAAAAGACACAAGGAAGAGTAGAATGTAAGGATCCACGGGTGGATCCTTTGAACTGACATTGTCCCTTAAACAAGGCAGTTCCTCCTCACAGGACTGTAAAATATCAGTATTGAATAGTAGCTAGTGGTATTCATTTCTTTCAGAAACATTTTATGAGAATGGCTTAAAAACTCTTAGACACTGAAGAATAGTTTGCTACTGTCTACTCTTCAGGTTCCCCAAAGAAATAAACTCAGATACCTACTTCATTGAACCTGTAATACCATGACCCTATAGCTTAAAAATCAGAATTCAAAAATATGATGAACTCTTTTCTGCCATGAAAGTTTTTTAACAGAAGTTTTTCTGTGTAGAAATAATATTAAGTGAATGAATTCTTAAGTAAATTATTTTAATAAAATAATGTTTCATTTTTATTCTTTCAGATTTAAGAAGCAGATGGTTTTTCTTTGTATCAAAGCATTTTTTTGGTTAGTTTTCCATATGTTAGTGTTAGATGCTTCACTGAACTAATCTCACAATGTTTGTTCACAGGGAGGAAGTTTCATTTTGTCCTCGTCGGGAAGCCAGCTAATTCGGTTGATGCCTGAAAGCTCAGGGAAGATTCTTCAGCACATCCTGCCTCAGGGGCAAGGCGTGCTTTCGGGAATCGGTCGAAGGGTTTCTTCCCTTTTTGGAATTTTGTCTCCTAGCAGTGATCTCACAGTAAGTTAATAAACTAACTGTTTTACAAGGTTATTTCTTAGTGAAATCAGTAAGTTGAAAGTTTCCTATGAAGTTGCTGTTTCCTCCAGATGAACAAGAGTGTACATGAAATAAAACCTCTGATCTTTCCAGTGAGCCATTTTTATGATATATAATGATCAAATGAGTTCATATTAACACCTCCCAGACCCTGTAACAGTAGTGTCTTTAAATCAGATGCATTATCTCATAAGTACATTTTTTAATTAAAACTATTATATAAAACTTAAAATGTGTTTTTTAAGGATTAATTTGACTTTTTAAACTTAACCAGAAGTGTCTCCACTCCCAAGACTCCAGCTGTCTGTGTGGATGACTTGACTGTGGATCTGTTGGCTGGACTTATGCCCATTAATGGCCTTGGCATAGTGAAGGGAGGAGGATGGGAACTAACGTTTATGGATCATCTACTTTGTGCGAGGTGCTCTGTATTTGTTATCTCCATGTTATGTAGTAATCATTATGACAACCTATAAAGGAGAGAGATTTCCCTCCAATTTACAGATGAGGAAATGGCCTCAGTGAGGCTACAGTTATGTGACTGCCGAGTGGCAGAGCTGGAACATCTGAATTTAAAGCACGGGCCCTTTTTACTCTGCTGTTTCCTTTTCATTTCCAGCAACTATCATCCTATCATCACCTGTTTCCTTGAATATTTTTTGAACCTAAAACTTCTTTTTTCTTTGGTTTTTTTTTTTTTTTTTGAGGCGGAGTCTCACTCTGTCACCTGCGCTAGAGTGCCATGGCATTAGCCTAGCTCACTGCAACCTCAAACTCCTGGGCTCAAGCAAGCCCCCTGCCTCAGCCTCCCGAGCAGCTGGGATTACAGGTTCACACCACCACACCTGGCTAATTTTTCTATTTTTAGTAGAGATGGGGGCTCACTCTTGCTCAGGTCGGTCTTGAACTCCTGACCTCAAGTGATCCCTCCACTTTAGCCTCCCAGACTGTTAGGATTACAGGCGTGAGCTACCACACACTTGGCTGAACCTAAAACTTAACATGTCTAAAACAAATTTATCATATTCCTTCTCTCCTATTGACTACATGCTCAGCTCTGCAAAACTTGTTTCTCTTTTGACCTATTTCTGTTAATGGCACTATCACCTTTTTTCAGTGACCCAGGTATAAAACCTTGATATTTTTTTGGTGCCTCCGTCTCCTTCTGCAGCAAATTAGTTATTTAGTGGGTACTGTAGATTTAACTTCTGTCAAGTCTGATTTCCACCCCCATCTTTCTGTTTCTGTTGTGATGCCCTCGTCTACACTCTCGGTAAATTTCACCTAAGCTCCTGGTGCCAGTCCAGTTGCTTACTGTTGGTCCTTCCTGCCCCATCAATGGCCGGAGTTAAAGTGACAGGAAAGATGGAGACAACTAGGGTGTTGACTCAAAACAGTCATGTATACCCAGCTTACAAAACCCACATCTATGCTTCCTAAGCAAGTCTATGCTGAGAAGGTGAACTAGCTGACCCACACCCATGTATCTCTAACTACATACATCCTGCCAGATTCATTGGAACACAGCTCTGT
>CM052455.1:240257-263122 GCA_028533085.1 Varecia variegata | reverse complement strand
CCCCGCACACACCGTTATATGATCTAATTATAAGCTATTCTATAATCTAATTATATGATCTAATATGATTGTTATATAATCTTTATGTAATCTTTTCAATCCATCTGTTAAGCCTTACTGAATGGTCTTTCTCATCTTTATCTAGTGATGCTAATTCATTTGGGAAGTGGAGGCAGTTCTCATCCTTAGATGCCATGTTCTTATCTTAGTGTCTGTCTTGTTAGAGGTGCAGCTTTTCTGCTGTTACAGCTGGAGCTTCTCTTCACTGCCAAGAGATGCCCGAGACCCTGCCTTTACCCGCTGCTGTGGGTGCCCTGTGCCTTCCAACAAAACTTATAAAAACTAGCCTGGGCTCGAATTGGCCTGAGGTCTGTACTTTGCCAATCCCTGGATTAGATGATTTGTAGATTTTCTTTTTTTTTTTTTTTTTTTTTTTGAGACAGAGTCTCACTCTGTTGCCTGGGCTAGAGTGCTGTGGCGTCAGCCTAGCTCACAGCAACCTCAAACTCCTGGGCTCAAGCAATCCTCCTGCCTCAGCCTCCCAAGTAGCTGGGACTACAGGCATGCACCACCATGCCCGACTAATTTTTTTTATGTATATATTTTTAGGTGTCCAGCTAATTTCTTTCTATTTTTTTAGTAGAGATAGGGGTCTCGCTCTTGCTCAGGCTGGTCTCGAACGCCTGAGCTCAAGCAATCCGCCCGCCTCGGCCTCCCAGAGAGCTAGGATTACAGGCTTGAGCCACCGCACCCGGCCTAGATTTTCTTTTTTTAAGTTAGGTTTATTGAGCTATAAATTACATACATTAAAATTCACTCTTTTTAATTTGTAATTCTAAGTGTTGACAAGTGCTTACCGTCCAGTCATTTAATCACAGCCACAGTCAAGATACAGAGCAGGTCCATCACCGCCCCAAATGCCCTTGTGCTCCTTTGTAATCAGCCCCTCCCTCCACTCCCAGCCCCTGGAAACCACTGATTTGGGTTTTGTCCCTTATAGTTTTGCCATTTTCAGAATGCCACAGAAATGGAATTGTACAGTATAAAGCCTTTTGAGTCTGGCTTCTATCACTTAGCATAATGCATTTGAAATTCATTCAGTAATTTCTCCATTTTAATACTGAGTAGTATTCCACTGTATGGATGTACCAAGGTTTGTTTATTCAGCAGTTGAAGGACATTGAGTTGTTTCCAGTTTTAGGCAATTATGAGTAAAGCCCCTATAATCATTTCTACACAGGCTTTTTGTGTGAATATGTTTTTTTTTCCTCTTACGTAAATAACTAGGAGTGGGATTGCTAAATTATATGGTAAGTATATGTTTAACTTTAAAAGAAATTGTCAGATTGTTTTCCAAAGAGACTGTACATCTTTTGTTTTTCATTCACTAGTGATGGGCTCCTGATTTTGGCAGCAGCATGGCACCCAGCAGACAATCCATGTCTCATCTATTACTCTCTGATAACAGTAGAAGATAATGGCTATCAAATGTCAGATGCAGTTACTGTAGAAGTCACTCAATATAATCCACCTTTTCAGGTAAGATTTATATCTATAAATTAAATTACAAAGTGGCAATGATACATTGAGTTTTTTTCTAACCATTGCAAAGTCAAATTTATTGAAAGATTCATCTGTAGGTCTTCAAAATATTTTAAAGTAGCTTGTTTTTAGACATTGTTGCACTTTCTTTCCTATCTCACACTTGTTCCTTTGCTCAGCTTTAGTGAAAGAAAAATGAGAGTGGAAGCAACCAGCAGCAAGCGGTTTGTTTCTTCTTCTTTGAAAGGGTTATCATTTCTATATTAGTAAGTAAAAAGAAAGTTTTTTTTTTTTTTTTTTTTTTTTTTTGAAACAGAGTCTCGCTCTGTTGGCCGGGCTAGAGTGCTGTGGCATCAGCCTAGCTCACAGCAACCTCAAGCTCCTGGGCTCAAGCGATCCCCCTGCCTCAGCCTCCCGAGTAGCTGGGACTACAGGCATGCGCCACCATGCCCGGCTAATTTTTTCTATATATTTTTAGCTGTCCAGATCATTTCTTTCTATTTTTAGTAGAGACGGGGCCTCGCTCTTGCTCAGGCTGGTCTCGAACTCCTGACCTCAAGGGATCCTCCCGCCTCGGCCTCCCAGAGTGCTAGGATTACAGGCGTGAGCCACCACGCCCGGCCAAAAAGAAAGTATTGATGATGAACTGCAGGGTGAAAGTAAGAAGAAAACCTGGTAGGAATTGAGCCCTGCATATTATAGAAAAATAACTTTATTGCTCAAAGCAGGATTATATTTATAGACAATAGTGTTTTATATTCATCAAAGTTCTTATAAACGATTAAAAGGTAGGCTATCTAATTTTAAGCTTATTAATGGCGATTAAACATTAACTGTGATATGCTTGAGGAAAAGCCTTAACAGCTATAAATTCATTTCATTTAACCTTATGTAGTATCTAAATCTGTTAAATCCTTATTAATATGACTTGTTTAACTGAGTCCTGTAAAAAAATCTTTTAATTTGTTCTTTTATTTCAAACAAACAAAGTTTATCATGTGTTCTGATTGTGCAAGAAAGACATGCTCAGTGTTAAAATTTCAGACCAATGCAGAAGGATAAAAAGAAAACAATCTGAAAATTTAAAAAAATCCTGGGATCTTACTTTTAATGTTTTGTTTATAAAATTACTTCTTTAATAACATTTATCTTTTTTAGCGTTTGCTAATTTTATCATTTAATTAGGTCTTATTTCATTTCTATTTCTGCCTCTGATTTTATATATGAATAAATCAACTAAGTTTTCTTGTGATTAATATTGATAGTAAAGTAACCAAAATGTTTATCAGGGGTCGTTTATAAAAAATTGCCAATTCTTAAATAATATAATGAATTTTGCTTTCATTTTCTTTCTCAGCTTTGTTGTAGGCATCTAGTTACAGTCTTATCACCATGGAAATGTTTTGAAAATTTGTTCATTATTTGTATCTCAACAAATGATTTATCTAATTGATGTTTATAAACTTATTCCATCATATTTTGTAAATCATTTCAGGGGCAGTGTTTAGGTTTTTACAAGGAGAATTAGTGAATTATCAATATCATTTTTATGCTCTAATGTGCAAAAACAAACTATAAAATTCTACAAATATTTTTGTGTCAATTCTCATTAAATGTTATCTTAAAATTAACTTTCAGTCTGAAGATCTGATTACGTGTCGGTTGATGGTCCCAAACTTTTCGAACCAGACTGCGTATCTGTATAATGAAAGTGCTGTCTATGTGTGCTCCACAGGAACTGGGAAATTTTCTCTTCCCCAGGAGAAAATTATCTTTAATATGCAAGGTATAGTAGCGGTTTTAGAAAGCACGATTAGTGAGCTCACTGGTCATTCCGAGTGGTTTTTGTTCTCTCTCTCTGTCTTTCATGAGTGTTGCTTCAAGCCTGCTGCCTCTGAGGTCACTGAGACGGTTAGAACCACGCCTGCAGCCCTGAAGCCACAACCCTCTGAAACTCAAAAGGGTAGCAGAATTCCCAAGCTATTATATTTATGGGCAAAAAAATAGTAACATTTGTCCCAGGAGATGAGGCCAAAAGGAGAGAACTGGCACTAAGAGAAGTAATTACTTACTCCTAGTTAGCAAGAGTGACTTACTCTGAGTTGATGCTCTTTAGTTTGGCCCTTGAGTGAGCAGGGTCCCAGGGGCTGGTCAGGACTGAAAAGAAGCCAGGCAGATACTCAGCTCCAGGGGTTGGGCAGAGGACAGGATTTAGGTGAGGCAACGGGGTCGAGTCCAAGTTTTCTAGCCCAGCACAAGAACTTTGGCAGTGGGGAGATAGGATGTCATTACGGCACTGAGCAAGCTTAGAATTTTTTATCTCCATTGACTGACCTGGTAAATAAAGACAGAATGGGGCAAATGGACTCTACAGCATTGAGAAAGCTCTTATTCTGAGTTTTGCAGAATGAATAATTTTCTTTTTTGGCTTGCTGGACACCAGTTTCTTGTAGGGCTAGTTTTTATTGTCCTTAGCTAAACTTGCTTCACAGAACTTGCTTCTTGACATTTGATTCTGGGATTAAAAAGCTGAGTTTGAAGTAGGAATAATGTAAAGGAAAAAAAAATATGTTCTTAATATATCATCAAGATTTTCTGCTTAGGGTTATAGGTTTTAGAAGGCTTTTTTTTTTTTTTTTTTGGTTATAAGTATTTGACTACATGTTTTTCTTTCTTTTAGGAGATAGTATTTTAGGTGCTGGTTCCTGTGGTGGTGTTCCAATCATTTTTTCTAGAAACAGTGGACTAGTGTCTATTACTTCGAGGGAAAATGTGTCCATATTAGCAGAAGACCTGGAAGATTCCTTGGCATCTTCAGTTGCTGGACCAAACAATGAGGTGATGTGGTTCCATACGATTTTTAAATTTGTATATTTATCAGAGTTATTTCACACAGTTTTTTTTAAAAAGTTGGACAGTTTTAAAAGACATGAAAATGTTAGTTCTCCTTATCCCCTTTGTCCTCTTTCCCAGAAGCAGCTACTTTTAAGCCTTTAGCTATTTCTTCTGGGGTTTTCGTCCATATTACTAAGTAATGTGCATATGTTGCGGTTTCCTGATTCATCAATTTTAGATATCTATTGATTTCCTACTATAGAAGATGAGATTTTGGGTTAACTTATACTCTTTCCTCTGCCTTTGTCATTCCAACATAAATTTTTTCATTATAATGACAATGTGAGTATTGTTTATAGTTTGCTGACCCAAGTAACATACTGATTATATTTTCTTTATTATACAACTTTGTGTGACTCTTGGAACATATAATGACCTCATTCTATATTTGCTTATTTTCCTTTAATACCTGACTTAATCTTCCCACACCCTCTAACAGTTCTATAAAATGCCTGTCAGTATAGTTTTCCCCATAGTCAAATTGCAAGAAACTTTACAGCTGCACAGCTGTTGGCCTGGAACTTCTCGTTTCCATTGTCACCAGATCCCCCTCAGGACGTAACCCCTGCACCACACACAGATCTGCCTCATCTCTTCTCAACTCCGCCATTTGCTGTTCCTCGTGGTTTCTATCTTCCTGTGTTGTGGTTGGACTTACAGATGTTTCTGTGGAGCTTGTGTTTCTGTTTCTTCGTGTTATTCTGGGATTCGCGAGAGGAATACTGGGGCAAAACCCATCAGTTTTCTTTATGTCATCTTGAAACCTGACATACCCCACCCATAAAATTTTTATCATTCTTTTACAGGAGACTAATACTGTTTGGAGTAATTTCCATTTGAACGATATATGAAATATATAGACTATATCTATAACTCAAAATTAAAGTAATTTGGTACAGTTTCAACAGAAAGTAACCTTTTTTTGTTTTGAGTCTTTTGTAATCATATAGTTATTGTAATGCTGGTAAACGTTCTGAAGTTATTTTATACTATTCCATTTCTTTAAAATTTTTCTAAATCCTTGTTTAAACTTGTAATCAATCATTATGCTTAGTAGTGTACTAAGTGTGATGAGTACTTGTGATGAGTTGTGTAAGAGCAAACCTATAAAAAGTTTCTGTTGGCTATGATGAAATTCCCAAATAATTTTAATCACAGCATAATCTCTGAATTATCTATACTTGTTTTAAAGGATTTTGATCATTTGGTACTGTTTGTAGTGTTTCAATAAGTATGTAAACAATTGGGGCCGGGCGCGGTGGCTCACGCCTGTAATCCTGGCACTCTGGGAGGCTGAGGTGGGAGGATCCCTTGAGGTCAGGAGTTTGAGAACAGCCTGAGAAAGAGCTAGACCCCTCTCTACTAAAAATAGAAAGAAATTAGCTGGACAGCTAAAAATATATATATACATAAAAAAATTAGCTGGGCATGGTGGCGCATGCCTGTAGTCCCAGCTACTCGGGAGGCTGAGGCAGAAGGATTGCTTAAGCCTAGGAGTTTGAGGTTGCTGTGAGCTAGGCTGATGCCACAGCACTCTAGTCCGGGCAACAGAGCAAGACTCTGTCTCAAAAAAAACAACAACAACAACAATTGGTATAGACAGTATGGTAAACAGCTTGTGTGTATGTGCTATTGCTGTCATAGGGTGGGTCCAGGTTTTA
Source organism: Varecia variegata (assembly GCA_028533085.1). Taxonomy (NCBI): domain Eukaryota; kingdom Metazoa; phylum Chordata; class Mammalia; order Primates; family Lemuridae; genus Varecia; species Varecia variegata. The sequence continues at coordinate 257,024 of CM052455.1, read as the reverse complement.
GTTCAGTAATTAAGAATATTCATATACCTTCACCTCTAAACTATGGTTTGTTGTTCTACAGAGTATGGTTTTTGAGACCACTACAAAGAATGAAACTATAGCACAGGAAGATAAAACCAAGTTGCTAAAAGCTGCTTTTCTGCAATACTGCAGGTATATAATGAGTTTTTAAAATTATGGCTTATTTTATATAAGACAGTATATTTTACTGACATACACTACTAATTTGTTGACTGGTGGGAACAAGTTGGAGAAATGTTGCCACCAAGAGGAGAATGTGTTTCTGAGCTTTAGCACTTAAACAAGCTATTCTTCTGAACTTGGTAGCCATGGGAGGGTTCCAGCTAGCTGGGCTGGGAATGTAGGCTCTAACATACCTTCTCCACTTTATGAAAAACAATGTACTGTTAAAAACGGTGTTTGTGAAGACATACTGCAAGGGTCTTTTGGTGTAATGTTAAGGCACAGATTAATTGCACAAAAAGTTTCATTAGTAGCACAAAAGAATTAGACTTGGCCTATTAGTTGGGTTTTGCTATATGCAAAATCACCATAAAACTTAGCATCTTATTTAATGTGGCACGTGATTCTGCAGTTTGGCTATTTGGAGTTGGGCTCAGGGGGCAGTTTTACTGGTCCCAGCTCGGCTCACTGACCAGTCAGCTGCAGGCTGACTGCTCTTGACTAGACTCACATTTCTGGGCCTTCTCTGACCAGCGCTCTCTCTGCTTCATGTGGCTTCTCGTCATCTAGTAATCCAGAGTAATTAAATTAATCTGATTTAAAACAACAGATATTTATTCTCACAGTTCTGGAGGCAAGAAGTCTGAAATCAAGGTGTCTGCAGGGCCACGCTCCCGCTGAAGGCTCTGGGGAAGAATCCTTCCCTGCCCCTCTCCTGGTTTCTGGTAGTTGTGTCAGTCCTTGGCTTGAAGATGCATCTGTCCAGTTTCTGCCTCCGTGCAGCTGTCTTCACATGGCCTTCCTACAAGGACACCAGTCATTGGATTTAGGGCCCACTCTAATCCTTATCTTAATCTAACTAATTTTATCTGCAAAAATCTTATTTCTAAATAAGGTTAATTTCTGAGGCATTGGTTAGACATGAACTTGTGGGAGACATTAGTCAACCCAGTGTAGTCATTTTAAAATGTTTTACAAGGGAAGACTATGAGGCACAAGAAGGGACCCCTGACCGAAGTCCTGCGTGAGTGGTGACCTCAAGAGCAGTGTCACTGGCCCTCTAGCACAGTGGTACTAGACTCATCATGCCCTGCGTGGGTGAGGGCCTGTGGATTTGACGAGTGATCATTACAAGCACAATTGTGCAGCCTTCAAAGCAGGATTTCTCAACTCTCAACGCTGGCATTTGAGGCCTGATAATTTATTGTTGTGGAGGCTGTCCTGTTAGTTGTGGGCTCAGGAGCATTGCTGGCCTCTTCCTACTGGATGTCAGTAGTGCCCTTTCCCCCAACATGTGACCACCAAAGTTATCTTCAGACTTTGCCAAATGCCCCCTCAGGTCAGAATTGGTAAATAACATCAAGTGTTATCTGTCTATTTTTTTTCCAAGGTAATATTACTATTTTTGTGGCATGCTTTCTTTGAAATTAATTTCTATATTATTTTGGTTTTCATTTTACTTAACAAAAAATATAAATATAAAATCTTTTATTCGTGGGAGCTTTAGGGAACTTATTCTGTAATTAGATTAAATCTTGCTACAGTCACCTTTGTATTCCTATAACCTTTGGCATGACCAGGTCGCCAGCTTCACCCTGACCTTTCATACTTTCAGGCAGTTTTTCTGCATTTCTCTGGTCAGCTCTGTGTCCTGTTCTACCAAGAGACAGTTTCAGCCCTTTCCCAAGCTCCTCCAACTTCCCAGTTTTCTTCCTCCTCCTTCGCACTTAGCAGATAACCTCCTACTTCACAGAGATCACAGCAGCGTTAGATATTTACTGCCTATAAATCTATCCATGTCCCGACTTTCCCTCTTTCCCTCCTGATAAAGCCTGATCTCTGTGTCTTTGTTTTGAGTGTCATTCGCTCCTGCTTCTTTTGAGACTACGTTCCTTCAGTTATCCCTTTCCTCTGTCTTTTTTGTTTGTTTGTTTGTTTGTTTTTCTTTTTTTTTTTTTTTTTATTTTCTTTGGGCTTCTTGGTATCTTCTAACCTTTCCTCTGTCTTTGACCTTTCTTGTGCTGGCTGCTGCTTTTCAGCAGTTAACCATATTTAATCTGCCATTTTTTAAAAAGACCGTGAACTTTGTCTCCTTTGAGCCCTGCCACCTTATGCGTTTGTTCTTGTTTATAGCTAAACTGCCTGAAAGGCTGTCAGCCTTTGCTACTGTCTACCGTATTCCACTCTCTGTACTTCTTGAATCTCTTCTCCTCATTTGGCTTCATTTGCTGAAGAAACACAGGTCTGTCATGACCTGGGTCACTATATGCAAATGGACAATGTCCAAAAGCAATTATGTATTTCACAGGCACCTGAGTTTTAACATATCCCAAACTGAGCCTATCTTCTCCAAAGTTTATTCTCACTCCTCTACCCCCTGTACCAGTGACAAGCACTACCATCCGTTCATTGGTCAGGGCAAAATCACATGAGTCAGCCTTACAGTCATCTCCCCTTATCCTCAGGGGTATGTTCCAAGACCCCCAATGGATGCCTAAAACCTCGGATAGTACCGAACCCAGTATATACTGTTTTTTCCTGTACGTACATACCTATGATAAAGTTTAATTTATAAATTAAGCACAAAAAAAATCAAAAAAATTAAAAAAGAAGAAAACAAAAAAATCAGGCACAGTAAGAGATTAACAACGATAACTAATAATAAAGTAGAACAATAACAATATACAGTTGACTGTTGAACAGCATGGGTTTGAACTGTGTGGGCCCGCTCATGCACAGATTTTTTTCAACCAATTGTGGATTAAAAATACATTATTCATGGGATGCAAAACCCACCTATCTGGAAGGCTGACTTTTTGTAGACTCAGGTTCCACAGGGCTAGCTTTGAGACTTGCATATGTGTGGATTTTGGTGTATGTGGAGAGTCCTGGAACCAGTCCCCCCAGTATACCAAGGCATGACTGTATTATAATGAAGATTATGTGAATGTGCAGTAAATCATAGCTCACTGTAAGCTTGAACTCTTGGGTTCAAGTGATCCCCCCACCTCAGCCTCCTCAGTAGCTGGGACTACAGGCATGTGGACCCAGGCTGGTCTCGAACTCAAGGGCTTCTCTTGCCTTGGCCTCCAAAGTGCCAGGATTACAGGCATGGGCCACCACCCGGCCTTGCCTATGCTTTAACTGGTTGCCCTGGAACTGCACAGTGGATGATCTCATCCTCTCTCTTCGCTTCAGTTCTGTCCTGAGATGCAGGCTTGCTTGCCGACAGGCATGGATGTATGCTCTGTGCAACTGTGTACCCCTCCCCAAATTCTCCCGAGCCTTGCTGGACCTCTTTTCCTGTTAGGAAGTTTTCTCTGCCCCTCTGGTCGGTGTGGTGTCCCTTCTGTGTGCTCTAGAGCCCTCTGTTCTTTCCTTGTCATACTGTTTATCACACGTATGTGTCATTGCTTGCTTAATTATCTGATTCCTCATGACACTATATACTTTGTGATGTCCAGGACTGTTTTTTTATGTCTTTCCGTCATTCTGTGTCCAGTGCCTGGCATGTTGTATGTATGTGCTGAATTAACAAATACATAATAGTTTTCTCTCTTTCAATTAAATAAATTTTATTAAAAGTAACTTTATGCTAAAGCCTATAAATGGGACAGACTTTAACTTCACAGTTAATTATTTTTTTGGTGAGTTTTGAAAACGTTTTGCCTCCCTTAATACTTGGGTTTTCCAATTTTATTTCAGAAAAGATTTAGGTCATGCTCAAATGATGGTTGACGAGCTATTTTCCTCTCACTCTGATCTGGATTCTGATTCTGAACTGGACGGGGCTGTTATCCAAATCAGTGTAGACTTGGTGGATGACTACCCAGCCTCTGACCCACGGTGGGCTGAATCTGTCCCTGAGGGTAAACACACTTTGATTTTAATATTATGGAGTGATCTGTTTTGAGAATAATATTCTGGTTCTTTATTTTATTTTATTTTATTTTATTTTTTCTTTTTTTTGGTTTTTTTTTTATTCTTTCCATCCTTTAAAAGCTCTGTATCTGGTTCTTTATTTAAAGCATCTCTCAAAGCATATTTCTTTTGTTTCTCAATTTAATATCAATTCAATGTTTTTTAAAAGATTGTAACCTTCCTTATAGTAGATTTTGAAAGGAGCTCAGAACAGATCTAGATAATAGAATAGAAACTGAGGGAATATTGGAGCAAATCCTAATTGCTCTATCTATGGCAGATTAATTAGCCCTGCTTAGCTTTCTCAGCTTTTTATTTCTAAATGGAAACTGGTGGCATTTGGCACTTACTTGCCCCCAAATTAAATGATAACTTTGGCATAATCAGTGCATTTGGCTAATAGAAATTATCCATTTCCCTAAGAGCAGCAATGAGCAAATCTCAGTATGTAGAGGTAGGCACATCATTTCCTCCTGCCTGCCCCAAGTGGCTGCCCTCTCACACTTCCACTTTAACATCAAGGGCACCCTTGCAGTTCCCAAGTGCCAGGGAACTGTCTCAAACATATATTTCTCTCCCTGACTATCCTACTTCCTAGCAAGTCCGCTAAGCTGCGTTAGAGATTTAGGAAGAAGACATCAGTGCTTACCCCTTTCTTTTGACTGTTTCTTTGGCACTGTCAAGCTTGAAATGATACAAATGATTAAGCTAATAATACATATTTTGAATAAATAAAATATGAATTGTATCAAACTCCCAAAATTTTCTTTTAAATTTTTTAAACTCCTGGGTAATGTTATAAATAATTTTATTGAAAGGTCATACGTTTCCTTTTATATGGATTTTCTTTTTATTTCAATATCAGTAACTATTGTAGAACCAATGTATTATATGTTTAAGTTTTATTCTGTGTTTTCACAGAAGCACCTGGATTCAGCAATACATCACTGATTATTCTTCACCAGCTAGAAGACAAGATGAAAGCCCATTCTTTCCTTATGGACTTTATTCACCAAGTAAGAGTCCAGGTTGCTGAGCAGGGATGGCTGGGACATGTCTGCTCTGACTCTTGTCGACTCTCTCCAGCACAGTGGGAAATCCTTCTTTATTCTGAGGTGTTTTGTTGGGTGGGACAGAACTAATGTTTTCCATTTTCTGTGCTGATTTAAAAGTAAATAATTTCAGGGCTGTGTGAAGGCTTATTACTCCGGTTATAAAAAGCAGGATTTCATTCAGATTTCCTGTGTGTACTTGTGTAAAAACTTACGTTTTCATGCGTTGATTTTGTACTATTCCAAAGACAGTGAAGAATATTAAGATGATGACAGATTTTTAATTTTGAAGTACCATTAGAATCAAATCTTCATTTCAAGTATTCTTTTCCTTTTTTGTAAACAGGTATCCTCATATATATTGAGCCTAAATTGTAAAATATTTTTGCTGCTGGATAAAATTGTTACATAAATTCACCCTTCCTTTTGTCAACAAATAGTGGCTCCCAGGCATATTACATATCCAAATCAATGAAATTTTTTATTAATTCCTGTTTTTGATTAATTTTTTCGAACGTATTGATGCCTCCATGTTAAGGAGACTCTAGTCAGTGCTATCCAATAGAACTTTCTGTGATGAGGGGAATGTTCTGTATCTGTGTTTTCCATACGATTGCCACCAGTCACGTGCCGCCACCGAACAGTCGAAATGTGATGAGTACAACCAAAGAACTAAATTGTTTTAAAATTTAATTTTAATTAACCGCTATGGATAGGGGCTATCTTATTGGACAGTGCAGCTCTAGATGATTCCAGAAGTGACTTGATTGTTCCTAATCCCACATTGTGCTTCAATTTTAATGCATGTTTTGGCTTCATTCTACTCCTTTTTTGTCTTGGCAAGAAAACTTCATTGAGTACTTTTTTTAGTATTTTAAGTAGTGAGCTATGGATTAAGGGGGAAAAATACAGCATTTCTTCCTGATGTAATTGTTTGATTAGCCAAGTGTATCAGTTAACCATTTTATCACAAACCACCCCAAAATGTGGTGGCTTAAAACAGTTCTGTGGGCTAGCCAGGCAGTTTTTCAGTTGGTTTCACCTGGGATCCCTCCTTGAGCTGCATTCAAGATGTGCTCAGCTGGAAGTTCCACAAGCCTAGCTCGCCTCTCTGGCAGTTGGTGCTGTCAACAGGGGCCACCGGGTTCTCCTCCACTTAGTCTCTCAGCCTCCTTTAGGCTGTGCTGACTTCTTGTGGTCTCAGGGCAGCATCGCAAGGGGATAAGCATAGAAGCTGTAGTCTTCTTAAGGGTTCATTTCAGATGTCACATAATGTTACTTCCACCAAAGTGACCTTGGTTAAAGCAAGTCACAAGGCCAGCCTGGATGAAAGGAATCGAAGAATTGATTCTACCTCTTGATGGGAGGAGTGGCAAAGTCATGCATGTTGTAAAAGGGTGTGCATCCCAGGCTGGGCGGAACCCATGGCCCTGACCTGACCTGCGCACTGAATGCCCACAGATTTATCAGAGACCAGAAAGCCCTGAGAACATGAGCACCGCGGCATCTCTCGGCCCAGCCTCCCGGGCTCTAGAGACCTTAATGAAGCCTCACAGCTGCTAGTAGCAGTGTTTATTGCAAGGCTCTGAAAATCCCATTCTGGGTAGGCCTTTTATATTTCCATTTCCTTTAATATTCAGAGCTTATTTTACTAATCAGGAAGAATTTATGTTAATCATCGGGAAGAATGTGTAGCAAGATACTTCTAGGGAAATATTTCTCAGGGTCTCTCTCTCTCTTTTTTTTTTTTTTTGAGACAGAGCCTCATTCTGTTGCCCGGGCTAGAGTGCCGCGGCATCAGCCTAGCTCACAGCAACCTCAAACTCCTGGGCTCAAGCGATCTTCCTGCCTCAGCCTCCCGAGTAATTGGGACTATAGGCATGCGCCACCATGCTGGGCTAATTTCTTTTATATATATATATATTTTTAGTTGTCCAGCTAATTTCTTTCTATTTTTAGTAGAGACAGGGTCTCGCTCTTGCTCAGGCTGGTCTCGAACTCCTGAGCTCAAACAATCCGCCTGCCTCGGCCTCCCAGAGAGCTAGGATTACAGGTGTGAGCCACCTTGCCTGGCCTGGAAATATTTCTGAATATAGTGCTTTGCTTCGCGTCAAGCCAAACTTGGGATCAGTAAGGCCCTATCCTCATTTTGAAGAGAGTGGGAAGTAATATCAATGCCTCAGAATACCTTTGCCTTTGGCTTTCTGATGTGGGGGAAGCCTGTGTCTCATGCACCATATGAAGAAGCAGAGAGTTAATGTGATCATCTTCATTGTGCGACTAGCGTGATTTTAATCTAGAACTGTTGCTTCACTGTCAGTGCCACAATATATGTAGCAGTGGAGAGCAGGCAGTTGAGACGGCCTTGCATGAAAACTGTACTTAAAATATTTTTGACCAGCCTGAGCAAGAGCGAGACCCCGTCTCTACTAAAAAAATAGAAAGAAATTATATGGACAACTAAAACTATATAGAAAAAATGAGCCGGGCATGGTGGCACATGCCTGTAGTCCCAGCTACTCGGGAGGCTGAGGCAGGAGGATTGCTTGAGCCCAGGAGTTTGAGGTTGCTGTGAGCTAGGCTGACACCACGGCACTCTAGCCCGGGCGACAGAGTGAGACTCTATCTCAAAAAAAAATATATATATATATATTTTTTTTTTTTTTTTTGAGGGAACCAGCAAGTGAATTCAAATCAGGAAAGACTGTGTAACTCTTATCTTTAAAAAATCAGGTGAGCAAGCTGACTAAATTAAAATAGTGATTTGGTGAAATATTCCAGTCATTAAAAATAATGACTATCTAAATGTGTTATAAAAAATAAGATACTCTAAAGTAAAACAAGGTACAGAACAATATACATAGTATGATCCCTTTTATCTCCTAGCATGTAAATACTGTAAAAGCTTAGAAAAAATGAAGGATATAAAAATCAAATAACCTATTAATGGAAGGGAATTATGCTTAAAATGGGAAAAACGTTTTCATTATGTATGTCTCTTGCTTCTTTCTAGTTCAGATTCTTACAATGTTATATCAAATGAGAAAGCTTAGAAAAACTGCTAGAACTGCCTAATACCTCCAGAGCTTTAGGATTCTGGAAATCAGTTTTTGAAGACGGAGACTGCTTAGTTTTTAGTTTTCAAAAGGTTGAGATCTAGGGGAGTTAATTGATACAGATAGAAAAGAGAGGTGTGACCCCTTGATAACCATGAACAATAGTTTGGGAAACATGATAGAGACAACAGTAGTGGAGAGAAGCTCCAGAATGACACTGATCCAAGAACAGAAACAGCTACACTTGCTTACAGGTGTTCGTGGCCCCAGCTGAAGTGTGTTGGTGTGTTAGAAACAGCCCGAACGAGAGACAGCTGGAGGCACTTGCTGGGGGAGAGCTAGGGCCATGACTCTGTGCTCAGTGTGCTTCTGGTGGAAATATGACTGGTATTTTGCGTGTTGCCATAAATGCTTTCTAAGAATATGTTTGCTTTTTGCAAGGTTGGCTTATTTGAACGTCTAGGCACTTTCCCAGTCAGAGGGCTGCCGATGGCAACCCGGCTGTTGCTCCGTGAGCATGCTGAAAAGTTGTCAGCCGCCATTGTTCTCAAGAACCACCACTCCCGGCTTTCTGACCTTGTGAACACAGCAATATTGATTGCTTTGCACAAAAGGGAGTGCGAAATCCCGGCCAACTTGACTCCTGCAGATGTCTTTTTCAGAGAGGTAAGATGAGTCCTCTGTCATGTGGCTCTGCAGATCTGTGCCGTTCACTCATTTACTGATCACACTCCAGGCAGGAAGGAGGGTGAGATCTCGTTGAAATTTTAAATTGGACTCCATATTTTCTGGATAAAGGAGCACTCAGAAGTACTCCTTTATTGCTTACCCTGTAAAGTAGAGCTTGCAAAGTTGACTAAAAGTGCTTCCTAGTTACTTTGTGGGCTGTATGTTTTCCTTTGTCTCCAGATTTACTCTTGTCTGTGTCACAGGAACGTCGCCTTCCTTGGTGGGCTCTCCTGCCTCCGGCTTCCTGTTGGCTTTGACAATTACGAGGCCCTGCCGGGAGTCCGGAGGTTGGAACACCTACTCCCGCAGTTTCCTCCTTGCACGTGGGCTGCTCCCGTCTGTCAGACCCTGGCTCCTGTCTGGCGGCACTCTGTGTCCAGGAACTACCCCTCCCCTTACCTCTTCAGGCCAGCCTGTCCTGGGGTGCTGACCCATCCCTTCTTGGACCCCTTAATCTTGCCTACCTTTGCAAACAGTCCCTTCACTGAACTCTCCTTAGCCTCCTCCTAGGATCCTGCTGATGCACCATGCTTTTCAAATCCTATGTATTTTCAGAGAAAAAGAGAAGTCTACTCTCAACTTCAAAGGGAGAAAAGGTTAAGGCACTGGCCAGCCAGTGGCAGCCGGGCATTCGGTACCAGTTACACAGTTCCAACACTTGTGTGACACCTCGCAGCCTGCTGAAGTGGCAGGGCCAACTTTATGCTCTCCCTTTAAAGATGTGACATGTCATTAAGACTCAGGCCAGTTTTCTTAACTGAGACTGCAGTCCTGGTTTTGAGTTCACTTTGCAGTTCATTGTTTGGGGTATGCTTCTGGAGTGTAGTCCTTAACTAAGACAGTCTCTTCTCCCTCCGTGGCATCATCTGATTTTGGAAACAGTGCCAGCTCTTTCCTTAGCTCTGTGGAATTTGAAATTTCTTCTACATTTGAGGAACTTATAACTCTATTTGGAGCCTTAAATTTTGCTTCCTTCCTCCTATAGCCTAAATATGTTCTAGCATCTAACACTGCAGCCCCCAACCCTTGGGAACCGGGCTACACAGCAGGAGGCAAGCAGCAGGCAAGCGAGGGAAGCCCTACCTGCACCCACAGCCGCTCCGCACTGCTCCATCACCGCCCAAGCCCTGCCCCCGTCAGATCGGTGGGGGCATCAGACCCTCCTAGGAGCGCAAACCCCACTGCAAACTGCGCGTGCGAGGGGTCCAGGTCGCTCGCTCCCCGTGAGAATCCGAGAATCCAACGCCTGACCATCTGAGGGGGAGCTGGGGCAGTGCCCCCAGTCCGTGGAAAAACTGTCTTCCACGAAACCGAAACCAGTCCCCGGTGTCAAAAGGGTTGGGGACAGCTGATAACACACTACGCCAATAGCTCTTGATTTTTCTCCCCTTAATGTTTGATGTGCTATAACCTAAGTTCAGGTTTTCTGTTGATTCCATGGATGTATTTATTTGAATTCCTTGTTTTTTTTACATTTGGGTTAGTTCCTAAGAAATCTAAGGAAAAGTGCTTTGTTTTATTTTTAATCTAGGAAATATGCGAGAAATCTGAATGAAAGAAAAACATATCACCTTAAGTTTTGTGATCTAACAAATCATTAAAATTTTTGTATCCTTTTTGGTCTTTCTTCATTCATAATTTCACATGATAAAACAAGAGTTTTAAAAAATTACTAATGACAGATTACTTGAAAGAACCGAGCAGGAGCCTGGTTCCTTTTTCTACATTTGGATCAAAGGGCAAAGCATACTTGTCAACTCAGCATATGTACACTTTCTAGGTAACTGAAAATAGGGAAGGGTCTGGAAATTATCCTATATCATGTAGTAATATTTTGTATTTTGTACTCATCTGGATATATAATACAGTTATAGTACTTCAGGAATATGTTACAGCAAACTAAAAATGTGATTGCCTCTTCAAAAGAATGTTCTATACGAAAAATGTATCTATTTCTCATGATATTTACTGTCCTCAGCTTCCTTTGAGGGTAATTCTAAAGGTCCTCCCACATGGCATAACCGTAATGAAAAGGGAGGGCTGGAAAGAGGGCATGCATGAATACAATGAAGATATCAGTAATTTTTCTTTCTCTTTACCTGTCTTTTCGCTTGTGGGTAGCAAATTACGTTGCTAAAGTGTATTAGCATTTTAAGAAAACTGGTTAATTCAACTCTATCTCTTGATTGGTGGGCCATAGAGGGAGATTTTTGCTTGGGTGGCCCTGAATAAAAGTAAAATAATATAGAATCTGCTTGGGGGGTCTACCCTCCACCTTGCCTCAGGCTCCAGTTTTGGAAGGCCTGGTACCTCCTAGAGCTCTGGGAAAGCAGAGCTAGCTGCGTAAGGAACAGACTGTGTTGGCGCAGCATATGACCAATATTGGAAACCACTGAATCAGTACATAATAAGAGCATTTATCAAGGCTTTGGGCATTTTAATTGCTTTTATATTATTTTCTGCCTTTTATATCATACATGCTTTCATTATGTTTTTCATGTTAGCAGTATACAGAATTCTTACACTTAATCTTACAAATTAAATATGCTGAAGGTTTCTTGCTTGGGCTGTTAGGATGTCTTTGGCCAACGTCAGAAATACAAGCAAGGTTTTGCAAGAAAGTGATTTTGTTTGGGCCATGTTTTGTGTGCCTCTGTCTCTTGTTCCTTCAGCTAGTGAGCTCCTTGAGGGCAACAAATCTGATTTCTCTTTCTTATCACTGAGTGTCCAGTGCTGTGCAAACTCTAATAAAGGGGGAAAGCTTAAACTGCAGACTGAAACTAGGAACAGGAATTTCAGTCCCTAAGAACATTTTTGCACTGTTATCTCCATGTGTTAATTAATGACCAAAAAAATGGAAGAGTTAAAAGTTATGTATTTAGTTCATTATTTTCTTACACTGTTTACTGCTATTCTACAAACATCTATGTCTAAAGAAGAGGAATTGCTTATAGAAAGAAATCAGCAAGTTTATTTGTTTGGGTCGTTATTTTAATGCATTAGTTCATTATTTGAGCCTTACGTTGTAAAGTGACATCATTTGTAACCTATGCTACGTATAAAGGTTGCACTGAGCACTAATAGCTATAATAGACAAATTCAGTTGCTTGTTTAAACAAAAAATCTATTTGGTAACAATCCAGAATTTGCATATTTATAAGACTTAGTTATTTAGGCATTGTAATTTTTAAAGGGTAGGAGATTCTAACTTTTCTTGGTTTTTAAATTTATTTTTGCCATCAACTGTGAATAAATTTTCTTCTGTCTATCTGAGGATATGATTTAATGAGTAAAACCCATTGAGTCGTTTTAGTTGTTACCTACTGCCATAATTCTTGTTGTCAGTAGCTGACTTCTCTATATACCCTCTCAGGTGTCCCAAGTAGATACCATCTGTGAGTGTTTAGTGGAGCACGAGGAGCAAGTCTTGAGGGACACATCATTGGATTCCGTTGAATGGGCTGAGGTGGTGATCAATGTGAACAATATTCTCAAGGTACAGAAATGTGAGGATTTCAGCAAATCAAACCCAGAGCGTGTATGGAGTGAAAGTGGTTTCCATATTCCTACTCTGTATTGCCAGTAATTTATCAGGCTCTAGATATTTGTTAATTCTAAAAGCTAGAAAAATATCAGTCATATTATTAATCACTTAATGAATATTTTGAATGTTTGGTGCATATTAATAAGTGTCTATAATCCTGAGTTTCTGTTTGGTAGAATAAACTTTCTATTTCAAGAGGAACATTTATATCATTGCAGATGTATTCGTGTTAATGTAACTGTCAAAATAGTTCTCATTTCTTTTTTTTTAGTTACTAAAAACTTGGCTACTTAATAGTAATGACTAAAATGTTCCATTTAACTTTAGCTAATGGACTTTATAGTAATGGTTTTCCTACTTTGGTTACTATAATTTTCTAAAATTGAAGTTAAATTGTAGAGTAAAACAAATTTCAAAGCAGAAAGAACCAAAAGTAATCCCACAGACTTGTGCTGAGTATTTTTTCCTATTCATAGACGTTTCAAACTGTCTTCAGAAATACTGCGATCCATCACTTCGTGCATATAACACATTTCATTTTTTTCCAGGATATGCTGCAGGCTGCTAGTCATTATCGCCAAAATAGAAACTCCTTGTATAGAAGAGAACCACTAGAAAAAGAACCTGAGTATGTTCCTTGGACAGGTGATATACTCACTTATTAATGGTTGTTCAAAATATATTTCTAATGACCCATCATTTTTGGAAGCTGTGTTACTCTGTCAGTGTAGGTTTGTAAGTGAAATGAAAAATAAGTGCCATCTCCAAAATGAACAGTTCTTGTCACAATCACTTTATTACCTTAGGCTTATTTATAGAACTCCCTATAATTTATTTATCTAACTGGCACTTAGGCGTTTACTAGGTTTTAGCACAAACAGTTATTCATAGAAGCAGGTCCTGGCCCTAGAGTATGGACTATATTTTGTGTTGTCTTACTTAAGAAAGTAAGTAGAGTAGCATTAAAAGAATTTAGAGGGAAGAAGAATCATGTTTACCTGGCCTTGCTGAGGAAATCTCCTTAGAGAAGATGAGGTTTGAGCAGAGCATAGACAGGTATTACCTGAACCTGTTTGATTTATTTTCCCAGCAGCGGTGAAATGACATAATTTTTAGGCAATGGGTTTTCCCCCTAGCCATCATAGAGCCCTTACTTAACCATGTTATTTTGTGTGATTTCACAGCAACAAGTGGTCCTGCTGGCATCCGAACAGTAATAGTACGCCAGCATGAGATTGTGCTGAAGATAGTTTATCCACAGGCAGACAGCAACCTCCGAAACATCCTGACAGACCAACTGGTAGCACTAATCGATTGCTTCCTGGATAGTTATGTTTCTCAGCTCAACTCTTTGGACAGATCCAATGATCAGGAAAGATTTATCAGTCTGGACGAGGAGTACGCACAGAAGAGATCAGAACTCCTATCTCCTCTTCGTAAGTGCTTGATATTTGGTGAAGGCTATGGGTCTTGAAATTTGCAGAACGGATGAAGGGGTCAAATAGCTAATGCAGTGTATTCAGTGTAGTAGCATTAATCCAACTGTAACCAAGAACTGAAAGCAGAGCGAATATGCACAGCTTTCTGTTTTTATTCAATCTTTTTTTCAGTACTTAACCAAGTACAAGTACTATAGACAGTACTGAAGATGATTAAAGAATGAATGAACAACATGTGGGTATTCCCTTCAGAGAGCCCAGCATCTCAGAACTTCCCACGAATAGCTAGGTGCAAAGCAGAGCCTGGAGAGGATTGGCCAAGGGCACACATGAGGTAGCGTGGCTGCTCAGCCAAGGACACGCTGCGTTCCAGGCCAGGGTTAGGAGGAGCTTGCTTTGCTCGGACTTGAAGGAAAGAAACTGTTTGGGGAGCCAGTGATGACACAAGGAACTGAATTTGTATCTTTAACGAGTTAAGGTGGATTATGAAACTGACTGCCAGTAACCGGGAAGATTTCCATTCCCTTAATGGTTCTTAGTAGGAATGAAGGTAAAATTTCCAATAATATTTTTTATTGCATACTTTAAGTTTAGCTAATAGGATTTTTCCCCATCTGTTCTCATTTCCACAGTCACACTCGGCCAGTATCAGTGGGCTGCTTCTCTAGCAGAGAAATACTGTGACTTTGATATCTTGGTACAAATGTGTGAGCAGACGGACAACCAGAGCCGACTCCAGCGCTACATGACCCAGTTTGCTGACCAGGTGATGGGGGTGGGGTGGGTGGCCAGTGGGCCCTGTTGCAATCGGGGCTTTTGGAATATGATACGATCTTTTTGTAGTTAACTGTGATGAGAAGATACTAATTTGTATGTTATGTTTCCTTGATCTTTTTGTAGTTAACTGTGATGAGAAGATACTAATTTGTATGTTATATTTCCCTGTAAATTTTGGCAAACAGTTCTTTAAATGCTACTAAAAAATTCTTGGACCTTTGGAAAATATGTTAAAACTTTCATTTCTGTCCTTTTATTTTTTAGTTACAGTAAAAGTACTTAGGTAGATGGATATTGGTAAAGTTTTAAAAATTTAAACAGAAGATACTTGGGAGTATAGGATACTACTTTCGGAGACCTTAGGTTTATATGTACCTAATATTCCTGTTTTCTTTGCGTTTGACATCATGCTTCCTATTTTTAAAAAAGTTCCCGTTATGACACTGTCTAGGTGAATTTAAGTTGTTTGTTAAATCCAGTTTATTCTGTCAGTTGATTGCTATGTAAAAGCTTAATTTTTTCTTACTATAAAAGTGATATCATATAAAATTCAGAAAACTACTATAAATAAAAAAGATAAAAATCACTCATAATTCTACCACCCAGAGAGAACCCTTTTAAACATTTGGTTTATATTCTTCCACTCTTTCTACTCTATGTATTATAAGTGGACATGTTTTGTCAACTGCTTTTTTCACTTAATACATAGCAAACATTTGTCCGTATCATTAAATATTCTATAGCAGCATTTTTAATATCATAGTATTTCATTGATGGGGTGTGACTTATTTTATTTGATCAATGCCCATTGTTGGACATGAATTTTCTAGTATTTTACAATAGTGCTAAAGTATTGTTGCAGTATTGTACTGATCGTGATTTTTTAATTCTTTTTATGTATTCCAGTTCTCTGTTGACATTTTCCACCCATTTTTGGTTTTTTTCTTTAATACGTTTAACAGTTATTTCAGAGTCTTTTGTGATAAATCTAAAATCTGATCATTCTTAGGTCTGTTTCTGTTCCCTGCTTTTTACGTTACTTGAGCCATATTTTTCTGCCTCTTGTGTCTGATAATTGTATTTTAGACATGATACACAAAAGAACCATAAAGATGGAAGTTGATGTTATTTTTTTCCCTGAGAGGGTTTTCCTCTTTCTCTTTTAGACAATTTAGGTGAGAGGCAGATCAGTCTGTTTGTCAGGAATAGAAGTGGGCCAGGGCTTGGTCTCAGCTTTTATTACATTCATTTCATTTCTGGTTTCAAAAGTCTTTTGGGGAGACACTTATTTTCATAGTTTTCATAGCAGGATCCCCATTTTAGTGGAAATGCCTCTTAACCACTGGAACTATAGGACATTTTTGCCTTCCTTTCCCCTTCAGCCTCCACACCACCCCAGCACTGAGCAAACGCCCTGGGAGAAAGCTGGCTGGGTGTTTGGACCTTTCTAGGTTCCGATTTATTGTGCCAACCCAGGTGGCCAGCTGGCACAGAATTCTAGCCCTGAGCCTCTCATTCTGGAATGTTCTAGTCTTGGCGGTCCAGTGGAACTTTCTGTGATAATGGAAATGATGTTTATATACAGTGTGTTCAAAATGGGAGCCACTGGCCACATGTGACTATTGAGCACTTGAAATGTGACTATTGTGCCTGAGGAACTGACTTTTTAATTTTAATTTATTTTTTTAAATTTAAGTTGAAACAGCTATGTGTGGCCATGGGCTATCACATTGGCCAGCACACATCTAGGTTCTGCCGTTAACTACCTTGTTGATCCTGAGCAGGGTACCCTTTTGAATCTGAATTTACTTATTTGTCAAATTAGTGATCCTACAATACAGGAAATTATTGTTTAAGATAGGATTTCTAGGCCGGGCGCGGTGGCTCACGCCTGTAATCCTAGCACTTGGGAGGCCGAGGCGGGCGGATTGTTTGAGCTCAGGAGTTCGAGACCAGCCTGAGCAAGAGCGAGACCCCGTCTCTACAAAAAATAGAAAGAAATTATCTGGCCAACTAAAAATATATAGAAAAAAAAATGAGCCGGGCATG
This sequence comes from Varecia variegata, assembly GCA_028533085.1. NCBI lineage: Eukaryota > Metazoa > Chordata > Mammalia > Primates > Lemuridae > Varecia > Varecia variegata. The sequence continues at coordinate 240,274 of CM052455.1, read as the reverse complement.
GTGGCGCATGCCTGTAG